>APFE030510258.1:46036-147644 GCA_000404065.3 Pinus taeda
GCAAAGAAATGCTTCCACATCCTCATCCTCTCTTGAGAGTGCATTTTCCACGACATTTTGCTTCCCTTTTTGGTGGATGATTTCAAAGTCACAGTCCAACATCTTTGTGACCCATTTTTTCTACTCTTATGAAGATAATATTTGTTCTAAAAAGTATTTAAGACTATCATGACCTATTTTTACCTTGAAGTATCTTCCCAATTAGGTAGGGTCACCATTTCTTAAGTGCATGTAGTTTTGCCAACGTTTTGCTTCTCATAAATAGCTTTGTGTAAATACTTTCCTTTGATTGGACAACTTTCAAAAGAAATGGGTCTTTCTTCTTGCATTAAAGCATCACCAATTCTAGGGTGGTGTCAACCTTGCAGGATGTGGCTGGCTAGGGGCATCAACACTTTCATATTTATGATTGTGAGTGGTAGGCTTCCTTGTTTCAATAATTTTTCTTTCCATTTTTCTTGCCAACATGAATGCCTTCTACAATGAATCTGATTCCCAAATGTGAACCTCATGTTGGATGTTATCTTTTAAAGTCCCTATGAACACATCAATCCTATGCTCCTCTGGAATATCATTTACCCTTATATTCAAATTTTGGAAATCCTCAATGTTCTCCATCATTGAACCTTTTTGTTTGAGATTTATCAATTAGGTAAAAAAAGTGTTTCTTTTTGTATTCTCATAATGTGCTATCATTTCATCTGTAAAAATAGCCCAAGTGATAATTTGTTTAGAAGAGAAAAGAAATTGATACCATACAAACTGATTTGGTTCCAAATACAATGTTCCAATGCGTACCTTTTGTGCGTTGTACGCATTATGGAGATCATCAAATTGCACCATCTGTAGTATCCACGTTCCGGGATCATTGTCATCAAACTTCCTCATATCAATGTTTGGAACATGGTGGTTCTTCCATCCAACATTAGAGTCTATGAAATCATGATTAACATTTATTTTTTTCTCATCATGAGTTTACTTTACTAGCCTTTCGCCATTAGTAAGCATTTCTTGTAGAAATTTTGTGAAACTTGTCTTCAAATATTCCTTCAAATATTCCATTATTGTCTTCAAATCTATCTTCAAATTGTCCATCTTAGCTTCCACACCCTCCATCTTAGCTTCCACATCATTCATTTTAGCTTCTACGCTTTTTTTTGAACCACCCATCTTAGATTCCACCCCTTTATTTAAAACATCCATCTTAGCTTCAATTCCATACATCTTAGCTTCTATGTCTTTCCTTAAACCATCCATCTTAGATTCTCTTACTTTTTGTGCGATTGACATTTGTTACACTTGGTCTAGTAATTTTGTTTCTTTCTTCATGATATCAATTACCGATAATAATGCTTTACTATGCCCTTTGAATTCGTTCGAACTAGTTTTTCAAACCAAGCTTATGCAAAAATTAAAAAAAAATACACACTATTGTTTTCACTTTGTCGGAGCTTGAGATTGAATTTGATGTATTTCTGTAATTTTCGATCACCAAGGTCTGAAATTTTTTCCTGTGGTAACCCTCTGAGTGATATTTCTAACTCCAAAAGTATGATCAAGATTGGATACTCCAATGAAGAGTTATGTCAAATCTCCCACGATGCCTTGAGTATAGGCTTGTTCAGTAGAATGAACTTGTACGATGTGCCGTGGGTTGTTGTTTCAACCTTAAATTCTAAAAATGGTACCCAAAAAAATAAAATCTATCCTCTTTCTACAACTTCTTCCAAAAATTCAATTTGATGCTCAGAGATAAAGTTATGACGATTGTCCCAAGGTGACCTATTTGAAAAGTAATTCGAGGGTCTACACAAACCATAAATTCATCAGATAATATCTCTACAAAATATATCAAGCCAGGATCTAAAATTCAAAGTTGAGGTTTAGACTGATTTATTCTCAAATGGGTTTTGTTTTTAGCTTCTGAAACTTCGTAGAGAAAGCGTTATCGCAAACATTTCGCGATGACCTGTTTTAGATGAGATTCTCGTGCTTGCAAAAACCATAACTTCCTCAAATCATATCTCTGAATATTTAGCGAGAAAAGATAGGAAATTTGGACCCCAGGTTCAAAAAGAGTTCATCTCAAATGGGTTTTTGTGTTCGCTTCTAAAACGTAGCAGAACAAAAGTTATAGCAAAAATTCCCAGAGGACCTAATTGGAGCAGCCAAGCCCTAGAATCCAAATCTGTGATACCAAATGTTATGAAACCAACTCACAAAAGGATAGAAAAGATAGATCAACACCTTAGAATTTAGCCTCTTCGAGGGGGAAACCTCCTTTACATTATACAAATAAAAAATTCTTGGATGATACAAATGACAAAACCACCTTTCTATATATAGGAGTATAAGGGGTCACAATATAACCAAGCTGACCTAGCAATAATAATATAAATGCACAAAAATAAAAATAGTGGGATTATAGAGGGCACAATAATAACAATAAGGGATACAATGGTAGTAGTAATGGGGTAATCACTTGTATTATAGGGACCTAACATCTTCTCAACGGGAGTAGAACATATGTGTCTCTTCAGTAAAAGAAGAGAATGGCCTCAAGGGATGCCACATAAGTAAGATGTAGGAAGCTAGAAAGAATAGAAAGAAATGTGCATCTGATTGTTGAAGTTATGGTCGAGTCTCCTAGGTGATTATAATAATGTAGTTGTTTATTTCAAATGTATCAACATTGAAAGAGAGAGGAGTGTAGCCATCTAAGTTATAGGTGGAGTACACAAAAACAGTTTATGTTGTGAATAGAAGATGTGATGCGATAGAAGTGTGGAATGAAGATGCCCACATTCAAGTCAGATCTAGAGGACAAGTTGCCACGCAAGAATAAGGAAGCATATGCAAGAGATCAAAGAAAAATGGCTTAAGGGGAGCTGCTTTATAATTAAGTAGTAGCCAACAATTTTGAGTGTCATGAAGAAATGTTGCACAAGAAATTAAAGGTTTTCATCCTTGATAAAATACCCTTATTTCATTTAACTTGTGAGCCTGATTTTTCCTAGTAGTCTTGTGTTCATAAACCACAATGGCTGTAAGCTTTCAATTTCCATTAGTATTCAATTGATATCACTATGTCAAATGGTGGTCAGAGTTTGTATGGAACAACCTTTTGTGCAAATGAGGATTTCTTTCTGAAAGGAACTATTATAGTTTGCTTGGTACACTATCCAATTTGTATCATCCTTTTTGGTGCAATTGGTATTACTTTAGCAACAATCGATATTTTAAGTGGCATGATCTAAAGAGGATCATATAAGTAAACACAGTCTAGAAAACAAAAACAACAATGGAGGGAAGTCTCAATGAATCACTAATGATTGGTATTTGTAGCAACAATAATATCGTGATAAATATTTTATTGGTATCAAATTATTTTTAATTAGTACAAAAGATGCATTGGTAGAAATAGTATTTAGAAAAAAACCATAAGGTGTAAAAAATTGGAGGTTTATATGCATGGAGGAAATATATGTTCATGAGGAGAATATCACATATGTCCATTTTATAGAAAAAAAATATTTACCATTCAAGAGAAGTCTAGAGACAAAAATGCACAACATTGGCTAGATCCTCATCACTGAAATTCAGTGATTGCATGGGGAGAAGAAGAATCTTGTAGCCCTTTTCCATTAACATCAAACAGGGAGAGAATCTTGTTGGGGACCAATTTGTTATGGCCCAAGAAAGGGAAAGAAAACCATTGGTGCCTCATTTAAGGAGGTGTAGAAGAAGCATTAGGATTGGCCATCCATGAGGAGAAGTGAAGAAGTGTTGTCATCAATGCCAAAGGGGGAGATTGTTGGATAGTTTGCATTGTCTATGGCTAGTTGCAGTAAGTGTGTGTGGATTGATGTCAACAGTCGTGATGCAAGACAAAGTTTTGTAGTTTGCATTTACTTTCAGTAAGAATTTGTGTTGGCATTGATGTCAACCATACTAGCATGGATGCATGTGCTAGCATGATGATTACAAAAGACAACATTGATGTCCACTAAGCTAGTTGTGATGGAATAAGATATGCATGACGTGTTAATCTCACAAGAGTCCTACCATTTCTAAATTCTCTCGTATTAACACCTAAGTGCTATGGAGATTCCACAGAGGTATTTCGAAGTTTGGGATTTTGTAACTCCACTCTAATTGAAATTTGAAATAGTTTTGATGATATGAGCATCCTATCATTGAATCCAAAAAAATCAAGGGCATAGTGAAGGCTTCACACCAAAGTGATATTGTGAAGCCACGTGAGAATTATTTCAAAGGTCAAAATTTAGAACTCTGTTATAAATGGAATTTGATAAATGTTTTGATACCAAGGAGCTACGATTTTGAATGGCACTTGGTTGTGGAGCCTAAGGAACCAAGCGCATAGATAAATAATGCAAGGAGACATGACACTAGCAAGACCGTGAAGGGATTAGCACGTAATCACTATGTTTTCGGTCATAAAACCCACTCATAAGGTGGAAAACAATATTAGGAAAGCAAAAAGGGCTAAACGTTTGTATGAGGATCTCGTAATATCATAACATCCACCTTAATATAGTTATGAACTATCTGGCTTCGAGATTACAACACATACGCATCCGAATTCATCGGTCACAACACCTGGTCATATTGTGGAAATGTGATAAGGGGTGAAGAAAATGGGGCTACACACCAAGTAGAATCTCATGATTTTGTAACATCTCTTTTATAAAGTTACAAATTAAGTGGGATCTAAAATTTCAGCACAAAGGTGTAGGACAGATTACTAAGTCAAGAACTATGTAAATGTCCATAGTAAGAGTTGGTTGATGGAATCAATGGCGTTGGTCGTATGAAGGAGACAAAGACAGTGATTGCTACGTCAAGGTAGCAGGGACCATGATTGCATATGATTATTTAAATGCAGTATGTCAATGAGCTGAGAAAAGTCATCCCTGATATTTCTTGCATGTTATGAGGAATTAGCTCAATATTAGAGCCTTGGGTACATCATATTTATTCATAGAAATAAAAATATCCTTGACAAAGCATGTAGGTTCACTGAGGATTTATATCATAGCATGGAGACACTCAAGTGCACATTCTCATGTTTAATGCAGTAGTTGAATTCAAGCAAGAGATGTAACAACAAGACTGAGAATGTTTGTAGAGGTATACTCTGATAATGTGAGTAGAAGAGTGATGGATGAAAAAGACAACATTCATCAATTTGCTTTAGTGAAGAAAAATATATAATTGCAGTTGAGCAAGGTGTGGGGAAGCAACATTTTTTCAAATGAGTTGTTTGGAGAGTTATTTGCATGTGTATTCACTACAAAGGAGAGGTTGAGTGAGCCACATAGAAATAAGAGGATGAGAGTGCCTACATAGAGACAATATACCCCAAGATATGCTGTGCTCTTGTGTAAGAGGTCGAGAGAATCTATGTTATTGTGAGAGGCCAAGAAAGCTTGTGGAATAGAAGAGGGTCCAGAGCTGAGTATATGTTCTAGAGTGTGAGCTTTGTGGAGAGCTCTAAGTGCGAGTGTTCTACTAAGAAGAGGCCATGTCACCTTGAGTAGAATGAGAAGGCCAATAGTAGATATCCCATGTGAGTATGTTTCTACAGAGTGGGCAGAGTGAAAAGATCATTGTGTGTTTTGCTTGTTGTTGAGTGAAATAACGAGTTGGAGTAGAGTGTGGAGAGGATAGAGTTTTGGGTGGGACAAAAGGGATAAGGAGAACAGGGCTGATATGAGGTAGAGTAGCCTCCATTTACAGCTAATATTAGTTCCTTACCGAGTTTGGGTTGGAGCTTGCATATAGGAAGTTGTTGCTTCCATCTCTAGTGGTTGTCTGAAGAAATATTGAGGGTTGGTGCCTCTTGCAAGTTGGGGCTTTCATAAATCCAAGGAGTTGCACGTTGTTGCTTGAAAAAAACCTGTGAAGTTGGTGCTTCACATGGTGCTTCTGGTAAGATGATCAGGTGCCTATAAAGGAGGGAGTTGGTGCTTCCTGCTAGTGGGTTCCAGCAAAAAATCAAAGGGAGTTGGTGATTCCTCTAAGTGGTGGCTGGAAAACATATTGATGTAATATAATAGGTGCTCTTATTTTTACATCAATAATGAAAACAAGCTCAGGTGTTTCTTTTCCCTAAAAGGTTTCCATGTTAAACCTCCTTGTGTGATATTTTTGTTGGTCATGATGTGTATGCTTGTATTAGTTGATATGGTCGTTGTTATGGCCAATTGTTAAATGTTTCTATAATATAATTGATGCCATATTTCATTTAGTAAATATAATTGAAATAAAAGTTAAAATTAGCCTTAATATTGTTTCACCCCCACTCTAAGTATTAAGATTTCTTCCAGCAGATAGCATGTGTGTGAAAGAGAATGGGAATATAGAGCTTAAAGTGTTAGTTGAATGAGTAGACGAATAGGTTTAAAATGAGATTTATAATGTGAACCATAGTTTGCATATGTTTTGTGAGTTGATATTTAATGTTGGAAGAGTAATACCATAGGAATAATGTCTCACAAGGAATTTGGTTTATTGTGATGTCTAGTATACTCTAGAGAAGTAGAGAATCATGGAGTTAACAAGTTCTGATATCAATGTTAGAGATGAATCTAGAATTAGATACCTTTCATTTATGTTATATTCATATTTAATATAATATATGGGTGAGTATTGTTTTCATCTTATGCAAGGTTACCCTTTATTTTACTATTCCTACTATTTACAATTACTTGGGTGAATATGTAAACTATTACAACTTTTATCTTATGAGTGCTTGGGTGAATATGTCTCTAATTTGTTCATTTTTAGAAAAATGTCTAAAAATAATTGTCTTGGACTATACATGATATCTAACCAAATGGTACTTTTCTTTGATTTTCTTTCTTGAATAATGGAATCTAAGATTCTTGTCCAACTTGATTGGAAAGAGTATTTCCAACCAAAAGAAGAGTATAATTATCATGTTTCTCCCACTAATATTTAAGTATTACCCTAAGCCACTCAATCTTTTCTATTGCCTTTGTAGTTGCCACAGTGTACCTTTGTTGTAGATTTTTCTTGAATTAAGTATTTGTGTGACCTCTAATAGATAATTGTTGATCCATGACTCATGAGATAGCATAAAGTTGAAACTCCATTTTTTTTTCCACATCAAATTGTGAATTATAATATCTGATTAAGCTAAACTCATTGTGCAATGGACCAATTTGCTTCATGATATTTTCATATAGAATCCCAAAAACAAATGAAATGCTCGGTTTGGTGGTGTTAAGGCATATAATACTTCCCACACACTTTTGATACTTGGTTGCATCGTCCATTCCATTTCCTTTTGTTGATGTGAACTTTAAATTATTTTCCATTGGATTAGAAAGAGGGTTACATACAGTGATGCCAAACCTATTCAACAATTATAAAATGTACTTCTTTTGGAACATAAATATATGCTTTGGATGTTGATTCACTTCAATGTAAAGAGGCATGGAAGATGTACCAAATATTTCATCTCAAATCTCTTCTTCAACTCTTTCTTTATGGATGAAATATATATTTCCATTATCCCCTGATATGATCAACAAGTCATCTACATACACTATAAGATATATGATATTTTTACCACATCCCTAATGAACAAAGTTGGATCATCAAAATGGAAGTGTTTGAAATTCAAGTTCAAAAGATGCTTAGTTAAATTTTTATACCATGCTTGTGATGCATGTTTCAAACCATATAAGTATTTAATGAGATTTTTCACTTTCTACTCATGTCCCTTAACAAAAAAAGCTTTTGGTTGAGACATGAATACATTCTCTTTAAAATATCCATTCAAGAAAGTAGTTTTCATATCCGTTGATGTACTTTACATCCATTTTGTACCAATTACAAAGAGAGAGTGTGGGAAGTGACCCATTTTATTGTGGGAGAAGGAGTTTGCTCAAAATGAATTCCTTCATTTTATGGAAATCCTTTTTCCATGAGCCTTTACTCATGCTTGTAAAGTGACTCATCTTATTTATACCTCTTCATGTAGACCCACTTGCATCCAATTTGTTTGGTGTTTAATGGAGGGTCCACTAACTTCCATGTCATATTCTTGATTAGAGAATCATATTCCTTCTACATTTATTCTTTCCTCTTATCGTGAGAAGAAGCTTGTTAAAAGTGATTTGGTTCAAACATAGTAGATAAGCTCAATTGAAAATCATACATATGATTTACATCAACTAAATTAGAAATATATACATCACCTCCATTTGATATGGTGGAATCTTTCATTTTTGTCTTTCTGACCTCATTAGGATGAAGACATGCAAATGTTTTAAAGATCCATTTTTGTGGGATATATTCCTTGGTGGTATTTCAATACCCCAAGAATATGTACTTATAAATCCTTGTATAAATCTTGTTTCTTTGTTCCTTGGAGATTAAGGCACAATAGGAGGAACCAAAAACCCAAGAGGCTAAAAATCAAAAGTCAAAATTAAAGAAATTCCCTTATGGGCTTTTTTTGGGTTTTTTCCAAGGAGTGTAAGGCTAAAATGGAAAAACTTTCTGGGTATTTCTTGGGTACTTTCCAATAGGCCTAAAGTCGCAACTGTAGAAAAAGAGCAACTCCCAAGAGGCCAAAAATATAAAGTGAAAATTAGAGAAATTCCCTTGTATTTTTTTTGCTTTTTGTCGAAGGAGTCTAAGGATAAAATGGTAGAATTTTCTTAACATTTTTTGCGCACTTTCCAGCAGGCCGAAGTCTGCAGATCATCAATTTACTCAGACAATGTAGAGCATAATAGAGCATCAGTTGAAAAGGCATCTTTCTAGCTCTTCTACCACATGGGTTTGGTCCAACTTGTCCTTGATACAAGCTTGTGTGTACTACTTCATTTACATATTATACTCATTGTCTCATATTTCATAATAAATGGCTCAACCGTTCCAATATCAGAGTGTTTCATGGGTGTTTGCTAAATGTTTTTAATTTTCGACTCTTGAATTATTTGTTTAATTGGTCTATCACTTAAATTCTTGTTTAGGAACATTAAAATGGTATCAGAGGCATAATCTTGGCTTAGCTTATGACAAATATTAGAATCAAACAGCATGGCAATCACCTAGAATGAGATGGTGAGGATACAAAAAATGATGATTGATGTGGGGAAGAAGTTGATTCATTCATTAGTTGGGAATCCAAACATGATTGCAATTGATGTGGAGTTTTGGGGGGAAGCTTGAGAGCCTAGCGATCATTGTTTCATGGCATTCAGGCATCCCTCTCTTCTTAGGAATTATGTTAACTAAGGGGTATGCGCAAACCAATGGAGATTCAATGGGGTTATGTAGGGATTATGAGAAGTATTAAGAAAAAAGATGAAAGAGTAGTTGACGGGGCCATGGCTGGAAAAGAGATAGTTGAGCATACACCCATTGATGAGGCATCATCCATTGATGAGGTATTCAGGGTTGTGACCGAGTTCTCACGTGATAACAATGCACAATAGGTTGGTGAGGTGTTGGAAGACAACTCCATGATTGTTGACGAGCCAATAGGTAGAGACGCCTCGAGATCTATGATGGAGATGGAAGACCACAGTCACCTACAACTAACTAATGAGCATATCAAGAATATTGGGTTTTCTATGGAGGAGAAGTCGAAGGCTCATGTAAGGCATGTGATGGAGGAAGATGTGAAGCCATACGTTGGTCTAGCCATTGATGAGGGCTAACATAGAGATTACATGTTGGGATTTCATCACATTTCTCTTCAAAGGCACACTTACAAGATCTACAACGTTATCAGCCAATCCCTATCCATTATATTGAGAGAGGCAGAGTTGTCTAGACATACCAAAGTGGGTGACTAGGTTAGCAGCACTGTTGGGTCACCTTTGGCCATTGGAGAGAGGGAGACAAGCAGAGTTGCACAAGATGCAACATCTACATGTCGTGCTTGTTCTATGTGCTAGAATTTGTGTATTCAATCCCTCTCTTGGGGATGGATGGAGAGATATTCTGAGTTGATATCTAGTGGAGTGGTTTACACTCATGAAGTTGGTCGTAGTTCGTAGTAGAGCTCAATGGAAACTCTGAGACATTGAGAGAGTTTGAGGCCCAAGTTGGCATTGGGATCTAGGTGGGGGTTCCTATCTGATATCATACATGTGGAATGGCTATGGAATTGATGTGGTTGTCAACCCCATGCTTGAATGCATGCATTCGTTAGGGGAGCTCGAGCTGACGCTAGTGACGAGGTAGTTTGTGAGCAGAATCTATTGCTTGTTTTGGCATGTTGGTTGCGCATGCAGACGAAGGATGATTAAAATTCTCTCGCAGGAGCTATTTCGAGGAGGTGGCTTGGGTAAGCAACCAGAACGAATATTATATGGAGACGATGTTCTCTCATTGAGGTTTAGGACTCAGGGGTCAGAGAAGATCGACATAATAGAGCTATTCCTCGTAGCAGGAGTGGAGTTAGGGCACTCAGGTCTACAAGGATGGATGGGGGGACATGATGTGTGTGTTGGGTATGGAATCCCCCCAAGGCATGTTTTGGGGCTTAAAGCCCATGTTTTGACCAAGACCATTATAAAGACTCCATGATTTGTGGGCGCAGAGCACAAAGTCATAATAGAGTCACAGGGTTGTCCACCCTTGTTTTTGTAATATAATGTTATCTTGATAGACCTATCCATGGTCCACAGACCACGGTATTATATAAATAGAGTGAGGCTCGATGTGTAGAAGAGTGGATATGGAAAGAAGAGAGAAAAGAGGCATGATGAGTATAATAGATTTAGTCGAAGTGTAAAGGGTGTATTTTGGTTGTAGAGTAGGAGAAGTTTCTGCAGCTGAGTACGTAGAGGCCTAGTAGTCTGCAACTGAGTGCGCAGAGACCTAGTAGTCCGCAGCTAAGTGCACAGACCCCTACAGCTGAGTGCGTATGGCAGGTCGAGTTTGTAACCATTGGAAGAATTAATAAAGAGAAGTTTGCCATATTTATGTGTATATTTTCCTTTTTAAATGTGTTATTGAGTATAAATTGTAAGTGTACTGTTTATTTGCTGTGAGAACTTATATGTGTGTGTTGTATAAATAAATATAACAAAAGGCTTTTGTTTACGGGAAGATAACTAACTGGTGAAGGAATATAGGTAAGATGTCAGGTGTGACTTAGGGAAATAGTGCAGAGCACTTCTCTAGTAGCAGAGAAGCTCCACAACCCCTAGGGTTGCGTGAAGGAAAGTATATTAGGGTGCGAAGGCCACGGAAGTATGCGAAGCAACCTGTGCATAGGGACGAGTAGTTGGACCAAATCAAACCCTTATAAATCTCAATGGTGTGGAAACCTAGTTCCAACACCCCCCATACTACTTCGAATAAGCCCTCAGTTCACACTCCATGGACTATTGCCGAAAGAGTGAGTAGTATAGGGATTTCTTTGGCTAATAAACAATGAACCTGGGTCAGGCCCCAACACGCCAACAACATGTCATGGTGGGGTCACTATTAGAGTGGAAAACAATTTGGCACATGGAGGATACCATATGTTACATGAAGGTATGGTAGTAGGTAATGGTACACAAGACTACGTAGAGTGAGGTTGTACCATTGAATGTTATATAGAGGGATGTGGCCTGATGGATACAAACCCAATTCTAGGCCATAACACTGAGTGGTGTGTAGGGCTATGTAGCGAGGAGGAGTGGTGTGTATAGGAGGATGGAGATACATGGTGGTATACCATAGCATGTCAGTTTACAATGTGGGTTAGGAGGAGTGACTCGCATCGCATTGAGGATTTGCAGGGAGTGACATGTACACTGACACTGGTAGGACACAAGATGGTACAGGATGGTATAGTCGTGGTCGGGGGTATCCACTGCTGTATAGGGATAGTTTATGACATACAATGGAATTTCGTGGAGTGTTGTGGTACTTGGTTGTATGCAGTGACACATGATGTAGCGCAACATGCTCTTGGAGCTTTACCTCCACGGATACTTATGGACAAGGATAGTAGGTGTACCATTAGACACAACTGACCTAGGAATGATGAGGACATTATCGATCATTTGGGGACACCATTTTTAGTGGAGGCTAGGCCTCGAGGGAGTTATCAACAGATCTGAAGCAAGGAGAGGGTCATCCATACAATTACTCTTGAGCATTTTGGTAGACTCTTGATCATACTCTTGGGGACATACCCACCCATTATCCTCTAGTGTTTCTTACAGTCGTATAGAGTTTGGCTGTTTCACTTTGACACTCTCCATTCAGGCAGTAGGGAATGGGGGACTCACCCTACGCACTTGGATGAGACACAGCATGTCATGGGCTGAGAGGAGACTCTCGAGTTGAGACACTTGGTAGGTGCACGAGTTGACAGTTACAAACTTAGGGATGGCAAGGTTGATTGTCAATGCAACATATCTTCCACCCTTAGGTTCACACTTGGGGAGGTGACCAAGAGGGAGTTACATCGTTCTTTTTTAGTTTGATAGCTTGAGGCGTCGAGGGAGCATGAGCTGTGTAGGACAGTAGTCCTTGTTGGGAGGATGATGCCTAGGCTTCTGGCAGTACCTGAGCAAATCATTGGGACGTAGGATAATTGGATATTTGTGGCATGAGTTCTTGGTGCTGAGTGACTATCTATTGGATATCTACAGGAGGCAGAGATGGGGCAGAAAGGACTCCCAACAATGTAGCATATCATACTGAAAACGAGAGAGTATTGGGATTTGTGGACCTCAAGTATGGTTATGGGATATAGGGTTCCAATAGATTGGTGGGATGCTCCACTCCTCAGTGAGCATGGCCAAGAAAACAAGCCAACGGATTGGGTTAGAGGTGGACACATGAGTGATCACTAAAGTCCTCACTATAGGACAAGGTAGATTATTGCTCAGGATTTGTGCTAGCCATGAAGTGATAGGCACTGACACTGTTGAGTCACTTTGGCAAGATTGGCCTAGCGTCCATCATCACATATATTATGGCCAAGTGTTATGGGGGAGGGGGTTATGGTATGAGCATGATAGGCATTCATTCATGACTAGAATGTCATGATGTCACCAAGATAGATTCTTTTTGTGATGGGTAGGAGATTCTGACATAATAGGGTTGAGTAGTTCAACTACCCATCGAGGTCAGATGGCTTGTACAGGGTACGGTCATACAGATCTTCCATTTTCTTTTCTTGATTCATTGATGGTGTGGGGAACTTCACTAGTGTTGCAGAGTGATCGACTTGAGGAGATTAGGGGAGGCCCCGGTAGATGAGGGTTCAATTTTGCAAGGATTGGATTTCATCTTTAGGAGTTTATTTTGTAGTGCATGAAATGGACTATTCAGTATAACAACTTCATGAGGATTGGGGCAGAGATTTGCATCATCAGGATGCTCTACTTATTGGTGACACAGGGTTTATAATGCCAATATATGATACGATGTTGAGTGGACAAAGGACAACTTCACGTTGATGAGGTTGGCTTCGGATCCTAGTATCAATGGACTCCTTCACTATAGGGTAGTACAACGATCAAGGAAGACCCAATGGCACATTTTAGACCCTCATGAAGTTTGTAGTGATAGTGGGGGTCCACAGTCAAAGACTGTGTTTTTTCAGGCACTTCTTGAGGACAAGTGATGTTTGGTGCATTGGAAAAACTTGCTAGATGAGGATGGCACCTCGTAGGGTGAGCATATTTTGGAGCACCAAGATTTTAGGTTGTTTGAGGTTAGGAAACATTTGGGAGGGGAGGACTATCATGTCCCTTCTTAAACACATTAGTAACAGGGCGCTGCTACACAATTTTGCAAATTTTTTACGGAGGAAGAGGACCCCACACTTTCGAATTACGGACTTAGGGGCCAAGTTGACTTTATTTAGCTGGTAGTGGAATGTGGGGGCCACCCACATAGGAGTTCGAATTAGCAATTTGATATGCTTGGAACGAAACTCAAATGAGTGGATGAAGGGGACCACATGAGGCTAAGGGGATTGAGGGAGTTATAAAGAGAGATCAACTCTCACTTTTTTCATGCTAAATATTTGACAAACAAACTCACTCTTGTATGATCTGCTTCTTAGCGAGTCTATCGGTAGTTTAGCAGTGATTCTTCCATAGGGAAGATTCAACCTCTAGTTCGGGGGACCATATCTGGCCGCCCTAGGGAGGTTGTTCCACAGAGAATGCAAGAGTTTCTAGCAACGATTTACAACTCAACAAGCCATGTAGAGGAAGGGACCACATGTTTTCTCGGCAGCTAGAAATATGCAGAGGTTGATTTAGCCACCAAAGAGGCTAAAAATCCAAAGTCAAAATAAGAGAAATTCACTTCTAGGTTTTTCTAGGTTTTGTACAGGGAGTCTATGGCTAAGAGGGCAGAATTCTCTACGTAGTTTGTTGGCACTTTCTAGTAGCATGAAAGTCAAGAGATGTAGTTGTAGAGAAACTCCCAAAAGACTGAAAAGCAAAGCTAAAATTAGAGAAATTCCCTTTTGGGTTTTTCTGGGTTTTGTCCAAGGAGTCTAAGGTCAAAATTTTCTGAGTAGTTTTCAGGGACTTTCTAGCAATCCAAAATTTAGGAGATGTAGTTGGAGAGCAGCCCCTAAGTGACCAAAAATCCAATGTCAAAATCAGAGAAATTCGCTTTTGTGTTTTTCTAGGTTTTTTCGAAGGACTCTAAGGCTGAAAGGGAAGAATTTTTTGGGATGTTTTTGGGCACTTTATAGCAAGTTGGAGTCAGTATATCAATAGTTTACTAGGAGACTATAAAGCATAATAGATCATCAGCTGAACAATCATCTTTCCAAATATTCTACCACCTATGTTTGGTCCAACATGTCCTTGGAACAAGCCCAGGTGCACTACTCCATTTATATATTGTGCTCATGCTCTCATATTTCATAATATATTGCTCAACAGTTTCAGTATCACAGTGTTTCATGGGTGTTTGCTAAATGTTTTTAATTTTCCGCTATTGCACTATTTGTTTAATTGGTTTATCACTTAAATTCTTGTTTAGGAACATTACAATCAACTACAACCATGATTGTTCATATGCCAACATGTATACAGGACTTCACTTAAGGAAACCCGCATGTATACATGATTTTCTTTAGAGCAACCTACATACAAATTTCAATATACTTAAAACTTTGTAATTCTGAATCAAACACATATTTGACCAAAGTTGTTCTGAAATATTATGCTAGCTTACAGAACCCTCATACAATTAGCAACATCAATAATATTTTGAACCAATCAACATGTAACAAAATTCCACTTTTCCATTCAATCAATTCTAGTTCAAAGATTATGACTGGACTTGGATCAACATGAGGACATCATTAACAGACAATAGAGACACAACAACACTGATTAGGTTGATTTGTCCTTTATGGACATAAACTCTTCCATTATATAAGTAATTTTGAAGAAAGAAACCCACGTGTATACACAACTTCATCGAGACCAACCTGCGTACAAATATGAAAAAAATGAATATAATCCCTTAATTTATGTACGTGAATTTGAAGAAACAAACCTGATTGTATACACAACTTTGTTGAGACACACCTACATATAGATCTACAAATTTTGACCTAAAATTATGCAGCTCTTCAGAACTTTAGAGATACCGAGATCATAATATTTAGAGATAAAAAAAACATGTGCTAATACTTATATTTAGTCAATCCATGATCATATCATAGAATAGTAAGTCATTTTAGGTATCATGATCTTGATCGATCATTGTATTCATCGGTGCATAATTATTTCAGATCTATGTGTCAACTGTGGCCCTTATAATGCAAATATACTTCAGATTGAAGTATTCATCAAAAAAGCTTTCACATTCACACTTAACACTTTTACCTTCACCTCCTTATATAGTTTAGCCTTCTCCAATACCATAGGTAAAAACTAAACTAGTGTCGGTAGTAATCCTTGACAGGATCAACATCCGTTGCAGTGCTCATTAATATGGGCCAATACCATTGTAAAGGCCCTCGGTATTTAGAATACCATAGTGAAAAAATTGTACGCGACTTTTCTTCACGAAACCTGCATGTATATGTCACTTGCCCTTAACAAACCCATGTATAGGTCTTCAAAATTCACCTTTATGAAACTTTTGATTCTAATTTGTAAACGTTTGTCCCATCATTTAGTTATTTTGTTCCATCAATTTGTTGCATGTGAGCTGACCCGTGGAATCATCTAGTTACCATATATTTGTTTTGTTGCTAGTGAGTTGACATTAAGGACAACACATGCATCATAATGCTAATGGTACATTTATACTTTGACTTCTATGAATTGAATTTTGGCAGAAGTTTGAAATTAAAATTATTTTTTTTTGCATAAATTCTAGGATGTTGTAACATTCCATAATAGCTCCATGGTTTTCATATATGTAGGGCATATAGGAAAATCTTGGAAGTTTTTGGTCAATACTAACTGTACAATGATAATGAAAATCCTATTTTTCTCTCAAAAAGGTTCACGGAGGTGCTTGGTCAACGCTGGTAAAACTAGGCCACTTATGCAAAAATATTGTTGTTTTCAACACTAAATTAAAGTAGTTTTGGATTTTGATGGATTTCTCCCAAATTCTAGTGATAATAAGGATGAATTCGACCTCTTAGCCTTCTTCAATGGTTTTCATAAATACATTTGAGCATTTTATGTTATTTGATTACAGAAACACTTGTATAAATATGTACGAATTGAGGTAGAAAGATATATTATGTCATGCTACGTTTGATGCAATATTGCTACTTGGTTGAAGTAAATTAATTTAGAGTTTCTCATGTATTCATTGTGCTTAATGGATGATGCTTAGCCTGTTCTTCAAGATTTTTTAACTCGTTTTCAACTTAATTGTGCAAGCAAAGCATGAAAGACCCCCATTGCTAAGCCCATGCACTTGTTTCTAATTGTATGGTATGATATTTTAGTTTTCTATAATTTCATTGTGTTAATTTGGTATGCATTTTAGTAGTATTTGACAATATTGGTTGTTGTTATGCTTCAAAAGAAGTGTTATGAAGTTGCCTCATGTAAAGGATCTTGATATTTCTCTCATTCTCAATAGTTAAAATTGTCAAAATTGCCCATGTTGCTCATATTTCTTATGTTTGATTTGATTGTTCAAATTTGGTTAGTCAATTGTTGATTGATAGTAATTGATGGTCTAAAAGTGTTGATTTCATTAATGGAATATTTCTGAGTCCATCTTCAGTAAGGGATATTGAAGTTTGCTTGGTAACAACGCTTAAGATCTCAAGCTAGTTAATGTGTTAACTTTTTAGAATTAGTCCCTAAATCATAGATTTCGGTGTGCTTCTAAGTTCATGATTTTATGATTGATAATAAAATTGATGATCTAATTTACACCTTTAAATTGGACTGACAACTATTGTTTTATATATGTTGTACATGTTGTATATATGGTGTTATGTGTATGTTACATGTCTGATACTATGTGCATATGGTGTTTTGTACATGTTGGATATGTGATGTTCTCCATATATGGAGACGAACGCTTTTTGGATATGTGGTGCTAGTAACACATGGTGTTGTGTACATGTTATATACGTAGTGCTGTGTACAAAGGGTGTTGTGTACATATTGTATATGCAGTGTTGTGTACATGTTGTGTTGGTGGTTTTGTGTACATGTCATGTTGTGTACACATTGTGCAAGTGATGTTGTGTACATAATGTGTAGATGGTGTTGTGTATGTGTGGAACTGTGTACACATTGTGCATGTGGTAAAGTGTACATGATGTACCAGTGGTAGTGTTGTATATGTGGTATTGTGTGCATGTCATACATGATGTGTGGTGTACGTGTGGTATTGTTTACATGTCATACATATTGACTTTTGTACATAGGGTATTGTGTTATGTGCAGCGTCTAGTCATGGTATTGTGATATGTGTATTCATTATGTTGTAATATGTGTACGTATATGTTTTATGTTGTACACTACGTGTAGGCATATGTGTTGTGCTCTACACTGAGTGTAGGTGTATGTGTTGTGTTTTACACCAGGTGTAGGTGTATGCGTTGTGTTGTACATGTGATGTATATTGTGTATGCATGTGATGTACATTGTGTGTATATTTACATGATTGAAGGAAATATAAGTATTGGGCACTTTTCAAATGTGGCAACTAAATCATTGTTTATATGAAAAGGACAAGGACACATGCAAAAGCAAAGGACCGATTGAAGGATAAGTATCAAGATTTATTTAATTTTTCATTTTGTATGTAATCTGTGATTTTGGTTCATGATTATTACATGTGATGTATAATTTTGATTATGATGGTTTCATTTTGAGATAACCATATGTGATATGTTTGTACATGATGATTTGATCAAACAACTAGTTTGGCATGTTGTCACTTGAAGTAAAACAAATTTCACATGTACCTTATTGACGGGCCAACAATGAGGTATGATTTGAGTTTATTTCAATTCATTTTGAACCTAATGGAATTTATATGCTTGGTGTAGGAAATCATGGGAAATTTCGACTTTGGGTGGTTGAAACTGAATGCAAGCATTAGCAACAAGAAGAAAAGGAATTGGAACACATATTAATATGTTGCTAAAGAAATTTATGAGGAGGGACATTATGGGACACTGGTTCTTGATAGTGTCCATTCATTTCCATGAGCATGTTATATCCCATATGATGGTTTTTAGGCGGGGATATGCCTTGGTTTGCAAACCTTGTGATGATAGGAAACTTTGCCAATTGATGGATCACTTGGGAAAGGGGATTTCAGGGAACTTAGAATGTGAGAGACTACACAGAAGGTGGTGATTGGGTTTCCCAAGGGGCTCTTTAGCAAATAAGGGGAGGTTTAGGAATGTATTTATTTTGGTAATTAATATTTCCTGGTGGAATTAGATGCAGCACAAGGATTCTAGCACTATACATTTTCTACAAGTTGACATTAGCACTGGATTCTGGACATCCTGGGAAGGAGGCGAATTGTGGTACTACCTTGAGGGTGAACGTGTAAGCCTCTCAATTCCCTTCTTTGTTATTCAAGCATCATATGTTTTTATTTGCTGGTTGAGAAAATGTGCATTATGTATTTGTGTATATTATTGTAAATATTGTATCAAGATGGATTTATTAAGCTCCATAAACAATATGGTTATTTCTTGTCTTAATAAAATGTGTATAAGTATATGTCTTTGTTATTGTAAATATTGTAATGATTTATGTTATAAAGCTCTAGTACACAACATGTTTGTCATATTTTCAACAATGGTCATTGTAAATACTAGACTGATGTAAGTTATAAATCTCCATGGGTAGTATGTTTTGATTTTTAGCATCCTTTATCATTGTAGGTGTCATCGAACACCGAGGATGGTGTTCCCCTAATGGGAATGGGTATATAATAGCCCTGGGTTAAAAGTTGACGTGATAAAGTTAATAAATTAAAAATAAGACCAAGGCCATGGGACATGTATCCGAAGTTGAGTGTTGGGAAAAACATCCTAGTGGGTGTTTATTTGGTTTATTATGCATAAGGGAAACTAACAAAGGCAATGGAAAAGTATTTATAAAGGAGAGAGAAATTAATTGTCGTTTTATTTATGAAAGTAAATGAAATTAGGAGAAAAGGAAGGTAAATGGTCACACGTTGGATGTGAGAAGGAGATTGAAGGAAAGTAATCAAAATTGAAGAAAATAGAGGCCTCAATGGTAAAGAGACTCGTGAGGATCAGTTCATGTATTTTGTTAGTTATATGGTGGAGCTCTCTCTCTCTCCCCCTACTCCACCCCTTACATATATCACCTCATGTTTACACCCTTATTCTACAACTATTATACATCCACTCATGCTTATCATTTTATTTTAGTATCCATTCTCCACCGTACAAAACATGCTATTGAAAGGAATGAAAAATCATGACCACTCTCGTGATTTTCATGCATGCATGTCTTTCGACCACCCATCATCATGATTCCCTTCATGTAAAATGACCCATATTCTGGAAATGAGTCTCTAACTTGTATATTGCTCAGAAAACCCTAATTCTCATGCTAGTATTGAAAAATTGTTAAGAGAAAAGCATCTCCACATACCTCACAGAGAATTTCAATGTAATTGTGTGGGGAAAATTACCACAATAAGAAAGGAAACGTAATTTCTAGAAGCTATGGAATCATGATTTGAGTTTGATGGCACTAAACTTATACTCAGAGTTACAAAGTGGCTTCCGTTCCTTCAAAATATTCATGGGCATAATAACTTTATTACAAGAGCATTTTCGGAAGGGTTTGATGGTCAAATTGATTGGGAAGGAAACTTTGTGATGGTAGTGATGGACAATTCAATGGAGAAAGCCAATATAATTCCTCAAACATGGGAGTTTCGGCTTAAGAACAAATAGGTTGACCAAGGAGTACAACTTAGCATTTTTGCTCAACATAACATAGCTCAAATTCAAGAAGAAGAGTAACATAATTCTAGATTATAGATAGGTGTAGAAATCTATTGTTTTTGTTTCAAAAGTATATAATGTGTAAGGAGAGGTATGCAATCACCTTCCTTTGCCATATTTGTATCCCTCTACGCTTTGAAGCAGATTATAACTTTAAATTCCCATTTTATTTACGTAAAAACTTTGGCGAAATGGAAAAATGTAGATGACAGAGCCTAGTAATGTTAGTCATAGATACTATCATCACGGTCTAATTAAAATAACTATCTAGGAGGAAGTATAAAAAAAAGGGTGATAATTGGAATTCCCTCTTGGTCCATTCATTGATGTGTGCATTGCACATGAAGAGATACCCAAGTAAGTAAATCATGTCTATGAAACAATGATAAGATTGATAGTGAATAGCCTAGTCTTCATGAGATTGAAGATTTTCTTACCTATTAAGAAAGTTATATAAGAACCAAAAATAGATGTGGAAAACCTATTTTAGATGTCCATATGAGAATTTCTTAGAGCATGACTAAAAAGAAACTTCCAAACAAACTATTGAGCCTCCATCACTGGCTACCACATGTCTTCCTAAAGATGTTACCTCTTTTCATATTGAGCCAATACCAACTGGGCATAGTCACAATCGATAGAAGGAGTTTTCAACCCTTTGCTAAGGAAGTATAAAACCAAATTTCCTAATACTAATAATTTGTTACATCACTTCATCTCTGATTAATATAAAGTGTTTCATGCTAGTGTTTATAGACCACCTATGCCTAGTTTGATCATAGTTTGTTAACTTTCCAGTAAGTCTGACATTGGTTGAGAGGGCCCTCAATTCAACCATTGTTTCTATGTTTTATTTAGTTTGTAGTGTAGCATTTATAGTTAGAGTGATATTGTAGTTCACTTAATTATATTTTCATTATTGGTGTGTTACATTCACTATTTCATTTACT
Source organism: Pinus taeda (assembly GCA_000404065.3). Taxonomy (NCBI): domain Eukaryota; kingdom Viridiplantae; phylum Streptophyta; class Pinopsida; order Pinales; family Pinaceae; genus Pinus; species Pinus taeda. The sequence goes on from APFE030510258.1 coordinate 67,472, forward strand.
TTATTTTGATTTCTTATGATCTATTGTGTGTCTCTCTTATGTAGAGATGAGATCTCTCATTAAATGACAAAGGAACACTTTGTAATTGTGTGTTTTTTTGCATGAAAAATTTACCTGTAGTACAATGATACATTGCAACATGTGCATTATGAAACATTGTGATGTCAACCAAGTGATCGGATATCCCTCAGGAATTTTATGTGGTGATTTGATTTAATTTTAACTTTTACATGTGTTGTTTATTTTGACACTATATACAAAAGAACAAGTCTTATTGATGTTGGGAACAATACTTGTTTTGTAAATTAGATACGAACGCTTAGGGTCTTTCTTGAATGAAATATTGTTCTCTATGCCTAAAAAAAACCCTTCTATGAGTTTGTCATCCAAAGAAAAATATCTTTGTAACATTTATTTTGAGTTATTTGTATTTCAAAGTATTACTCTTATTCAAAAGTATTATATTAGAAGTTTAATGAGTATTTTACATAGGTTTTATGGTCTATTAATGTCCTAAACTCTACACCTACAAGATTAGTGTATTTCAAGTTTATTCGCCCACATTAATGATTTAATGTGCAACATTTAATTTAATTAATTGATTGACATGATTTTCACAGTTTAAGGAAAGAAGATGAGTGAGTTTATAAGGGGGTATGAACTCCCACCCATATGGTACTAAAATGATCAATGAACCAAGAGAGAAAGTGAGGAGGTATATAGGAGTTTCATTTGCATTTTATCAAATGGAGGGTATTATGATCTATGGAGGTATATAGTTTCTATCCTGATGAAATTTTAGTGAGGAAGGGAAAAAATACAACTCAAAATTATGGACATTCTCATAAGATTGGTGGCATGACTATTTAAAAATATAATCACCTACTCAAATGGTTCAATAAATGATGGGATGTAATAAAGGCCCCCTTGGAGTAATAAGACTATAATAACATTGGAAACTTAATGTCTCAATGTCTTGACTAATTATCTTGTCTTAGCTTGGATTTTTTCTTTGGTTTCTAGGTTGGAGTGAGGATGGTTGATATTTCTGTACTCCAAAAGGGATAGTGGGGGTCCACAGTCAGAGACGGTGTTTTTTCAAGCATTTCTTGAGGACAAGTGATGTTTGGTGCATTAGAAAAACTTTGTAGATGAGGATGCCACCTCGAAGGGTGAGCATATTTTTGAGCACCAAGATTTTAGGTTGTTTGAGGTTAGGAAAGCTTTGGGAGGGGAGGACTATCATGTCCCTTCTTAAACACATTACTAACAAGGTGTTGCTACACAATTTTGCAAATTTTTTACTAAGGAAGAGGACCCCACACTTTTGACTTAGGGACTTAGGGGCCAAATCGACTTTATTTAGCTACTAGTGGAATGTGAGGGCCACCCACATCGGAGTTCCAATTAGCCATTCGATATGCTTGGAGGGAAACTCAAATGAGTGGATAAAAGGGACCACATGAGGCTAGGGGGGACTAGGTAGGTATAAAGAGAGATCAACTCTCTCTTTTTTTATTCATGTCAAATATTCGACAAACAAGCTCACTCTTGTATGCTCTCCTTCTTAGCAAGTCTACGAGTAGTTCACCAATGATTTTTTCCTAGGGAAGATTCAATCGCTAATTCAGAGGACCATATTTGGCCACCCTAGGGAGGTTGTTCCACAGAGAATGCAAGAGTTTCAGCAATGATTTACAACTCAACAAGCCATGCAAAGGAAGGGACTGTGTGTTTTCTGGGCAGCTAGAAATATGCAGAGGTTGATTTAGCCCCCCAAGAGGCTGAAAATGCAAAGTCAAAATAAGAGAAATTCGCTTCTGGGTTTTTCTAGTTTTTGTACAGGGAGTCTACGGCTAAGAGGGCAGAATTATCTAGGTTGTTTTTGGGCACTTTCCAGTAGCATGAAATTTAGGAGATGTAGCTATAGAGCAACTCCCAAAAGACTGAAAACCAAAGCTAAAATTATAGAAATTCCCTTTTGGGTTTTTCTGGGTTTTGTCCAAGGAGTATAAGGTCAAATGATCAAAATTTTCTGAGCAGTTTTGAGGCACTTTCTAGCAAGCCAAAATTCAGGATATTTAGTTGGAGAGCAGCCCCTAAGAGACCGAAAATCCAATGTCAAAATCAGGGAAATTCCCGTTTGTGTTTTTCTGGGTTTTGTCGAAGGACACTAAGGCTGAAAGGGCTAAATTTTTTGGGATGTTTTTGGGCACTTTATAGCAAGCCAAAGTCAGTAGATCAACAGTTTACTAGGAGACTATAAAGCATAGTAGAGAATCCGCTAGACAACCATCTTTCCAACTATTCTACCACCTACGTTTGGTCCAACTAGTACTTGGAAGAAGCCTAGGAGCACTACTCCATTTATATATTGTACTCATGCTTTGATATTTCATAATATATGGCTTAGCAGTTGCAACATCATAGTGTTTCATGGGTGTTTGCTAAATGTTTTTAATTTCCCACTATTGCACTATTTGTTTAATTGGTTTATCAGTTAAATTCATGTTTAGGAACATTACAATCAACTACAATGATGATCATTCATATGCCAACATGTATACATGACTTCACTTAAGGAAACCCACTTGTATGCATGCTTTTCTTTAGAGAAACCTACATACAGATTTCAATATACTTAAAACTTTGTAATTCTGAATTAGACACATATTTGACCAAAGTTATCCTAAAATACTCTGCTAGCTTATAGAACCCTCATACAATTAGCAACATCAATAATATTTTCAACCAATCAACATGTAACCAAATTCAACTTCATCATTCAATCAATTCTACTTCCAACATTATGACTCAACTCGGATCAACATGAGGACATCATTAACAGAAAATAGAGACACAACAACACTGATTAGGTTGATTTGTCCGTTATGAACATAAACTTTTCCATTATATAAGTAATTTCGAAGAAACAAACCCACGTGTATACACGAATTCATCGAGACCAACCTGTGTACAAATCTACAAACATGAATAGAAGCCCTTCATTTATGTATGCAAATTTGAAGAAGCAAACCTAATTGTATACACAACTTTATCAAGACTAGCTTACATATAGATCTACAAATTTTGACCTAAAATTATGCAGGTTTTCAAAACTTTAGAGATATCGAGATCATAATATTTGGAGATAAAAAAAACATGTGTTAACACTTAGATTTAGTCAATCCATGAGCATATCATAGAATCAAAAGTCATTTTAGGTCTCATGATCTTGATCGATCATTATATTCATCGGTGCATAGTTATTTTAGATCTATGTGTCAACTATGGCCCTTACAATGTAAATATACTTCAGATTGAAGTATTCATCAAAAAACCTTTCACATTCACACTTAACACTTTTACCTTCACCTCCTTATATAGATTAGCCCTTATCCAATACCATAGGTCGAAAGTAAACTAGTGTCGGTGGTAATCCTTGATGGGACATATATCCATTGTCGTGCTCATTACTATAGGCCAATACCATTGTAAAGGCCCATGGTATTTAGAACACCATAGTGAAAAAATTGTATGTGAATTTGCTTCACCAAACCTGCATGTATACGTGACATGCCCTTAACGAACCCACATATACATCTTCAAAAATCTACCTTTATAAAATGTTTGATTCTAATTTGTAAACGTTTGTCCCATCATTTTATTATTTTGTTCCATCACTTTGTCGCATGTGAACTGACCCATGGATTCATCTACTTAAGATATATTTGTTTGTTGCAAGTGAGTTGCCATTAAGGACAACACATGCATCATAAAGCTAATGGTACATTTATAATTTGATATCTATGAATTGAATTTTGGCAAAAGTTTTAAATTAAAACTATTTTTTGCATAAATTATAGGATGTTGTAAGATTTCATAATAGCTCCATGGTTTTCATATATGTAGGGCATATAGGAAAATATTGGAAGTTTTTGTTCAATCCTAATTGTACAATGATAATGAAAATCACATTTTCCTCTCACAAAGGTTCACGGAGGTGCCTGGTCAACGTTGGTAAAACAAGGCCACTTATGCAGAAAATTTGTTGTTTTCAGCAGTATATTAAAGTAGTTTTGGATTTTGAGGGATTTCTCCCAAATTCTAGTGATAAGAAGGATGAATTCGACCTTTTAGCCTTCATCGAGAATTTTCATAAATAAATTTGAGCATTTTATGTTATTTTCTTACAGAAACACTTGTATAAATATGTACCATTTGAGGTAGAAAGATATATTATGTCATGTTATGTTTGATGAACTATTGCTACTGGGTTGAAGTAAATTAATTTAGAGTTTCTCATGTATTCATTGTGCTTAATGGATGATGCTTAGCCTATTCTTCAAGTTTTTTTTTAACTCACTTTCAACTTAATTGTGCAAGCGAAGCATGGAAGGCCCCCATTTCTAAGCCCATGCACTTGTTTCTAATTGTATGGTATGATATTTTAGTTTGCTACAATTTCATTGTGTTAATTTGGTATGATTTTAGTATTATTTGACAATATTGGTTGTTTTTATGATTCAAAAGAAGTGTTATGAAGCTGCCTCATGTAAAGGAGCTTGATATTTCTCTCATTCTCAATAGTTAAAATTCTTGAAATTGCCCATGTTGCTCATATTGCTTATGTTTGATTGGATTGTTCAAATTTGGTTAGTCAATTGTAGATTGATAGTAATTGATGGTCTAAAATTCTTGATTTTATTAATGGAATATTTCTCAGTCCATCTTTAGTAAGGGAGATTGAAGTTTCCTTGGTAACAATGCTTAAGGTCTCAAGATAGTTAATGTGTTAACTTTTTCGAATTAGTCCCTAAACCATAGATTTTGGTGTGCTTCTAAGTTCATGAATTTAGGATTGATAATAAAATTGATGATCTAATTTACACCTTTAAATTGGGCTAACAATTTTTGTTTTATATATGTTGTACATGTTGTATATATGGTGTTATGTGTATGTTACATGTCTGGTACTATGTACATATGGTGTTTTGTACATGTTTGATATGTGATGTTCTCTATATATGGATATGAAGGCTTGTTTGCAATGTCGTGCTGGTAACATATGGTTTTGTGTACATGTTGTATACGCAGCACTGTGTACAAATGGTGTTGTGTGCATATTGTATATGCGGTGTTGTGTACATGATGTGTGGCGTACATGTTGTCTCTATGAAATTTTGTATATATGGTGATGCGTAGATCTCCTAGATGTGGTGTTGTGTACATATCCTTCTATGTACATGTTCTAGATGAGGTGTTTTTTGTATGAAATTTTGTGTAAATGTTGTACATGTTGTGTTTTGTGTACGTGGTTATGTGTACACACTATGTAGGTGGTGTTGTGTACATGTTGTGTAGGTGGTTATGTTTACATGTCATGTTGTGTATGCATTCTGCAAGTGATGTTGTGTACATAATGTGTAGATGGTGTCGTGTATGTGTGGAACTGTGTACACATTGTGCATGTGGTAAAGTGTACATGATGTACCAGGGGTAGTGTTGTACATGTGGTATTGTGTGCATGTCATACATGATGTGTGGTATTGTTTACATGTCATACATATTGAATTTTTTACATAGGGTACTGTGTTATGGGCATCGTCTAGTCATGGTATTGTGACATGTGTGTTCATTATGTCGTAATATGTGTACGTATATGTTTTATGTTGTACAATACGTATAGGCATATGTGTTGTGTTCTACACTGAGTGTACGTGTATGTGTTGTGTTTTACACCAAGTGTAGGTGTATTCTTTGTGTTGTACACGTGATGTATATTGTATGTATATTTACATGATTGAAGGAAATATAAGTATTGGGAACTTTTAAAATGTGGCAACTGAATCATTGTGTGTACGAGAAGGACAAGGACACATGCAAAGGAAAAGGACCGATTGAAGAATAAGTATCAAGATTTATTTCAATTTTTATTTTGTACGTAATCTGTGATTTTGGTCCATGATTATTACATGTGATCTATAATTTTGATTATGATGGTTTCATTTTTAGATAACCATATGTGACATGTTTATACATGATGATTTCATCAAACAACTAGTTTGGCATGTTGTCACTTGAAGTAAAACAAATTTCACATGTACCTTATTGACGAGCCAACAATGAGGTATGATTTGAGTTTATTTCAATTCATTTTGAACCTAATGGAATTTATATGCTTGGTGTAGGAAAGCATGGGAAATTTTAACTTTGGGTGGTTGAAACTGAATGCAAGCATTAGCAACAACAAGAAAAGGAATTGGAACAAGCATTAATATGTTGGTAAAGAAATTTATGAGGAGGGACATTATGGGACATTGGTTCTTAATAGTTTCCATTCATTTCCATGAGCACGTTATATCCCATATGATGGTTTTTAGGCGGGGATATGACAGGGTTTTCAGACCTTGTGATGATAGGAAACTTTGCCAATTGATGGATCACTTGGGAAAGGGGATTTCAGGGAACTTAGAATGTGAGAGACTATACGGAAGATGGTGATTAGATTTCCCGAGGGGCTCTTTAGGAGAGAAGGGGAGGTTTAGGAATGTATTTATTTTGTTCATTAATATTTCGAGATGGAATTAGATGGACATTGGGTGTGTGTTGTGGAAAAATGAGTCGATAACTAGTCACTAAGTGAACATGCAGTACAACGATTCTAGCACTAGATTCTGGACATCCTGGGAAGGACGTGAATCCTGGTACTACCTTGAGGTTGAAGGTGTAAGCCTCTTGATTTCCTTCTTTGTTATTCAAGCATCATATCTTCTTATTTGCTGGTTGAGAAAATGTGCATTATGTATTTGTGTATATTATTGTAAATATTGTTTCAAGATGGATTTATTAAGCTCCATAAACAATATGGTTATTTCTTTGCTTAATAAAATGTGTATAAGTATATGTCTTTGTTCTTGTAAATATTGTAATGAGTTATGTTATAAATCTCTAGTACACAATATGTTTGGCATGTTTTCAACAGTGGTCATTGTAAATACCAGAATGATGTAAGTTATAAATCTCCATGGGTAGTATGTTTTGATTTTTAGCATCCTTTATCATTGTAGGTGTGATCGAACATCGAGCATGGTGTTCCGCTAAGGGGAATGGATCTATAATAGCCCTAGGTTAAAATTTTATGTGATAAACTTAATAAAGGAAGAATAATACGAAGGTCATGGGACATGTATCCCAAGTTGAATATTGGGAAATACATCCTAGTGGGTGTTCATTTGGTTTATTATGTATAAGGGAAACTAACAAAGGCAATGGCAAAGTATTTAGAAAGGAAAGAGAAATTAATTGTCGTTTTATTTATGAATGTAAAGGAAATTAGGAGAAAAGGAAGGTAAATGGTCACACGTTGGATGTGAGAAGGCGATTGAAGGAAAGTAATGAAAATTGAAGAAAATGGAGGCCTCAATGATAAAGAGACTTGTGAGGATCAGTTCATATATTTTGTTAGTTATATGGTGGAGCTCCCTCTCTCTATTCTCTCTCACACTCTTGCACACATAGAGTATTCTTGGAGAATGTTTGGAGCACTCTACAATTCACATGGATTGGAAAAGGAAGAAAATGAAAGAAAATATCAAGCAAGGAAGAATTGGATCAAGTGGTTACAACATGATTACTTTTAGGTATCAAGTTGCATGTACGATTTCCTTGCTAGTTTTGGCATGCATGTTACATGCATATTTATATTTAGTTCTCTTATTGTAATTGGAATCGGTTTTCTAGGTGTGACAGTGGTTTCGACCTTGCCTTTCCATTTCTGGATAGCCATGGTGTGCTGGTGTTCTCTTAATTGGTTGAGGTCGATTGCTGGATGGTCTTGGAATTGAGTGGGGTGGTCTCAGGGAAATTGCCAAAGGCCTATAAATCCCTAGACTAGTAAAGGTGGTATATGTTGTAAATCGTAAGGCTAGAAAGAAGAAAATTCCTCACATTAGATATCCAAAGGAAACCATGCTTACATAGGCCTAGTGATCCAAACTGGACTGGTATATGTTGGGATTGCAGTAAATTCTGGTGGAGTATGTTTCTTGTTTGGGCCTAGGAATCTCTTGGGAGGATATACGGTAATGCCTAGTTATATAGGCAACTATTTAGGGCTTGAAAATCCTTGACCAATTTTGGCAAGATATGCAATAAATATTGGGCAGCATGGTCAATTTTGTTCAGAGTCCAATATTCATCCTTATAATATGACACACGAGTGATTGACTTAAAGAAACATTTGGTTCAGTCGAAACTATGGTTAGGTGGTACGTAGAAGTACCTAATTGGGTTGGCTTTTGGATATGAATAGTAATCATGCAGTAGGTTGACTAGATAAGGCTAAATTCTAAAAATAAACTAATGTTAAATTTATAATCAATCATATGTTTTTAAACGGACTTTGTACGTGGCTTGCTTTTCTCTGAGGGTCCTACTTTTCAACTAAATACCATCTTTCCCACTTTGACATTACCTTTTAACCAGCGTTTCACTTTTCACCATTGATATCCTCTCTCTAGATATAACATCTATCGCTTTCCCCAATCGCTAAATAGACCATTGATTTTCCACCGTCGATCTGTTACGTCCTATCCAACGGTTGTCGTGCGATATCGTGTGGACTCTAGCATGATCGTTATCACTTTAGAGGCACGCCATAAAAGTTTTCTTCTCTCTTATCGATTTGCTACGTGTTGAGTGCGAAGGCTACTCGTGTAGACTTTGAATATCACCACTTACCACTTTTTTATAATGTGATATACTACTTCCTGCTCATCAGATACAACCCACATGTTGTAAATCAAAAATTTAATAAAGCACTTAAACAAAGGTTTAGCATTTAATCCCAATATTTACCTTTAACTCTAAATGACCACAATTAACAATCAAACAAATAAACGTTGAGATTTATAATTAAAGTATTAAAACATAGGAAATACTCGTTTAGGGTCCAGAACTCTTAGACACAGATGTAAATGAGATGTTGCACTAAGATGAACACACAGCTGCACAGTTAATCAATTTATTCAATAAAATATAAGTTACATAGTATTGTCCCTCTTGGCTCAATTACAACAGTTTATTGGACCTTTGTCTCAATCTCAAAACCCTATCTATCACTCAACTCTCGCTTACTCACTCAATTCCCTATGATCTCATCTAATCTTTCTCCATTACATTCATTTCTCTTTTATTCCCTATGATCTCATCTAATCTTTCTCCATTACGGCATTGACAACTTGATCCCTATTTTAATCAATGTAACAATTAAATTTCCATTTCGAAGCTCTGTTACACAGCTACATTAACAACTTATCTCTTAGCCTGAAAATAATACAATATTATAATTATTACAATAACTGAATATAAAGACAAATTCTAGAGACCCAACTCTCTCTATTAAAAATGATTTTTAACCCTTCAGGTCAATTAAATTCATCTCATTAAGCCACAACATGTGAACAAACAACCACATTGCTTGTTAAGTCCAGATTCTCATGCATTACACTCCAGGGGTAGACAAGAATCATCCCTCATTCTTTCAGGGTTTACTCTATAGCTTTGCAACTTTACTGATGTCAACCGGCTAGCATCCTCCATTCGTTGTCCTTTCGATTTGACTAGATACTGAAAATAAACTTGTCCTCTGGTTCTTTTGGATACTCTTTTCTCCAGAACTGCTTCTACCTCTTTCTTGATTTTCTTTGGAATTTGTTCTTCCCATTTCAAAGTTTGAACTTCATCTTCTATAGGCTCCTTATGTATCTCTGTCTCTGTCTCTTTATATGGATACATTTCTGCAACATTGAAGCTAGGTGATATTTGTTAAAATTGGAAAATAGGGCCAAAATCCATGTGGGTCATATTATTTATGGTATCTGATATTTTTATTGGATCCCTCTCATCGAGAGGTGTAGGATTGATCTAAAGATCATCCGATTTCGATAAGTATTTATCAAGATATGAATTTATTTCTATTATAAGACTAATTGTCAACTTGGCCAGCATCTTATATAGGCTTGGAAGCCCAATAGTCATGTCTATTCATCATCTACGTACTAGTATAAATAAAAGAGGATTTGAAGTCATTTGGACACGCTCGTCATGTTATCTCCTCTCCACGTCTTGGGTTCTTGGGTTTTTGGAGAAGAAGAGACACTAAATAATATGTTAGAGTAGCATGAAGCCCTACCCACAGAGGATACCCCAAAACACAGTCTATATATTCAACCGTAACAAATACATGAAGCTGCAGTCAATTCACAAAGCGGTAATCAATATTTCACGAAGCCACAGTCAATACATGAAACCACAACCAATGCACAAAGCCACAGTCATGGTTGTAAAGTTGCAGTAAGGGTAACGAAGTCTAGCTGTAGTCATGTCTTGTGAGGAGGTCTGGAAAGCAGACCTGTAGCTAAAGGAAACCTATCCATGAGATGAACATATCCCCACCATGTATAGATACACAATCAATAGTCAATAAGAAGATTTGACGAGGGTTTCAAGCAATGCCAAGTGTTTTTGTAACAATGACAATAATTGTTACATTCCTAGCATATTAACACAGTCAATGAGAAGTTGTGATGATCAGTGACAAAGTCGTGATCTAGTTCTTGTGAAATCCTGACCTCGATGGAGTGATCACCTCTGGGGTAATTTCAAGGGACTATCATGGTACAAAAAAGATGATAACAATAGTACTAAAGATATCAGTGATGAAGTAAAGCACAGTAAGACATGATAATGAAAGATGCATGATAATGGGCATGTTAACTAAGGAGCCGCATGTTAATAAACAGGGCTACATGATCATGGAAGATGCAACATTATGGGCAACATGATGATGAGAGCAGATGAGAGCAACTCAGTTGTCTAGGTCCATCAATGTCACAGTACAACATGGTTTCACATGGTTTGATGCAGCACTAAGATGGGTGAAGGAGCCATCTTACAGAATCATTTGAAGCAATATGTCTTGAACTGATCTCATGTGATATGAAAAGTCAAAGTATTGACTTCTATTGTAAATGTACTATCTCTCTCACTTTCTCTACTGAACTTTGAAGAACATAAAAGAAGAACTAGTCAAGGGTTTGCCCACATTTTGGGGTTTGTCCCTCGCTAGTGCCACATCTTGTGTCCTCTTGTCTTGGCTTGTCTTCTGCAATTTCTATTTATGTTCTATCTGTAGTTTACTTTAATGTTGATGTGATTGCTAACCGTGAAAATTAAAATAAATTTCTCTAGCATAGAACATACCTAAAACTAACATGTTATCGGAGTTGAGGTGAAGACAATGCCCAAGTAGGAGTGAAAGAGAAATCACCAAAGATAGTTGGGACAGGACAAAAGGATCAATGGGTTCCTCATACCTCTTCTAATTCACCAAGGGTGTAGTTGATGCAAAGTATATTATCAAAATGGTGCATCGGAAGTTTTTGATGGTCACTTCCTTGGGAAAGGCAGATCACTTGGTTGCAAGACATTCAAACATTATGCGAAAGAGTGTCTAAATGGAAGAGACACATCTCTTGATGAAGATGAAAATCATTCTAGGGACATATTCAATGACCAAAGGAATGACAGGTAATCCAGGTCATCAAGGAAATGGTCGACTCTTCAAAGAATGCAAGGAACCCAAGGTATGAAAAGTCAAATGTTGTTTCTGATAAGATAAAGAAGAGTTATCTTGAATTGGCCCTCTCCCTCAGATTCTTTAATTGAATGAGGGTAAGTCAATTCATTTACAGAATCTCTTTTATGTACCTGATCGCAAAGAAGAACTTGGTGTCTATTTCAGAAATGGAAGTCAAAGGCTTGAGGGTGGCACTCATCGATGGAAAGGTACGTGTTTGAAAATAGAATTTTCAAAGATGTTTTTGAGTTTAGGATTGTATCGACCTGTAGTAAGTCCACTGGGGACCATGTCCATTAACACATAGCATCAAATATCTGTGATTCAAATGGTGACAAGGATGCTTGAATTCAAAGAGAGAATGAAAGTACATGTCTGAGATGTAGTAAAGGAAAATCTTACAAGGGGACCATTCCCCTCATGTCGCAGGTCCATAGGTATGGAACAACGAGAGGGACTGAAACCAATCCAAACCATTACTTGAATGTTGAGGATGATAGACCTCTCATACTAGAACCTATGTCTAATAGGTGTAGATCGTCTCAATTGTAGAAGACAGAGGAAGTCGGATTCCAGATGTGGAATGATACACTGCAAAGCCTATGACTACCTCGAGGCTTGTACGTTATATGGTAGTAATGTCAGACCAAATTTGGGAAAGTCTCTAAGCTTCATAAACTCATTTGTGTTGATGTTCTTGGTGAACCTCCATCTGAACATATGTTTTACAGTTAGCATGGTGAGCTCATATTTGGTTGAGCCTCACTGGATTGGTGCCAAGAGTATTCTGAGATATTTTCATGGCACAATCTCTCATGGATTGAGATACACTACTCGAAAGATGAAATCACATTTTTATTCGAATGTTGAATGGGCAGGCAGTGTGGAGGATCACTTGAGAACTTTTTAGTGTTGGTTCTCTTTGGATTCTACTTCGCTGCAAGAAGAATAAGTTGGTTCCTATAAGCATCGCCAAGACCAAATACATGACTATGAGTATGATCTCATATGAAGCTGCATGGTTGCGGAAGATCTTAAGTGAGATGTTTTTATTTGTGACAACTAGAGGTGGGATTCAATTATTGAGGAATCCTATATTTGACAATTACTCCAGCAGACAGACATCGCATATTGCCTTATCTGGGATATGGATATTCGATGAGAGAGGAGGCTCCATCGCATCAAGACTGATGTACAGGTCACAGACATTTTTTCAAAGCCACACAGAAAATATCAAATCTGTGACCTTCTCGAACGACTTGGAGTTGTTGAGAGATCCTCTTATAATGATCCTGCATGTTGCATACATTGAGCTCTTCGAGGTCTAGGGGCTTGTGATTCTTACTACAACAACATACGGCCACAGGGTGACTCACCCTCCCCTAGTGATGCGCACTGGAACAAGATGACTCGCTCTCTTCTGGGAAAAGATGATTTGCTCTCTTGTGGGATAGGATGATTCACTCTCTTGTGTAGCAGGATGATTAGTTCTCCTGTGAGGTCTAGATGAGATGTTCTCCATGAAACTATTGTAGCAATATCATTAGTTCTCCTGTGAGGACGAGAGTCGAGGCATCCTACCCATGCAGTCAGGGACTCATGGGAATTACCTCTCATCTGATCAATGAGCAGGAAAATGAAAATCGGTACCATAGTAGTACCGATGGACGCATCGTTGTGCATACCATACTCCCTACTCTAGGATGACCTTCATTGATCTGGGATCAATGATACTGGTCTAGGACCAGTGGTAGGAATTGTAACTACTATGACGCTGACTTCGGGTCAGTTGAGAATAATCTCGGACTAGTGGTAAATACTGTGAGACTAACTTCAGGTCAGTACAAGACTGGTTTGGGACCAATAAGAGTGGTACATACTATGATGGTGACTTTGGGTTGGTTGAGACTGGTCTGGGACTAGCGGTACACTCTCTAAGACTGGTGATACTATTTTGGGACTAGTGGTAGGAGTGGTACCCACTATGACGTTGACTTTGGGTCAGTTGAGACTGGTCTGGGACTAGTGGTACACACTTTGAGACTGACTTCGAGTTAATGGAGAATGGTATGAGACATTCTTGATCAATTCTTCTTCTTTATAGTTCAGCAGAGCTAAGTTGGGTAGAGCAGATCCAGCAGAGCCAACGGAGCTGAGTAGAGTAGAGAAAAGCCAACAGAGTTGAGCAGAGTAGACCAGAGCCAGCAAAGCTAAGTAGAGGAGAACATAGCCAGCAGAGTAGTGCAGAGCAGAGCCAACAGGGCTTAGCAGAGCTAAGTAGATCTGGGAAAAATAGTGCAGGGCACTAATGGCAGAGATAGTACAGTTGGTCATATGGATCAATGGATGGAGTTCACCCTAGTTGAGAGGGAGTCTTAAAATTGGTGGGCCAAACTCCATGTGTGTTATCTTATATATGGCAGCTGATATTTTAATTGTATCCCTCTCATCGAGAGGTGTAGGATTGATATAAAGTTTATCTGATTCTGATAAGTATTTATCAAGATATGAATTTATTTGTATTATAAGACTAATTGTCAAGTCGGCTAGCATTTTATATAGGCTCGGAAGCCCAATATTCATGTCTATTCATCATCTACATTTGAGTATAAATAGAAGAGTATTAGAAGTCATTCATACACACTCTTCATGTGATCTCCTCTCCACATATTGGGTTCTTGGGTTTTTGGAGAAGAAGAGAGACTAAAGAATACGATAACCTAGCATGAAGCCCTAAGTCTAGAGGATGCCCTAACTGATCCAACGCACTCAATTACTTATACTATACATGGAAGAAATCATACACTATATGTGTACACGCTGTGTCATGCTGTATATGAAGATGCTACTGTTATACGCTGTATGGAAGACTAGATATGTTGTATGTGAAGACATGTAAATGTAGTCACGGAGACATGTCAAACGCTGTACATGGAGACATATAAAATGAATTCATGGAGATATGTCAAATGTGGTACATGGAGACATATAAAACGAAGTCATGGAGACATGTCAAACATTGTACATGGAGACATATGAAATAGAGTCATGGAGACATGTCAAACGTTTTACATGTAGACACATGAAACACAATCTATATATGAAACCACAGCAAATACATGAAGCCGCAGTCAATGGACAAAGCTGCAGTCAATATTGCACGAAGGCACATTCAATATATGAAGCCATAGCCAATGCACGAAGCCACAGTCATGGTTATAAAGTCACAGTAAGGGTAACGAAGTCTAGCCACGGTCATGTCCTGTGAGGAGGTCTGAAAAGGTGACCTATAGCTAAAGGAGACATGTCGATGAGATGAGAAGATTTGCACCATGTATAGATACACAGTCAATACACAGTCAATGAAAATCTGTGACGAGGGTTTCAAGCAATGGCAAGTGCTGATGTAATAATTCCAGTAATAGTTACATTCTCAACATATTAACGAAATCAATGGGAAGTTGTGATGATGAGTGACAAAGTCATGATCTAGTTCTTATGAAATCGTGATCTTGATGCAGAGATCACCTCTGGGGTAATTTCAAGGGACTTTCATGGTGCAAGAATAATGATAACAACAGTAATGAAGATAGCAGTGATGAAGTACAACATAATACAACATGATGATGAGAGATGCATGATAATGGGCATGTTAAATAAGGATCAACATGTTAATGAATAGGGTTGCATGATGATGGAAGATGCAACATTATGGGAAGCATGTTGATGAGACTAGATGAGAGCAACTCAGTCATCTAGGTCCAGCATTGTGATAGTACAGCATGGTGTCACATGGTTACGTGCAGCAAATGGACGAGATGCAACAGTAAGATAGGTGAAGGAGTCACCTTATATAATTAGTTAAAGCAATATGTCTTCAACTGATCTCATGTGATATCAAAATTCAATGTATTGGCTTCTATTTTTTTTGAAATTTGGTACAGGAGGACAGGTGATTCCCTAAGGCTTTGATCTTTGGCCTAGGGAAAAGTGTCCAAAAGAATTTAATTTTTCTCCAAAAAGTAACTTTATAATTTTTATAAAGTTAAATCTAATTTAAAAGTGACTTTAAGTGATAAAGTTACTAAAGTCTAATTTTAAAGTGATTTTAATAAAGTTAATGTAAAATTAGAAAGGAAAAGTGACTTTGGAAATAAATGACTAAGTGGGTCTTTATTAAAGTGGGGTGAGTTAAAAAATAAAAAAGTGAGATTTAAATGAGCATTTAATCTCAGCCCTAGATCTCAATCTATTTGAGACATTGGATTTAGAGGTTACCCAAAAGTCACTTGGGATTAGATTAAAGGAGGAAAAGGAGGCAAGAGGTCATTCATTCTTTCATGAGCACATTGAGAGAAGGAGAGCAAGAGAGCAAGGGAGATTTTTTGACAAGGAGGAGAAAGAGACAGTAGCTTGGGACACATTCCAAGGTAGCAGTTGAGCAGATTTGTACAGCTGATTCAGCACACAGTGAAAGGCTGATTTTGGCATGATTTTCTAGAAATCCGTACAACTGGTTTGCATAGAAATCGAGGAGCAGTTTATTGTTTTTATGCATGCAAATCGAGGTCCATACAATGCATTTAATGCAGGCCATACAACAACATTTAAAGCTGAAAGTGGGCATGAAAATCGAGGAGGCCATACAAAATTTATTGTTTTCCTGTTTGCTGTAATTTCTAGTGTGATGTGAGGCACGGGAAAAGAGATAAGTTGTAAATTTTCTTGCTAATTTTTGTTGAATATTTCTCACTATAAAAAGGGCATTTTCAGAAATTAAGAAGAGCTCTCAAACTGGTTTTTTGCAAGAGTTGTAGGGGGTTTTTCCAGGGTCACATTGACCAAAAATCACTGTGTTCAAATGTGTTAAATGACTGTTTGTACCTGCTGATTTTTTTTATTTCTGCATTTGCCAGCATTCTGTAAAATTTCCAAAAATTGTGTTTTCAGCAAAAAATTATCTTTTCAGTTGTTGAACGTATGGATATGGGAAAGGGCATTTAACTATATGGGAGAAATAAGGTGAAACTGAAAACTGGGGTGGGAAATAAGAAATTTCTACATGGTATCAGAGCTTGAGTGTTAAAGTGCAGTAGGGGACAGCAAGGAGGAAAATTACAGCCTATTGATTTTTCACTAAGAAAATTCCAGCAAGCTGATTTTTCATAAACAACAGTTTTATCTTTACTACAACAATGTTATTTTGCAGTTTTAGGACAACACGATGTCATTGGGATTGAGGGTGGAGGATAGGTTGGATGGGCATACAAATTACAGTTTTTGGAAGGACAGAATGCAGAGTAACTTTGAGGAGGCAGAAGTCTAGGATATCATGGTGCATACCGTACAGAACCCTATTGTTGTGCCTAGTGATGCTACTCAGTTGGCTGAGTATAATAAAAAGAACAACAAGGGTAAGAGGTTGATTCTAGACGGAGTCAAAGACCATTGCATTCCTCATGTGACAGGAAAGAACAATGCCCATGAGATGTGGACAACATTGTCAAATCTCTACCAAAGTACCAATGAGAACCAGAAAATGGTCGTGAAGGATAAGCTGAAGAACATTAAGATGGGTAATGATAGTGCAGCTCGATATCCCACAAAGATTACTAATGTGAGAGATGAGTTGGCAGCAATTGGAGAGGCCATTCCACCCAGTGAGTTGGTGCTGATTGCAGTGAATGGCCTCCCCCTTTCATGGATGAACTTTGCTGATGGGTTTTGTGCATGTGAGATCCTTCCCACATGGGAGAGGTTTTGGGATGATTTCATTCAGACAGAGATCAGGAAAGGTCAGCTTGGGGCAACCAAGCCAGTTGAGCAGGATGTGGATGTAGAACTGTCAGCAGGAGGCAAGAAAGGAAAAGGTAAAGGTAAATAGGGTAACGCACAGAAGGACTATTCCAAGGTGAAGTGTTGGAATTGTCAAAAGATGGGACACTATGTAGCTGTGTGTCTGGAGAAGAAGAAGAAGAAGTGGAGGAACCATAGCATGGAAACTTCAGCAGAGGTTGAGGACTTTACAATTTGTTTTGACCGAGAGTTTGCGTTCACTACATATGAGTCCTCTAGTGCAGGATCACATGCCACACAGGTTTAGAGGAAGAATGCTTTTCCCTCGATTAGCGGAGCATCTTCAGGTATATGGTATATGGACAGTGGGGCTTCATGTCACATGACAGGAGTCTGTGAGTACTTCTCTGAGCTTTTAGAGAGTGGCACTGATATAAAGATAGTACTAGGTGATGACAGAGTTGTTAGAGCAGTCGGGGTGGGGACACTGACATTTCAGAGGGAGTCCAAACCTCCCTTGAAGGTGACAAATGTTCTTTATGTGCCAGGGATGAGGAAGAACCTCATATCAGTCTCAGCTTTGGAGGACACAGGGTATGAGGTACTGTGTAGGGGAGGATAGGTGTTGATGTATCCCAGGGGCACTCCAGCTGATTCAGCTAGAGTGGTAGCTGTACGCCATGCAAAGGTGTACAATTTTGCATTCTAGTCCCTTGTGGCATTGAGCAGTAGTACCGATAGTAGAGCTAGCAGTTCTGAGCTATGTGAGATTTGGCACCGTAGGTTGGGACATATGTATCATGGAGCCTTGAGGACCTTGCAGGAGATCACTACAGGTGTGCCAAATTTCAGTACTGATCACTTTGATACTTGTGGAGGATGTGAGATGGGAAAGTTTGCCAAATCCCCTTTTCGCAGCAGTGACAGCAGAGTGACTAGGATACTTGATTTGATTCATTCTGATGTGAGCGGTTGAATGTCTCATGTTTCCTTGAGTGGATATGAGTACTATGTTTTCTTCATTGATGATCACTCTAGGAGGACCTAGATTTATTTCTTGAAGACCAAGAGTGAGGTCTTCAAGTGGTTTCAGGAGTTTAGAGCTCTTGTGGAGACACAAACAGGTCAGAAGATCAAGTCCCTGAGGTCGGACAATGGGGGAGAGTACAACCTTAGAGAATTTGTTGATTATTGTGTGGAGGCAGGCATTAGGAGTGAGTGGGTTGTTCCTTACAATCTCCAGCGGAACGGGGTTATGGAAAGGAAGAACAGATCCATCGTAGGGGCTACCAAAGCCATGTTATATGATCAGGGGTTGCCATTGTTCTTGTGGGAAAAGGCCTGCAACACAGCTGTTTACTTGTAGAACTGGAGTCCGCATTGTGCCTTGGGGCACATGACTCCGGAGGAGGCTTTCTCTGGGAAGAAGCCTGATATTGGTCATCTTCATATCTTTGGATGCATTACATACTCCTACATACAAAAGGAGAAGAGGACCAAACTAGAGGCCACCGCAGAGAAGTGTATGTTTGTGGTCTATAGTGAGACCTCAAAGGCCTTACGGATTTACATTCCTGCACAGAGGAGAGTTGTTGTTAGGCGGGATGTGAAGTTCGAGGAGGACAGGGCCTTTAGGAGGTCACGGGAGTTAGAGTATCTGGATCAGCCAGACCCTCAGTAACAATTGAGTCAGTTGTAGGGATCCAGTGGGCAGGGATTAGGAGGATCAGGAGGTACATCTATGAGGATTTTAGGTCCGTCAGTGAGCAGTGGCTCGCCGAGCCAGAGGGGTGGTGCTCCGAGCAGTTCACAGAGCAGTTCACTAGGCAGTCCACTGATGGACAGTTCACATAGTACCTCAACTTCTACAGGTTCAGGTGCAGGCAGGAGGATAGCAGACAGGGAGTCAGGAGTTCAAGCTACTGATGGTGATGAGGAGGAGGAGTTTCATTCTCCTATGGGAGAAGCATGCTCAGGGAAGAGGAAGCCCAAGTGGCTTCATGACACCTTGAGAGATGCCACATCTGTTGCTGATTTGAAGAGAGAGTAGACGACCTGAGAGGTTTTCTAGCTATATGGCAATGGTTACCAACATGCTTGACTTTAAGCCTTCTAGCTATGAGGAGGCAGCTAGCCAGTAGGTCTGGAGAGAGGCCATGTAGGAGGATTATTCTTCTATCATGAAGAATGATGTTTGTGAGGTGGTGTCGAGGCCTGAGGGTGAATCCGTGGTTACTTCCATATGGCTTTACAAGTTAAATCATGCTACAGATGGTAGCATTGAGAAATTCAAAGCGAGGTTTGTGGCTAGAGGGTTCTCCCAGTTAGAGGGAGTTGATTATGAGGAGACGTCCACTCCCGTGGCTCAATATACTTTGATCCGCTCCATTATATCGATAGCAGCAGAGATGGGTTGGAAGATCCACTAGATGGATGTGAAGACTACATTTCTTAATGGCCTCATACAGGAGGAGGTGTATATTGAGTAGCCACAGGGCTTTGATGTGCATGGGAAGGAGTCCCTTGTGTGTAGACTGAAGAAGGCCCTTTATGCCCTGAAGAAAGCTCCCAGAGCTTGGTACTCCAAGATAGATACATATTTTCATGGGATGGGTTTCACAAAGAGTGAGGTAGATCTGAACCTTTACTTTATTGTGATAGGTAAGGAGCCTCTCATTCTGTTGTTGTATGTAGATGACTTGGTCATTACAGGTGCAGAGAGACTCATAGAGCACTGCAAGAGAGATCTTGCAGCGGAGTTTGAGATGAAGGACATTGGCTTGATGCATTACTTTTTGCGTTTGGAGGTGTGGCAGGAGGAGGGGCATTTCTTCCCGGGGCAGGGGAAGTATATTGTGGACATCCTTGGTAGATTCCACATGGAAGATTGTAGACCCATGTCGACATTGATGATTACCAATTGGAAGAAGCTTCATGCTTCGGATTCCAAGTTGGAGGATCCCACTTTGTACAGGCAGTTGATTGGTTCCTTCATGTATTTGGTCAACAATAGACCAGATAATTTTTTTGCAGTCAACACGATGAGTCAGTTTATGTGTGAGCCTAGGAAGGTTCACTCGGTGGCTGCAAAAAACATTTTGTCGTACTTGCAGGGGACAGTGGATTAGGGTTTGGACTACAGGGAGGGGGATGAAGTGAGGTTGGCAGGTTATACTAATTTTGATTGGACAGGTTGTGCTTCCGATGGGAAGAGCACTTCACGGTGCTATTTTGGTTTGGGTTTAGCAGTAGTGTCATGGTTCAGCCGGATGCAACAGTCAGTAGCATTGAGTTCAGTGGAAGCAGAGTATATGGCAGCCAATCTAGCTATTTGTGAGGCCATCTGGCTTCGCAAGATGTTGTTTGGCTTATTTGGTCAGCTGTTGAGACCTTCAATGATTTACTGTGATAATCAGATTTGCATTAAACTCACGGATAATCTAGTATTTCATGATAGGTCAAAGCACATCGGGATCAAATATCATTTCATCAGAGACTATGTTCAGAAGGGAGCTGTGAAGCTTGAGTATATTTCCACTGAGGAGAAGGTTACAGACATTCTTACCAAATCCTTACCATGGGGCAAGCATGTCTACTTCAGAGACAAGATGGGTGTAGTGAGGAACACCTTCCTCGGTAAGAGGGAGTGTTGAAATTTGGTACCGGAGGATAGCTGATTCCCTAAGGTTTTGATCTTTGGCCTAGGGAAAAGTGTCCAAAAGAATTTAATTTTTCTCCTAAAGTAACTTTATAATTTTTATAAAGTTAAATCTAATTTAAAAGTGACTTTAAGTGATAAAGTTACTAAAGTCTAATTTTAAAGTGATTTTAATAAAGTTAATGTAAAATTAGAAAGGAAAAGTGACTTTGGAAATAAATGACTAAGTGGGTCTTTATTAAAGTGGGGTGAGTTAAAAAATAAAAAAGTGAGATTTAAATGAGCATTTAATCTCAGCCCTAGATCTCAATCTATTTCAGACATTGGATTTAGAGGTTACCCAAAAGTCACTTAGGATTAGATTAAAGGAGGAAAAGGAGGCAAGAGGTCATTCATTCTTTCATGAGCAGATTGAGAGAAGGAGAGCAAGAGAGCAAGGGAGATTTTTGGACAAGGAGGAGAAAGAGACAGTAGCTTGGGACACATTCCAAGGCAGCAGTTGAGCAGATTTGTACAGTTGATTCAGCACACAGTGAAAGGCTGATTTTGGCATGATTTTCTAGAAATCCGTACAGCTGGTTTGCATAGAAATCGAGGAGTGATTTGCACAAAAATCGAGGAGCAAATTGTTGTTTTTTCTACGCGCAAATCGAGGTCCGTACAACGAATTTAATGCAGGCCATACAACAACATTTAAAGCTGAAAGTGGGCATGAAAATCGAGGAGGCCATACAAATATTATTGTTGTCCTGTTTGCTGTAATTTCCAGTTTGCTGTGAGGCACGGGAAAAGAGATAAGTTGTAAATTTACTTGCTGATTTTTGCTGAATATTTCTCACTGTAAAAGGGCATTTTCAAAAATAAAGAAGAGCTCTCGAACTGGTTTTCCCCAAGAGTTGTAGGGGGTTTTTGCAGGGTCACATTGACTAAAAATCGTTGTGTTCAAATCTATTAAATGACTATTTGTACTTGCTGATTTTTTTTATTTCTACATTTTCTAGCATTTTGTAAAAATTCCAGAATTTGTGTTTTCAGCAAAATTTTATTTTTTCAGTTGTTGAATGTATGCATATGGGAGAGGGCATTTAACTATATGGGAGAAATAAGGTGAAACTGAAAACCAGGGTGGGAAATGAGAAATTTCTACAATTTTAAATGTTCTATCTCTCTCACTTTATCCCTCACTAGTGCCACATCTTTTGTTCTCTTGTCTTGGCTTGTCTTCTGCGATTTATATTTATGTTCTATCCGTAGTTTACTTTAATGCTAATGTTATTGTTGACTGTGAAAATTTAAATAAATTCCTCTAGCGTAGAAAATACCTAAAACTAACAATATTCCAATCCCTTCTGGAAATCAAATTTCATAAGCTTTAATTGAAAACTTCCTCACAATTATGTATGGTCCTATCTTTTCATATTTAGTTCGCTATAAGTCCCAACAAGAAATCTTTCTTTTCTTAAGCATACCATCACTAAATCTCCCACTTGGAATTATTTTTCTTTCCTCCTCATATCAACTTTTTATTTCTATTTTCCACTGCTTTCCTGCAACGTGTCTTTGACATCTTCTTGTAGCCTCTACATCTACTTTGCAAACTCCTCAGCTTTTGCACTTCTTGTCTCATGTTTACCCAAATTTCTGAGCTCATACACACCTCTTCGATTCATTCCAAAAACAATCTAAAATGGACACATTCCAGTACTTCGGTTTGGAGTGTCATTATAAGCAAAATCAGTCGGAGCAAGTGCTAAATCCCACTGCTTAGGATTTTGATATAATAAACTTCTCAATATGTCCCCCAAGCTTCTGTTTACCACTTCGGTATGTCCATCTATTTGAGGATGGTATGCTGAACTAAAACTAAGGTTAACACCTATTTTCTTCCAAAGAGTTCTCTATAAATGCCCAACGAACTTTGTATCCCTATCAGACACAATATTTACAAGCAATCCATGTAGCCTTACAACTTCTGAAAAAAATAGATTAGCAATATTTGTTACATCACTAGTCCTTTTACATGCAATGAAATGTGCCATTTTGGAAAATATATCTACCCTAAACCACTTGCTTCTATTATGAACTATTGGATTTTGTAGAACTGGATAAATATCTTTGATATCTGCATCACCTTTATACATGTCAAACCATTTCTTCAAATCCTACAACACCAAATACCGATTCTTATACAATGAAACTTACCCCACTTAAAGCATCAACAACTTTTTTCAACCTACCACTTGTATGTTTTATCACAAAAGTAAAGCTCTGTAAAAACTCTACCCACTTGGCATGTTTCTGGTTCAATGTTGGCCAGTTGTTTATGAACTGTAATGCATGATTGTTAGAATACAATATAAAATCCTTTGATAGCAAATATTGTCTAAATTTATTTAAATCTTGCACAATAGCATAAACTTCTTTATCTTAAGAAGAATACTTCTTCTTAGCTTCATTTAGCTTCTCACTAATGTATGCTATTGGTCTATGTTCCTAACTCAAAACTGCTCTAATTGCAACTCCACTAGCATTTGTTTCAACTTGAAATAATTTTTCAAAATCAGGTAAAGCTAAAACTGGTTTCTCTGTAATTTCCTTCTTCAGAAACTTAAAATTTATGTCTGCTACATCTGTCCACGTGAAAGGCTTATTAGTCTCCTTGATTGTTTCAAGAATTGGTGCACAAATCTGATTAAAATCTCTCATAAATTTCCTATAAAAACTTGCAAGACCATGAAAGCTTCTTACCTCAAATATGTTTCTTGGAATAGGCCAGTTCCAAGTTGCTTGGAAATTCTTTGGATCTATTTTCAAACCTTCTTTAAAAACTACAAATCCGAGATAGATTAGTTCCTCTTTCATGAAACTACATTTCCTCGGCTTTATCACTAGTTTCTCTTTCTATAGAGTTCTTAACACCAACTTAAGATGCTCCAGATGTTATTCTTTGCTTCTACTGAACAATGCAATATGATGAAGATAAAAAATAACAAACCTACTTGGACATTCTTTCAAGACTTCATTCATCAATCTCATGATGTACTAGATGCATTAGTGAGTCCAAAAAGCATCACTAACCACTCATACAACCCACTATTTGTTTTAAATAAAATCTTCCACTCATATCCTTATCTATTTCTTATTTGATGATATCCACTGTTGAGATCTATTTTATTAGAATACGTTAACCCACTCAAACAATTCATTAAATCATCCATGTGTGGTAAAGGAAATCGATACCTCTTTCTGATATTCATTATAGCTTTGGAATCAGTACATGTATGCAATTCACCTTCTTTCTTCGGACTGAGTAATGTTGGTACAACACATGGACTAAGCCTCCCTATCATCAGTCCCTTATCCACCAGTTCTTTTTCTTGTCCTCCAACTTCTGCATTCTATGGTGTAGTTAATATGTATGCTACATCGTTTGGAAAACTTGCTCCTGGTCTTAGGTCAATATGACGACTAATACTCCTAATTGGTGGAAATGCATTTGGAAACTCATCCACAATAATATCAACAAAATCATTCAACAGAGTTTTGATTTATTCACGTAAATCATCTAAATTTTTGGAAGTTAAAATTACCTTAGGTCTCCCTATGACAACAAAATTCATTTCTTCACCTTTTCCAACCTCTTGGAACAAATCCTTTCAACTCATCAGCATAACATTGTTTCCAGTTGTTCCTTTGTCAACTTCATCTTCATCCTTCAATGGCAACATTGTATCTTTATTTCCATCCTTCTCAAGAGTGTAAGTATTTCTTCTCCCATCATGAATAGCTTTCCTATCAAATTGCCAAGGTCTTCCCAACAACACATGGCATACATCCATTGGCATCACATCACACAATATCACACCCTTGTAAGTACCAATATGTATCTCTACCTTGCATTATTGTGTCACAATAATCTAATGTCCTTTTTGCAACCATGACACTTTGTAAGGAGTAGGGTGTATTTTCTTCACTAATCCTAGCTTGCCCACCATTTCTATAGAAACAAGGTTATCAGTGCTTCCACTACCAGATATCACCTTACAACATTTTCCTTTGGATTTTCATGTAGTTCTTAATAAAATCTTTCTCTCAGCTGGTTCTCGAGTGTCTTTCTCTACCTTAAGCAATACCCTTTTCAAGAACACAGATTCTCCTACTTGAGGGGGTTCTTCCTTGTCTGTAATTTGAGGGTTTTCTTCCTTTCCCTCAACCACATTAACATTCCTTTGACTTGTTGCTTTATTATGAAGACAATCCCATGATCCACGTCCCCATTTTCCACATGTATAACACCGAATATCTCTTCTTTGGCCTATTCCTCTCGGTGCAAATCTTCCTCTACTACATTTTCCTCTTTGTGGTGGTCTACTACGTGAACTTTCAGCTTCACCTTGAGGGTTTTGAGATCTTGGTCTCATAGTTCCTATACCTCTTACTGAACCTTTTCCTCTATTCCTCTGATTATGTTTCCTGAACAGCTTTTGTTCTACCTTCAAACCTGCTTCATAGGCATTTTCAATTGTCTTTAGAATCAGCAAGACGATCTCATCCTGTATGTCATATGTCAAGCCATTGATGTATCTAGCTATCTTCTCCATGTCATCCTATACATGTCTTGCTCTAATACTTGGCCTATAAAATTCTTCTATATACTCCTTGACAAACATTTCCTTTTGCCTTAAATTCTGTAACTGTTTGAAAAGATTTAACTCGTAATCCTTTGGCATAAATTTCGATTTCGTTTTACTCACTATTTTGTCCGATTATTTGATCTTGGACTTTCTTTTTCTTGCTCTGGATGTTTGTAGTTCATCCCACTAGATAGCTGCATGACCCTTCAGTCTGGTAATTACAAATTTCACCTTCTTCTTGTCATCAACCTCCTCGTAGTCAAAATATTTGTCCAATGAACTGATCTAGTCCATCAACTCTTTTGCATTAAGACTTCCGTCATAGAAAGGAATTTCCACCTTTGGTTTTGCTCCTACTTTAGCCAACGTCTTGATAACTTTGCTAGTTTCATTTTCCTCCTCTTCCTCTTCCTTAGAATATTCTCCTGCAGGACTGGTAGCTCCTTCATCAGGTGCTCTCCTCTGAGCAGTTTTCATTGTGTCCATACTTATACACAGACTTCAGATCTCATCCAGCAGAACTGCATTTGCTTTAGGTCTTCCTCGACCTATGCCACCTCTTGTCCTCGGTGGCATGTTTACTGTAGAAAAATTCAATATCTGTCCTCTGATACCAAAAATGACACAAGAGGTTGAATAAATAAGGCTAAAGTCTAAGAACAAACTAATGGTTAACTTTATAACCTATTAGATATGCTTAAACGGATTCCGTACCTGGCTTACTTTTCCATGAGGGTCCCTCTTTTCCACTAAATACTTTTGTTACCACCTTGACTTTACCTTTTAAACAATGTTTCACTCTGCACCATTTATCTCCTCTCTCCATATCTAATGGCTATCACTTTTCCCGATCGCTAACTAGGCCATTGATTTTCCACCGTTGATCTGCTTCATCCAATCAAACAGCTATCGCGCGATATTCCGCGGACTCTAGCATGATGGTTATCACTTCAGAGGCATGCGAGAAAAATTGTTTTCTCTTTCGTCTGTTTCCTACGCGTCGAGCGCTAAGGCTAATCAAACATACTTTCAATATTGCCACTTACCACCTTTTGAGCATGTGATATACCACTTCCCGCTCATCAGATACAAACCACATGTTTTAAATCAAAATGTTAATAATGCGTTTAAATAGAGGTTTACCATTTAATCCAAATATTTACCTTTAACGTTAAATGACCATGATTAACGATAAAACACAAAAACACTGAGATTTAGAATTAAAGAGTTAAAATAGAGGAAATACCCATTTAGGGTCCAGAACACTGATACACACATGTAAATGAGATTCTGCACTAGGATTAAAAAACAACTGCACAAGTTACATAGTCTCGGCCCTCTAGGCTCAATTACAACAGTTTATTTGACCTATGACTCAATCTCAAAACCCTATCTATCATTGAAATCTCATTTACGCACTCAATTCCCTATCTTCTCAGCTAATCCTTCTCTATTACATTCCTTTCTCTTTTATGAGTCAAATCCTAGCCTATCTACATTGACAACTTGATTCCGATTTTAAACAATCTAACAACTAAATCTCTATTCTCAACCTTTGTTACACACCTAAATTAACAACTTATCTCTTAGCCTAAAAATAATACAATATTCTAATTATTACAATAAATTAATATAAAGACAAATGCGAGAGACCAAATTCTCTCTATTAAAACTGGTTTTTGGCACTTCAGGTCAATGAAATTCATCTCATTTAGCCACAACATGTGAACGAGCTATCATATTGTTCGCTAAGTCCAGATGCTCCTGCATCAAATATGAATATTTATCTTGAGTTTTATTAGAAAATGTTCTTTATATTATGTTATTTGGATGGTTTTTTTATCATTGTTACTATGTTGGTTATATGCTTCTTATAAGCATGGATTTATGACAAACTTGAGTTATGGCTCTCATCATGTTATGATTAGTAAATGGAATGTAAATGAATGTACAACCTAATATATGATAATGTATATATTTTTAGAGGACATCAAACCCTCTTAACGAATCTTAGATAATTATGAGCCCCTTATGTTGATATGTGTATTTATGAGCTATAGATTACATCCTTCTGATGTGTTTGACAAAATGCTTGTCATGACTAGGATGGGTCAAGTTGAGTCCTTGGTCAACATTTTAATTATAGGCCTTGTATTCTTGTTATTTATCATTCCTGCAAGTTTAAGAATGTTTTGGGTAGAGGCCTAGGTCGTAGCCTAAAAAAGTGGCTTAAGTCTCATTGTCACTAGTAGAGAACTAGTTGAAAAAGACTATAGTGGCTAGGAAGCAAGACTATGGGAGAGACTGGAGTGTTTCAATTGCATGGAGGGATTGTTATGGGAGAGAGTAAATGTTATCTCTGTTAAAACTCAAGTGAACTCAGGGGTTGGGAGCATGGAGGGATTAGTTATCCCTTGAGGCTCTTGTAGCTCCCGAGGATGGTCAATTTGGTTTTGGTTTGTTGATTCCACTTCCTTAATTGTACTTGGTGATTTGAATCATATCATAGAATCCCTTCGTCACATATATATACAAATGGATTTGTTAGCTTGAAAAAATGTGGGAGGAAGGTGTTACATATTTGTTTTGATTATAGGGATCTTAACATATCCACTTTAAAATATTGCATCCCTCTTCCATCTATTGATTATGTTTTGGACACATTTGTTGTTAAAATGTACTTATGTTTTCTTGGTAGTTTTAGTGGATACAACTAGATATATATTTTACCCAAATATTAGGACAATGCCACCTTCACATGCCCCCGTGGTACATTAGCCTATAGAGTGCAACCCCTTGGGATATTCAATGCTCCCGCCACCTTGAAGTAATAGCTATATTTTCTAAATGGATCCAAGATTGTTTGTAAATTTATATAGATGATTTCTTTGTGTATGGTTATTCCTCTCTCAGAAGCATTAAAAGAATTTGAGAAGGTTAGATGAAAATAGAATAACATTTCTTTAAGTGATGTTAACTTCCCTATGTTATAGACTACAAGGATTTTTTTTGGTCATCTTATATATTGTGCAAGAATTCAAGTTGATCCAACAAAGATTGAAGTCATAAAAAAGATACATCTTCCAATATCCCCAAAAGATGTAAAAATCCTTTTTGGAAATGCTAGTTTTTACAACATTCATAGAAACATTTATGAGAATAACCATACCTTTATTCAAATTTGATACTACCAATAATAACTTTCTCGGGATGAAAATTTCCAATGTAAGCATGGGTTAATATTGTATCAATATCTTGTCAACCAAGAGGAATTCATTCAACATCTTCTACAACAATTCGAGATGGAGATAGTGGGTAGGGAGGATCGTAGACGTGCTACAACCTCACTTTGTTTCATCATCATCTTAAAATTTTATATATATGAGGAATATTTAAAAAAAAAAGAGAAAAAAAGCTGATAAAAAAAAAATATTAGAGATAAGAATAAAATTCAATTGTGAAAATCAATCCTTTAGCACAATTGAATAAGATTTCAATTTTAAAAGTATGTAACTAGGAGGCAAATATTCACCAATTTTTAAATAAAAGGGAGATTGTTAAATTTAAGAAAAAAAAGTTGGCTTGTTTCGTAACAGTTTATCATGTAGTATATGAGTTTGTTTCCTAACAATTTTATCACGTCGGATATGAATCAGATCTATGAAAAGCATTCTCATTATAGAGATTGATATTAGCACTCAATTTATTCTTTCCACCACAATTAGGATCCATCTCCACTGCAATGAATTTCCTCACATTAACATCTTTGGAATGAATGCTTATTCCACACCCTTATCAATATAGAAAATAAAATTTATATTTTCCTAAAACATCATTATTGTTATTAGTATTTTTATTTGGTTTAATTCTTCTACTAAGAAAAAATCAAAATTATAGATCCTTTATTCCTTAGCATGAGAACTTCAGTATGATTTCTCTCAAAATCCATTATTTTAGCTCTCCCTTCTCTTAACAATTCTTTATTGTTCCAAGGATCATTGTTTTGTAGATGACCAACCTCAACATCAACATTTGGTAAAAACTCAACATTTTTAGTTTAGCTTAGTAATACAGAGGTTTCATGTTCATTTTTACCTCATTAGCATTCTTAGCAACTTTAACATGCATTAATCTATTGAGGTAAGGAATAAATTTGACATTTTCTATTTTTATTAAAAGCATGGAAAGATATGAGATAATAGCCATTTAAGCATATTGTAATATAGTTATATGGTTTTTCTTATACCCCTACTCCACCCCTTACATTTATCACCTCATGTTTACACCCTTATTCTACAACTATTATACATCCACTCATGCTTATCATTTTATTTTAGTATCCATTCTCCAAGCTACAAAACATGCCATTTAAAGGAATGAAAAATCATGACCACTCTCATGATTCCCATTCGTGCATGTCTTTCGTCCAACCATCATCATGATTCCTTTCATGTGACATGGCCCATATACTTGAAATGAGTCTCTAACTTGTATATTGCTCAGAAAACCCTACCTCCCCTCCCAATACTGACAAATTCTTAAGAGAAGAACATCTCCACATACCTCAGAGAGAATTTCAATGTCATCATATGGGAAACTTACCACAATCAAAAAGCAAACATGGTTTCTACAAGCTATGGGATCATGACCTATGTTTAATGCTAGTAAACTTATACTCAGAGCTACAAAGTGGCTTCTAATCCTTCAAAAGATCCATGAGCATGATAACTTTATTACTAGATCATAGATAGGTGAAGAAATCTATTTCCTTTGTTGCAAAAGTATATAATGTTTAAGGGGAGGTATGCAATCACTTTCCTTTGCCATATTTGTATGCCTCTATGCTTTGAAGCAAATTATAACTTTAAATTTTGATTTTATTTATGTAGAAACTTTAGTAAAATTGAAAAATGTAGATGAGAGAGCCTAGTAATGCTAGTCATAGATTGTATCATCATAGTCTAATTAAAATAATTATCTTGGAGGAAGTACAAAAAAAGGGTGATAATTGGAATTCCTTCTTGGTCCATAATAGATTCATTGATGCGTCCATTACACATGAGGAGATAACCAAGTAAGTAAATCATGTCTATTACCACAATGATAATATTGATAGTGAATAGCCTAGTCTTGATGAGATTGAGGATTTTCTTACCTATCAAGAAAGTTATATAAGAACCAAAAATGGACATGGAAAACTTGTTTTAGATGTCCATAAGAGAATTTCTAGGAGCGTGACTAAGAAGTAACTTCCAAACAAACTATTGAGCCTCCATCACTAGCTACCATGTGTCCTCCTAAACATGTTACATCCTTTCATATTGAGCCAATACCAACTGGGCATAGTCACATTCAATAGGAGTTTTCAACCCTTTGCTAAGGAAGTATAAAACCAAATTTCCTAATACTAATATTTTTTTACTGCACTTCATCTCTGATTAATATAAAGTGTTTCATGCTAGTTTTTATAGACCACCTATGCCTAATTTGATCATAGTTTGTTAACCTTCTAATAAGTGTAATATTGGTTGGGAGGGCCCTCAATTCAATCAATGTTTCTATGTTTTATTTACTTTGTAGTGTAGCATTGATAGTTAAAGTGAGACTGTAGTTCATTTTATTATATTTTCATTATTGGTGTGTTACATTCACTAGTTCATTTACTTTATTTTGATTGCTATGATTTATTGTGTGTCACTCTTAAGTAGAGATTAGATCTCTCATTAAATGCCTAAGAAAGATTTCATAATTATGTGTTTTTTTGCATGAAAATTTTACCTATAGTACAATGATACATTGCAACATGTGCATTACGAAACTTTGCGATGTCAACAAAGTGATCAGATATCAACATATTAAAGAGAATGCACCATGAGTCATAGCTTGATTTCTATTTTGTTGTGTTATAATATTTTTCAATATTATCTTAATACACTATTTTCTTATGTATAATGGCCTGTAAAAAAATGTACATGAATTCTTTTGTCCAATAGTATGATGTCCAAATGGAAAAGGACATTTTCCACTTAGGTAAGCCTCTAAGAAAGAAACCCGGATGCGGGTGTTAATGACGCTATTAATGTTTAAGCGCCCTCCACGCGCCGGGCACATGAAGCCAAGCTCCAGACAGGTGGACGCCATGTGCTGGAAGCTGGCCTCCGTCCCATTCAAGTTATATGGCCTTAATGGCCCTTCAATGCAGCAGACCTCCCGAAAAATTGCCTGCAGATTTCATAAGATGGCGCCTTCAATGCTTGAGCCTGGTTTTAAGCTCGGCTCCGGTCTGTCTCGGTTCAATGTTGCTGACAGAGTGAAGAAAGGAGGTTCTGTGGAATTTATCCAGTGTGCAATTCTGGTGCGTCGTCCCCTGTCTTCTTTGGCGAACTCGACGCTAGACATCGGGCTGTTCTGCAGCTCGGACATCCACGGTGACGACATTCTGGTTGGACGCAGGAGGCTTAAGGTATCAAGGCCTCGCATTAAGCTTGCAGTTGGGCATTCCAGGATTAGTATGGCACCTCGAACTGGCCATTTGGGGCCTCGCAGGGGGCGCAATTATGGTCATCGAGCCGGTAGTAGAGGAAGGGGCCAAGCAAGCCCGAAGCGCCTCTCTCCTCTGGCTGTAGCAGAGCCTCCCTCCTCTGATTCTGATTATTCGGGCTCGGAAATCAGTAACGCTATTGAGACGACGACTCTCCGTTATCGTCGTCGGAGGGACAAGCCTGTGGTCAAAGCTATGATCACTGTGATATTCTCTGAGGAGAATGAGGAGGAGGATAATTGGAAGGAAGACACAGCGGAACAGGTGCCTCCCTCCTCGGATGACTCGGACAGCTCTTACAGCCCGGAGTTCCACAGCAAGGCAGATGATGAAAGCACCCAAGGTTTTTCAGCGGAGCAGGCGGAGGCTCTTAAGGAAATTGGAAGCCTTAAAGGCAAAGAGCCCATGGAGGTGGATGATAACCCAATGGATGCTCTCATGGAGACTCAGAGCAGCAAGCCTGCATCCCCTCTGAGCAAGGTTAGAGAGGAAGAATCTAAGGATTCTTTTGACTACACCCTGTACCTCAAATTGCCCCCTGGAATTGATAGGCTGGAAGATCTTCCAGTGGGGATGGAGGTGACTTGGGAGAGGGACCCGGTTCGAGCAGCAGAAGATAGGAAGAAGCGAGCTCAGGAAAGAGAAGCGGAGGAGAATCAGAAGCAAAACAAGTGATTCGGTTGCGTCAGGGATTCGTCAATGGTTTCAAAGGCGCGACATCTTCTTTTTTTGTTTTTTGTTTCATGGGAAGGCGACCAGCAATGGATGCATTCATGCATGGCACCCCTGTTCTTCTTGCGGTCTATGTCTCGGCTATGGGTACTGTTCACCTGTCTTTTTTCTCTTATCTTGCTTATATAATGAACTTTATAGTAGTTAATTCCCCTTCGGTTGAAGGTTTTGTAACCTCTGGCTCGCATAAGCAGAGGATCCAGGTTGACAAGGAATTTTTTGACAGAGAGCTGATCATGCGCTCTCAGAGGTACTTACCTCTTGTAAATATTTTTTTTGTACTTTTAATATAATTAGTTCAGTCTTTGCTCAACAAAAAATAAAAAACCTCTAAGAAAGAATGGTTTAATATTGTTTATATATAATGTAAATTAATATTTATGTTTTAGATTTATATAATTCTTATAACATAGTTATTGATTAATAAAGAAGGTATTTTTATTAATTGATAATAAATTGTTATGACTTAATTAATAATTAAGGAAGATCACTATTATTAGTTTTTATCTATGAATGGGGATTGACTATGGTCATAAGAGAGAGGCTTCCATATGGGAAAAAGACATATGCTCTTACTAGATACATTTAATCACTCATAAGAAATTTGGTGCTCTATAGTTCTAAAACTTAGTATATGATAGATGTTTAGGAGTTAGATATTATAAGTTAGACAACAAAGGCTAAATGTAAACATTATATAACTTTTTTTTTATATTGTAATTTATTTTTATTAATCATAATATACATATCACATTAAAATAACAACATTGTTAAGACCACCATTGCGAGGTCACCAATTCAAATACCTTGGGTCTAGCATATATATGTGTGTCTATGTTATGTATAAATTAATATAATTCTTACCATATAAATTAAAATAATTATTTTGTACGCATATTTAAATTTAATTAATAAGCACATAAAAATTCCATACTTACAATATAACTAGATTCCTAAATGTGGATATTCAACCGCATTTTTTCATGGATATTATTAACTTCCAAATAGGATTTGTTACAATACTATGGGCCAATACCATGACTTATCAATACCACATTCCCAAGAACAATAACTCATTTTAAATTCAAAATATTTTATAAGTATTTTATTTTAATTTAATTTTATAACATTTATTTAAATCAAAACTTAATACTTAAAATAAACTTATAATATAACAAGATTCTTAACCAAATATATTCATTCCCATTTTACCATAAATATTATGAAATTGTAAATAGGCTTTGTTAGAATACCAAGGGCCAATATCATTTAACATTTTTAATCTAATGTCGACACTATTTAAAAATCAATCTAATTATTATTATGTATAAACACAATATAAATTTAAAATTTTAAGAGGTTTATGAACATTAAAGAAAAACACTTATGGTAAATAAATAAAAATATAAATAAACCACAAGTATGGTAAAGAAATAAAATCTTTTTATATTTACTTCATAATCCATGAACACTCAAAAATGAGGTTTTATCTATGTGAAGCCCATGGGACAAATATTAATATTAATATTAATAAAAATAATGATGGCCCAAGGTATTGAAACCCAATGGTATTGACCCATGGTATTCACATGGGATGTAGTTTATTTCAAGTGGGAAATTAAACCAGCATAGATTAATCTTTACTCTCTATCTAGAGGGATCAAATATCTTCATATGCAAACTAGCATAGAGTGAATAAAGATTTGATCCATTTATGAGGTTGGTAGATTGAGAGTAAAGATGGATCCATGCTCGTTAGGGTAAATTTAAAAGAAAAAAGGTATGTACATGATGTTGTAGTAGTGTAAATATTTGTAAACATTTATATGTTTAAATAAAAAATTAGAAATAGTTAAGAGTAATTAAGTAGAGAGGCACTCTTAGGCTTACCATCTAAACATTTTGAGGTGGTCAAAAATAAATTAAAATTAAATTAAATTAAAAAGAAGGTAAAATAAAATAAGTAATTCTCATAATTATCAATAAAACATTTTCACTTGGTGAGATTACATAAAAATAGAATAAAATATAAATTTAATAATTAACAATTATTATTATAATTATAATTACTGTTAATTAATAATAAAACCATTAATTTGAGATTTACCAAACCTAGAATAGGGTCAATTCTTTTCAAATACAAATTTCATTTAGAGTGAAAAGAGATTTAATTCCTCTAGGAAAAAGTTGTCTTAGTCCAATTTTATATCTTACTCCAAAGATCATAAATATAAAATGAGATATTATCATTTTAAAGCTTTTATTTTTTCAAATTTTTACAAATAAATAAATGAATGGAATTTAAATTAAGTAAATTAATTGTTTATTTTTATATATTAAAACAATTGGTAATTGGGCTTAGATGATATTGATATGACATAATAGATTTTAACGACTATCATTATAATTTTTGGGAGTGATCACCCCATAGCATATTTGTTGGCAAATTTGAACCTAACCTAACATGGACTTTTATGAAAATTACTTTCAAAAAATTAATTGAACCTAAATAATTGTTATCCTTTTCTCCCTAATTCTTATGAGTCTCTCCACTCAAATTCATATATATATAATATATATATATATATATATATATATATATATATATAAATTTTATTAAACATTAAAAGCGCCAAATTCTTATGGGCTCTCTCATCAAATTCAAAATATATATATATATATATAAATAATAATTTTATTAAACCTTAAAAACCTATTAATTTACATATCAAAGGGTCAAATGGCAATGTCATTGTCGGCTTTATACAATCAAAACATGTGAATGTTTATGTATATATAAATCAAAGATCTATTAGGAGCAACAATCCAGATCTTACTATCGTTGAGCTGCGCGAAACAACAATCCAGATCTTGTTATTGTTGAACTGCGCAAACC
Source organism: Pinus taeda (assembly GCA_000404065.3). Classification (NCBI taxonomy): domain Eukaryota; kingdom Viridiplantae; phylum Streptophyta; class Pinopsida; order Pinales; family Pinaceae; genus Pinus; species Pinus taeda. The sequence goes on from APFE030510258.1 coordinate 103,370, forward strand.
CTCATATCTCTTGATCAGATCTATTGTTCAAAGAATGGAACAAGGTAACAGAAGCAGTAACAATAATGAGGGAGAAAAGCTTCTCCGTATTCTGAGAGACGTGGAAGCCGCACTAAACGCAAACGCAACAGAGGCAATTACAACCACTGAAAGGTACCAAAGCGAAGATCATGTAGATGCAGAGCATTTGGTGTCCAACATAACTGTTAATATAACTGTTAATATGATCGAACTAGAGAATTTTGGTCTACGTGAGTTGCACGAAGAGTGGCCGGGAGAGAGGATAGATCGCACGAGAATCAGAGTTAACAGAACCTATGAAATTGGTCAAAATGAGGAGATTGAGTTGGCGGAGAATGTAATCGTTATGAGATTTATAGATGATTTCCGCCCACAGAGCGATGGAATCGTTAAAACTCAAATTATTTGGAATTCGAAATTCTCGTGGCGTGATATCAAACAACATCTGGAGAATGATACATATAAATTCTATTTCAAATATGAAATTATCGTTATTGTCATCCCTGACTCTTCAGACGACTCAGAAGAAGAGGAAACAGAAGAAGAAGAAATAATTACTAGTGATGCAGAAGAAGTGTGGGTAAACAGCAGTGTTCGTGCAGCAATTGATGCGTTGCCAGCAGTTATAAGTCCCGAAGAAAAGGAAAGCGGGGATGTGGTAATGTGCACTATCTGTCACGAAACGTTTTCCACTGGAGATCCTGCTAAACGATTACCGTGCACACATAGTTTTCATGCAAAGTGCATTCTGTTATGGTTTGATCGTAACCATTCGTGTCCAATATGCAGACGTGAGGTGGTGTTGCAGCAAGACAACCTTCTTGTTCTCAACTTAAGTTTTCGGTAACTTAATTTTTTTTTCAGTAAGGCCGTCTAGTTTGAAGCTTTTCCCATTACTCTGTTTCTTGACTCGGCCAAACAAGATTAAGTAGTATTTTCCATGTTGCAGTAGTAGTACTGTTTGACATTACCATTATCAATAGCTGAAATGGGTTGGTTTTATATTGTAAAAGTCTATTGTATTATTGCTTGAAAACCGCTGCAGCGCCCAAATGTTAGTTCATTGCTCCATATCTTCAGTATATGTAACCTATGCAACATGAGCTTATGGGTTTTATTATACGTTCTAGATTTCGAATTATGAATATCGGTTGATATTTTGATATTTGGTGAGCACTGCATAATATTTAAATATATGCTTGATTGAAGGCCTGAATGTGTGTTTTATCGGTTGTAAAATTTGACAGATTTTTAATTATTCGACTATCTTTAGCCTAGGTAACATGATGCTATTGGATTTTATTGGGTGTTTTCAAATTGGAAAAATGTTATTGGATATCTTTTTGCAAATTTCCTTTTATGCATCATAAATAATCTTTCTGTTAGGTTAATATTTTAGTATAATGAAAATGGTCTGATTTGAGTAGTCATGGTGTTATTGAATTATTCAAAATATAAAATGTATCTGTGCATTTGAATGTTATGCATTGAGGCTCAACCAAGAATTTATCAAGCATGTTTTAGAATGCTTAATTATCTAGGTTAGTTAAAAAAAATTCAATTGCACTCAGATTTCCATATATATTTAAGACATCACAATAAAGAAGTTTATAATTATTTACACCATACTTTTATAGAATGAAAGAGTACAAGGGATTTTATGATAAATGAATGATGTCATCAATTTCAGGGTTTACATTATTAGAATGAACTATGTTTTTGAACGGAATATGATGTTACTTTCAAAGGGAACATGATGTTATTATGTGATTAAGCATGGTCTTATTATTTTTCACTCAAACTATTATCAACAGCCACAAAAGCAAGAGAATTTAAGGATAAGTTTATGAAGAAAACCAAGTTCCTTAGGTCCATGTTCATTTGCATGTATGACTAGCTAGCAAAACACCCTATCAAGTACACCTTTACTTCCAATTCCAATCGCATAGTCTATTGCAAAACCAATATATTTGCCTTGTGTTTGAATATTTTTTTAAAAGAATAATTTCTTTAAGGCCATCCTAATTCCTCTTGTGTTATGAGAGATGAGAATCATTAAGTTACTTATTTACGATCATTAAATGCAATAAATGGGGCCATTTTTGTTACAATATGGAATGAAGAAAATAATTATGTCCAAAAAGTTTCAGTGAAAATGAGATCTCTACTTACAATAATCTTTGGGTTTCCATTTAGATTTTGAACTATTTCCATAAATGCAGTAGAAACTATATTCTCCTTAAATGGATGATATAATGCACAAAAGTGTGCATACTTGATAAGTCTATCAACTATCACCATGATAACACTCTTTCCTTCGGACTTAGGTAAACTTGCCATAAAATCCATTGAAACCTCCTCCCAACATTGCCTTGGAATTGATAAAGGTTGTGATCATCCTAGGGTCTTAATTGTTTCAACTTTATTTTGTTGGAAAACCAAACATTCCACCACAAACTTTTGAATATCTGATTTAAGGCCATCCCAAAAGAAGATCCTTCTTAACCCTCTCGTAGTTTTAGAAATAATGAGTGCCCTTGTAAGGGAGAGGTGTGCAATTCCCTAAGAATATTTTGTTTGAGTTGTGAATTCTTACATAGGTATAAACGATCCTTTATTTTATCATTTGAATGAATGCCCACACTTCCTTGTCATTCTTCCATTCATCCCTTGCTTCATTTATCCAATCTAGTTGGATAATAGAAATGGCGTAGAGAAATGCTTCCACATCATCATCCATTCTTGAGACTGGATCTCCCACGACATTTTGTTTTCATTCCCTAAGAATCTTTTGTTTGAGTTGGGAATTCTTACATATGTAAATACCTTTGTGTAAATACCTTCCTTTGATTGGACAACTTTCAAAAGCAATGGGTCTTTCTTCTTTCAATAAAACATCACCAAACCCATTTACTCAGGCATCACATTCCACAATAAAGGTTTTGGTGAAGTTTGGTGTAGCTAAGACTCGTGCTTGGCACATTGCCTCTTTAAGATGTTCAAAAGCCTTTGTTGCTTCTGAAGTTCATGAGAATGCATCTTTGTTCAATAATGTTGTTAGAGGTGTTTCTATTCTCCTATAATTAACAAACTTGCGCTAATACCCTGTCAACCCAAGAAATCGTGGTAGATGCTTTATCGATGTGGGGATTTTCCATTCCTTAATGACTTTAATTTTGCTAGGGTTTACCTTAACACCTTCATGAAATACAATATGACCCAGATATTCCACCTCCTGTGCTCCAAAGAAACATTTGGAGATTTTTGAATTGATCCATTCAATTGATCCAATAATTCATCAATGATAGGATTCGGAAATTTATCTTTAATAGTGAGCCTGTTGAGCTCCCTATAATCTAGACGCATGCACCATGATCCATCCTTCTTGTGAACCAATACTACTAGAGCAGAGAAAGAACTTTGACAAGGTTGAATTATACCAGTTTATAGAATTTTTGCAACCATACGTTCAATTTCACTCTTTTGGACATAGGATATATGTAAGGCCTCACGTTTGGAGGAACACTTCTTGGAATCAAATTGATAGCATGATCATGATCAGAATAGGTGGGAGGCCTTTGGGAGTCTCAAATACCTCGGAATGATTGTCCAAGACTTTTTGGAGGCCTTTGGGAGTCTCAAATACCTCGAAATGATTGTCCAAGACTTTTTGGAGATCTGGAGAAATGGATGATTTAGATATGGGAACCTCTAGTCAACGTAATTGTGCAATTATGCCTCATTTTTCTTTCTTTAGAAGCTTTTTCATTTGGTTAGAGTTGATTATCTTTCCCGGTTTCCGTGCTACACCCGTTAATTCAACTTCCTTTCCTTCTGCAGAGATTTTCATAAAAATTTCTTGAAAACTAAAAGCTATTGTACCCAAGGATTGAAGCCAATGGAATCCTAGTACAACATCAACACTACCCATTGGCACTTTCCTGAGAAATTTATGGTTCCTCCACTTGAAATCATCACTTGACACTCTGGTGTTGGATATAGGAAGCAATTCAATTCCGTGGCTATCTTGCAATGAATAAAATTATGGGTACTTCTTGAATCAATCAAGACTATTACCTTTTTCTTCTTGATATGTCCTATCTTGATAGTTTAGGTAGTGTTAACTCTAGCCAATGCATTACAAGATATGGTTGGATTCATTTCTTATTTTTCTAGGGTTTTTTCCTGGTGTATATCCTCTTCCTTTGATCTTTCTTGTTCCTTTTCTTCCTCCTCTTCACAATATATGTAGAATAATTTCTTCTTGGCACACTTATGACCTTTAGTGTATTTTCTATCACAACTGTAACAAATCCCATTTTCTCTTTTTTCTTCCAATTGTTGTGGTGTCAACCTCGTAGCTTCTTGATGGCTAGGGGCATCAACACTTCCATATTTATGATTGTGAGTGGTAGGCTTCCTTGTCTCCATAATTTTTCTTTCCATTTTTCTTGCCAACTTGAATGCCTTCTCCAATGAATTTAGTTCCCCAAGGTGAACCTCATGTTGGATGTTATATTTTAAAGTCCCTATGAACACATGAATCCTATGCTCCTCTAGAATATCTTTTACCGTTATATTCAATTTTTGGAAGTCCTCAATGTGCTCCACCATTGAACCCTTTTGTTTGAGATTTATCAATTGGCTAAAAAAGTGTTTCTTTTTGTATCCTCATAATTTTCTATCATTTCATCCATAAAAATAGCCTAAGTGACAATATTTTTACAAGAGCAAAGCCATTGATACCATACAAACTGATTTTCTTCCAAATACAAAGTTGCAATGCATAACTTTTGTGTGTTTTGCAAATTATGGAGATCAAAAAATTGCACCATATGTAGTATCCATGTTCCAGGATCATTACCATGAAACTTCCTGAAATTGATGTTTGGAACATGGTGGTTCTTCAATCCAACTTTATAGTTTATGAAATCATGATTAACATTTATTTTGTTCTCGTCATGAGTTTCCTTCACTGCCCTTTCGCCATTAGTAATCATTTCTTGTAGAATCATAGTCAAATTTGTACTCAAATCTATAAGACCATGAAAGCTTCTTACCTCAAATATGTTTCTTGGAATAGGCCAGTTCCAAATTACTTGTACATTCTGTGGATCCATTTTCAAACCTTCTTTAAAAACTACAAATCCCAGATAGACTAGCTCCTCTTTCAAGAAACTACATTTCCTCGGATTGATCAGTAGTTTCTCTTACTACGGAGTTCTAAAACCAACTTAAGAATATGATCAAGATAAACAATAACAACATTTCTTACATATTCCTTCAAAACTTCATTCATCAATCTCATGAATGTATTAGGCGCATTAGTGAGTCCAAAAAGCATCAGTAACCACTCTGTTGGACACTGAATCCTAAATGGGTTAGTGTGGAAGCTGAAGAGACTAAGTAGCCCAAGAGACCTTGGGATGTGAATCCCAACGCTCACAATAATGTACTAGAAATGTATATCTCCTCTTCCCTATTTTATGTTTCACATGTGCGTTTAACATGGTATTAGAGCCACTTATTTTCTGTGGCCTTCCTTACCTGCAAGTCATCTACATTCATATCATTGTCAGTGTTGTTATTGTGGATGTAATGTACATTCAACCAATCTAAAAATAGAGGCCTGGGTATTTTAAGAGTTTGTCAACTCTGCAAAACTTGCTTGCCATTCTCAATCTAAGGTTGATGTGGGAGCAACCAGCGACAAAGCAGAGCAAAGCGGACGTGGACCAGCGAAGCTGAACGAAGGAAGAAAAACAGAGGAAAGTCTGTTTTAAAGCAGAAAAACAGAGTTAAAGCAGATAAGTTTTAAACAAGATTTAAAGTGGCTTTAAAAGCGGATAAGGGATATTTATCTGTCATGCACGCGCCTTTAGTTGGAGAAAAACAAGGATAGGATCGATCCTTCCTATATAACACTTCTTGTATATATATGTGTAGTATGATAGGATGTGAAATATGTGTTATCGGAGGAGTTTTGTGAGGGTCAAGATGTAGCCGAGCGTGAGCTCGTTTTAAGGCTGAAATGCCTTAATTTTGTAACCGTTTTGTGATATATATATAAACTTGGGTTTAGTGTGTTTTGTGTCATTTCTACATTTATCTGTGTTTGATAATCGGATTAATTTCGTATTATGAACTTGTAGATCGACATTGATCACCTACAGGATCAATGGCGATTTGAATTTCTTGCATAACTGTTATGTTAATTGTTTATTATTTAAACGTTATGTATGAAGAGCGAGTGTTGAGGATTGGCGTAAGTCGAAATTTGGATCGCTTTAATAGTTATTGATATCACATCGCCAAATTGTCGTTTCTAGTTGGGCGGTTCAAAGAGAAAGAAAAAGAAAACGCTCCCTTGTGCTATGTATCCAGAAGATGAGAAAATTTGGGTGCATGAATTTGTGCGAATATGGATCGGCGAGAGATTTATTGAGGACATGCAGCATGGGCACAGTTATGTGAAGCTTCTGATAGATCATGGATTGATTCAGAGTGTCAATCCTGTAAAGCAGGGCATGGGCATACTTGTCAACAACCCTGTCAATGTATGGAAAAAGAGGTTTATAACAGTGCACGATGTTATTCGTAACGTGGCTATCAATATTGGGGAGCAGCAGAATAATATGTATGCCATGCAGGATTACAACTCCTAGCTTTCCCACGCAAAGCTCAGCAGTGCCAAAGGGTGTAAATCCGCTGTAATCAAATTGAATCTGTGTGGAAGGATATCCTATGCGCACAACTTCTTTATATATTTCATGGGGATTTGGATGTGTGTGGGGACACCGTTCAATCGTGGATTCCTGGTGGAAACTGTAGCTCATGCCAATTATCGGCATCTTTGCCGACCAGAGTGAATGACCAGATCAATGAGTCCATGGGTGCAGTCATATAGAATCGTTGTTTTAACACTCATTCAAATGTTGTTTAAAAGGGATGGTTCGATAGTTAAAGAAGATCTTTGTTTTAAAAGTTTTATAATGCTTCCGTCGAGACTTCTTGGGCCATAAACCACAGGTCCAGGATCAAGATTTTAAAAGGAATTGGGATTTTGGGCAACCCCCAAATTATCAGTTTCATCAGGTGGTATGAGAGTAGTGAAAGATTCTGCGGAAGGAGGTACAGTAAGATATGGTCTTTATATTTTGTGCAGGTAGCAGCAAAGGAAGGTGGGAATATTTTCAGCAACCTGGAGGATGCCAAAAGACCGAGTGCAGAGGGCTTGGTGAGGTATCTTGTAATAGAGGAGACGGTTACTGCAGAGGTTGGTTGCAGCTCATAGAAGATCATGAAAGCAGTTCTAGTGAATGAATGCAGTGGATAAAATTGCTAAGGACAAGGAGAAGCATATGACCAGGAGGTCATAAATTTTTGTGCCTCAGGAGTTCGATGCGGGAGCAACCAGCAACAAAGCAGAGCGAAGCGGACGTGGACCAGTGAAGCTGAAGGAAGGAAGAAAAACAGAGGAAAGTCTGTTTTAAAGCAGAAAAATAGAGTTAAAGCAGATAAGTTTTAAACCAGATTTAAAGTGGCTTTAAAAGCAGATAAGGGATATTTATCTCTCATGCATGCGCCTTTAGTTGGAGAAAAACAAGGATATGATCGATCATTACAATCTAACACTTCTTGGGAGGAATTTTGTGAGGGTCAAGATGTAGCCGAGCGTGAGCTCGTTTTAAGGCTGAAATGCCTTAATTTTGTAACTATTTTGTGATATATATATAAACTTGGGTTTAGTGTATGTTGTGTCATTTCTATGTTTATGTGTGTTTGATAATTGGCTTAATTTTGTATTATTAACTTGTAGATCGACATTGATCACTTAGAGGATCAATGGCGATTTGAATTGCTTGCATAACTGTTATGTTAATCGTTTAATGTTTAAACGTTATGTATGAAGAGCGAGTGTTGAGGATTGGCATAAGACGGAATTTGGATCGCTTTAATAGTTATTGATATCACATCGCCAAATTGCCACTTCTCATTGGGTGGTTCAAAGAAAAAGAAAAAGAAAACACTCCCTTGTGCTATGTATCCAGAAGATGAGAAAATTTGGCTGCATGAATTGGTGCGAATATGGATCGGCGAGATATTTATTGAGGACATGCTGCATGGGCACAGTTATGTGAAGCTTCTGATAGATCGTGGATTGTTTCAGAGTGTCAATCCTGTAAAGCAGGGCATGGGCATACTTGTCAACAAACCTGTCAATGTATGGAAAAAGAGGTTTATAACAGTGCACGATGTTATTTGTAACGTGGCTATCAATATTGGGGAGCAGCTAAATAATTATTTATGCTGTGCAGGATTACAACTCCGAGCTTTCCCACGAAAAGCTCAACAGTGCCAAAGGGTGTCAATCCGTTGTAATCAAATTGAATATGTGCGGAAGGATATCCTATGCGCATGACTTCTTTATAGATTTCACGGGGATTTGGATCTGTGTGGGGACAACGTTCAATCGTGGATTCCTGGTGGAAACCGTAGCTCATGCGAATTATCGGCATCTTTACCGACCAGAGTGAACAACCAGACCAATCAGACCAGGGGTGCAATCGTATAGAATCAATGTTTTAACACGCATTCAAATGTTGTTTAAAAGGGTTGGTTCGATAGTTAAAGAAGATCTCTGTTTTAAAAGTTTTAGAATGCTTCCGTCGAGGCTTCGTGGGCCATAACCCACAGGTCCAAGATCAAGATTTTAAAAGGAATTGGGATTTTGGGCAACCCCCAAATTCTAAGTTTCATGAAACGCTCATCTTATCGCTCTCCCCATCGGTTCCGCTGGTCGCTCTGCGCTAACCATACAAATCATGGCCCATACAATAACTGTCTCGGCTCTGCGTTAACCACCGTTGCTCCTGTGCTCTTTGTTTCTCCTGCCCTGTCAGAACCTTGCTATTCTAAGCCCGTAATTGTCTATGTCACTTTATTATTCTCTGCTTAATAATCTGGGTAACGATTCTCTCCTGATAGTCTGACGCCCTGCTTGTGCATTGAGGGTGGTATATTGAATCTACGTTGAATAATTTAATTGTAAGCTTTGAATGTATGATGCGTTGATTGTATGTTCAACTCCATGCTGTGAATAAAGATGTGCTCATAACATGTGCTATGGCTTTATATGGTATATATATGCTCGTGGTAACTGCTCTAACACTGTTCAAGTTATTTTAACGATGTCCAAGTTCTATTGAACGCACTATCTAATGGTATGGGTTGTATAATGTTTGCTAATAATCCAATGGTATTAACGTTGTTGAGAAGTTAAAGTGTTCCATCGATGCTAGCATTTCTATCCGGCAACCGTAGTACTAAAAACACCATGGAAGGAATTGAAATACTGGTGAGAGATTGAATCAATAATCTCGTTGTATTCCTATTGGGTTCCATCTTGCACCAATTACCATCGTGTGCCCACCAGCTAGCACCATTGCCACCTTGGTCTGGAACAGACCAGTGCCATTGTTGCTCCCTGGAAAATCTGCATGCTTCAGCATCTATTGTGTTACTTCACCATAGAACTTGGTAGATATGTTACTCAAATGGCTCTCCACATAGATTAACTCTTCTAATCTGTCAAACTATCCATCCATCTCCAACACAGACACCTCGTTTTCATAGTAAATGTCATGACCATAGAAGAATTTGATGCCTCGATATGAACAAGTTAACTTTCTACCACATGGAATCCATGATATTGCGGAGCCCTCTTCGAACAGATAGACGGGATTGAAGAAGTTCACCCCCTCTTTATTCACCATGTGAACACGCAGTACCTTCCCTTTGTTGTCATCAGGAATCAACTCTGTAGGCAAAACCTGAATCACAACGTCGGCATATTGTTTCTGTGGATCGATATAGGCATCAAAATCTGGTTTGCGGGCTTCGATACTTGCTTTGATGCTTTCTAGGTTCTGCCCACGTTGGTCTGGAGACTAAGATGCTATGATAGAAATAAGATTTAGATTTTAGTTTGTGAGGAGCTATCAACCTATGCTTCACTTCTGTTTTGTATTTCTGTTCAATGGCATATCGGCTAACTTCCACCAATTCCTCAATGGATATGCCATCAACCTCCATGATCATGCAGAGGCTTTGCAGTCACAGTGGTATTACACCAATGAAACTCCACCCCTCCACATGCGCAGCTGGGGTTCAAGCCATATAATTATCATGGTAAAGGAAATTTTAAATTGAAGTAACAGTTCTTGAATTTTTGTAGGTTGAAGAAATCAACTGTGTTGTATTTGTGCAAAAAAACTGTAAGCCTGCATCTTGGACTTACGTTGACAAATACGTTTGTTTGATTCATGTTGTGGGTTGTTGGGATTTTATCATTCACCATAATCTTGGATATGGGTCTTGCAATTTGAACAGTTATAAGGGTGGAAACTTTGAATTGGGTAATTTTTTGTGCTTTCAATCATTGGAGAATTTCAGGTTTTCCATACTCACACGGCATTAAATTCACAATTCTGGAACCTGTTAAAGAGAAATCAGTGAGGTCAAACTCCTTCTGTTTGCAGGAGGATGTCCAGCATTATGGAGAAGCAAAATAGTGGTGAAGATAGTGATAACAAGGGTTAGCTTTATTGCATATCTAAAAAATGAAAAATATTGTTGGCTCTTATATTTTTTAGTTCTTCTACATATGCACTCTGTGGTGGACTGTTACATGGTTTGAAACCTTGAAGGTTCATCCCTCTTCATGGATTAAAGTATTCTTTGCATGTTTCCACCTTCTATTATTATTGTAGCTGCATTGAAGGAATTGTATGCTATCTCAGAAGTTGAATAAGTGTGGTTTATGATGATACAAGGACTGTGGTGAAGAGGGAATATATTCTTCCATTTCCTGGGTAGTGTACATCATAAACAAATGTTGAGGTGCCATTTTGGGGACTGATAGTTGCGTATCTACTAATCTGTGTTCGTTGACATTTAATTATCAGGTTCTATCTTCCAATATGTTCGTTGTTTAGTTAAGTTTTTTGAATGAGAAAAGTCCATTATGTAGTAGCTATCACTTAATGGCCATTGCATTTAATTTGCTATTGGATAATACAAGTTTATTTGAATATTGTTACTACATGTGGAAGCATTAAAAACAATGTACAGTGAATAAATTTACGAAAATCACCCACCTTGGAGAACATTGCGGCAAAAATCATTTGCATATCAGGGTTTATCTATTGAGATAATGGCCAGACTTGAAGATGCATTAAATTTATTGAATATCCTAATTCATTCCACTGTTGATGAAATGGTCAAAGTCAACAAAGAAAATATTTTTGACATTCAAGCTTATTTGCAAAATGCACAAGAAAAGATTGATTTTTTGCAGCTTGAATCACAACTACAGCAAGAAGAGCTACATCAAAATAGACATCATTTTGATCCTGTTTCTGTTCAGAACGTTGAGACTGCAACCCAGCAACAACAAGTCAATAATGTTACAGTTCATTCATATTTAGTACCAAACAAAGCAGCAAGGTTACATGCAAATGCAGAAGTTTAGTTTGCACTTCCCAAGCCCATCATCATACCTTGGGAACAACTTGTCCACAACAAGCACATAACTAGTCTTGGATATCACAAGGACTTGTCCTTTCATATTCGAGACTACTCAAAGCCCATTCAGTCTCAGAGTGGTGGATTCATTCATGATAGTTCACCTGCTCCTCATGACATTTCACCTCCAGCTGTTCCAGATTCTGCCCCTCTTCCACAACAACAACAGACTGTAAAATGCAACAGATTGTAAAATGCCAACACTGTGACTGATTTGGCCATTTGAAAGATCATTGTTATGATATTCATCCATGTAAGCATTGTCATTAAACCAGTCATTCTTCAAACAGATGTTTAAAAAAAACGTCCTGCAAGAACAAAGATTCATCTTGGATGGATCGCTTCTTGGCAATGGGCATCAACAACCAAGAAGATATTCCAAAAACATGTCAGAACTTGTTCCAAAGTATTGAAAAGTCTTGCAGTTGAGTTTTCTCCATCATGTCACCTTGTATCTGACAAGGGGGGAATGATGGTCATCTACAAGCTTCAAAGTCACATCAAGTGAGCCTGAGCCACAACCTGCCACACCAGTTTCAAAGTTGTAGCCAGAGACAAAGATGCCCCTCAGCATGCCTTCAGTTGGCAATTTGGGACACTTCCTCTAGCAGAAGACTTCAGCTTCTTTCCAGCTTTGGAAGAATTCCAGGAACAAAATTGAGAACACTTCCTCTAGCAGAAGACTCCAGCTTGTTGCCAGTTTTGGAAGAGTTCCAGGAATTGCATTAAGCATTCCAGAGTTGTTGGTCATCCTTAAACCATCACAGGTTGAGACTTCCCTTTTCAGGTTGAAGTTCTCGCTTTTATGCGAGGTGAGACCTCCCTTTATTGGTTGAAGTTTTCTCTCTTCAAAACAATAGGAGCACTTCCTCTAGCATAAGGCTCCAGCTTCTTGCCAGTTCCGGAAGAGTTCCAGGAACTGTACTAAGTGTTCCAATGTTGGTGGTCATCCTTAAACCACCGCCCTTTCTACCAACATTTCAGAGAGCACATTATGCCTAGTGTTGTCATGCATTTTTGCACATTTTGTATTACATCTCTCTTCTTGGACTCATACATAACCCTTAGGATTAAGGGGGGGAACGTTGCACACCTAATCCTAAATGGGATAATGTGGAAGCTGAAGAGACTAAGTAGTCCAAGAGACCTTGGGATGTGAATCCCAATGGTCACAACAATGTACTATAAATGTATATCTCCTCTTAATAAAAAATAAACTCACATGATTTATCTTTCCTATTTTATGTTTCCCATGTGTGTTCAACACACTCATACAACCCACTATTTGTTATAAATAGTCCTCCACTCATCTCCTTCTCTAATTCTTATTTGATGATATCCACTCTTCAGATCTATTTCATTAAAACACTTTTACCCACTCAAACAATCCATTAAATCACCCATGCATGGAAAAGGAAATCTATACTTGATTGTGATATTGATTATAGCTCTGGAATCAATACACATGGACTAAGCCTGCCTCTGATTAGTCCCTTATCCACCAGTTCTTGTACTTGTCCTACAATACATGGACTAAGCCTGCCTCTGATTAGTCCCTTATCCACGATTTCTTGTACTTGTCCTACAACTTCTGCATTCCCTTGAGAGTTTAATCTGTATGATGCTTTGTTTCGAAAACTTGCTCCTAGTCTTAGGTCAAGATAATGACTAATACTCCTGATTGGTGGCAATGCATTTGGCAACTCATCCACAATAATATCAGCAAAATAATTCAATAGAGTTTTGATTTATCCAGGTAAATCATCAAATTTTTTGGAATTTAAAATTAACTTAGGTCTCCCTATGACAACAAAATTCATTTCTTCACCTTTTCCAACCTCTTGGAACAACTCATTTCAACTCATCAGCATAACATTGTTTCCAGTTGTTCCTTTGCCAACTTCATCCATCAATGGCAGCATTGTATCTTTATTTCCATCCTTCTCCATAGTGTAAGTAATTCTTCTCCCATCATGAAGAGCTTCCCTGTCAAACTGCCAAGGTCTTCCTAGCAACACATGGCATACATACATTGGCATCACATCACATAATATCACATCCTTGTAAGTACCAAACTGTATCTCTACCTTGTATTATTCTGTCACAATAATCTGATGTCCTTTTTGCAACCATGACACTTTGTAAGGAGTAGGGTGTACTATCTTCACTAATCCTAGCTTGTCCACCATTTCTATAGAAACAAAGTTATCAGTGCTTCCACTATCAATTATCACCTTACAACATTTTCTTTTGGATTTACATGTAGTTTGGAATAAAATCTTTCTCTGAGCTGGTTCTCTAGTCTCTTTGTCCATCTTAAGCAATACCCTTTTCAACGACAGTGATTCTCCTACTTCAGGGGGTTCTTCCTTGTCTATAATTTGAGGTTTTTATTCCTTTGTCTCAGCCACATTCACAGTCCTCTGACTTGTATATTTATTATGAGGAGAAACCCATGATCCATGTCCCCATTCTCCACATATATAACATCGAATATATCTTCCTTGGCCTATTGCTTTGGGTGCAAATCTTCCTCTACTGAAGTTACCCCTCTGTGGTGGTCTACTACGTGAAATTTTGGCTCCACCCTAAGGGCATTGGAATCTTGGTCTCGTAGTTCCTGTACCTCTTACTGAAATTTTTCCTCTATTCCTCTGATTATATTTGCTCAACATATTCACTTTTGCCTTCAAACCTGCTTGATAGGCATTTTCAATTGTCTTAAGATTGAGCAAGATGATCACATCTTGTATGTCATATTTGAAGCCATTGATATATCTAGCTACCTTATCCATGCCATCCTCTACATGTCGTGCTCTAATACTCAGCCTATAAAATTCTTCTATATATTCTTTGACATACATTCATTTTTTCTTTAAATTATGTAACTCTTTGAAAAGATTTAACTATTAATCCTTTGGCTAAGGGTAGATGGTCCTGCATCAAATAAGAATATTTATCTTGAGTTTTATGAACAAATGTGCTTTATATTATGTGATTTGGATGATTTTTTTATCATTGTTACTATGTTGGTTATATGCATGTTATAAGCATGGTTTTATGACAGACTTGAGTTATGGCTCTCATCATGTTATGATTAGTAAATGAAATGTAAATGAATGTATGACCTAATAGATGATAATGTATATATTTTGAGAGGGCATCAAACCTTGTTAATGAATATTAGATAATTATTAACCCCTTATGTTCATATGTGTATTTATGAGCTATAGATTACATCTTTATGATACGACTAGATATATATCTTGGTAGTTTTAGTAGATACGACTAGATATATATTTTACCCAAATATTAGGAAACTGCCACCTTCACATGCCCCCACAGTACATTAGCCTATAGAGTGAAACCCTTTGCGATATTCAATGCTCCCACCACCTTTAAGTATTAGCTATATTTTCTAAATGGATCCAAGATTGCTTGTAAATTTATATAGATGATTTCTTTGTGTATGGTTATTCCTCTCTCATAAGCATTAAAAGAATTTGAGAAGGTTAGATGCAAATAGAATAACCTTTGTTTAAGTGATGTTAAGTTGCCTATGTTATAGACTAGAAGGATTTTTTTTGTTCATCTTATATATTGTGCAGGAATTCATGTTGATCCAGCAAAGATTGAAATCATAAGAAAGATACATCTTCCAATATCCGTAAAAGATGTAAAAGCCCTTTTTGGAAATGCTAGTTTTTACAACATTCATATAAACATTTATCAGAATAACCACACCTTTATTCAAATTTCATACAACCAATAATAACTTTTTCGGGATGAAAATTTCAAACAAAAGAAAGGGTTCATATTGTATCAATATCTTGTCAACCAATTTTTAAATAAAAGGGAGATTGTTAACTATAAGAAACAAAAGTTGGCTTGTTTCCTAAAAGTTTGTCAAGTAGTATATTGATCCAGATTTAAACATGAACACAATAAAATACAGAGATAACCATCAAGATGGATATGCAATGGAAATAATACTTCATTTCATTACTGTAATATATTGAAATATGCTTACAAACAGAAATGGAAATAAACCAGCTAGGGCGATGGTAGCTTATCTCCGAGAAGAGATGTGGCAACTACGTGCCTTTGAATTGTGTTACAATGAGGCTCGGAGGCCTATTTATTGTTGAGAAATAATGGAAAACCCTAAAAATCCAAAAATATAACCCTAGAAGATGAAATGGCAAAATGTTGGCCCCGTTTGGGTAAATTGGTACATCAACTTCTCAAGGTCGTAACTTTGGCATATGGTCTCTGTTTGACATGCACAATATCTTGTTATGAAGATATATATGAGAACTACAACTTTTAGAAGAGCAATATGGGTCCATGGAAAAAATTCGTTTAGGGCCTCAAAACAGCTCCAGATGTTGAGGACCTGAAAAACTGCTAGAAATAGTAAGTTGTGCTACAATTAAGGAAACTAAAAAAGCTGAGAGAAACAATGGTGGGGGTCCATGTGGACTTGGTAGGTGGCCACCAATATCCACCTGGATCATTCCTCCCCCCTTAGGAATCAATGGTCCCCATTGTGTTTAGTTCCTCCATGAGATGAGGAAACTTCTACTGAACTTGGTCCCTTGTGAGCCACTTGGCCTAGTGAAGGAATTGGTCTGCTTTGACAACTCGATATAGTTGGATATTCTGTTGCTCAGTGTGTTTGATCTATGTGTCCATGGCCCAATCAGTTACAGCTTGTTCCATGCAATCTGGATTTAATTATGTGGGTGTGAGTTGTTCTGCAATGTTGGATGTGTCTAGTAATGGTGGAAATTATGGGCGAAGGCGATCCACATTAAACATTGGGTGCAGGCCAAGGAAAAGGGGAATGCTAAGCTCAAATGCATTATCTCCCATAGCCTTTGTAATGGTGTAATGACCATATCAGAGTGGTATCAGTTTCCAATAGGCTCCGTTAAGTCGTTCCTTTTGCAAATGCAACCAGACTTTGTCACCCATCTGAAACTTGTATGGAGCCTATTGTTGATCATGTCACCGCTTGTACGTGGAATTTGATTTTTTGAGAATGTCATGGACCTGCTGGTGAATATGTTGGATGTACTCAATGAATATGGTTGTCTTATCCATTTTAGGCTGGACATGAGCCAAAGTTGTGTGAGTAGCTGCAAATGGCATGGCCACATCAATGGGACATAGTGGCTAGAATGCTAAGCCCACCTGGAAAGGGTTGTGGCTAGTCAAGCTGTGAACAACATGGTTGTAGTTGTGTTGAACATAGGGGAGGCTCTTGTCCCATGTGCGTGGATACTTTGAGTTGTACATGCACAAAATATGTACAATCATCCTATTGACAACCTCTGTCTGGCCATCAATTTGAGGATGGAAGGTTGTGGACTTAATGAGTTTGGTGTCCAGCATTGACTAGAGATTGGACTAAAATGTACTGAGCAACCGACTGTCCCGAGTTGAGATGATAGACTGCGGGATCCCAAAGTGCACCCACACTTGTTCAAAGAAGAGTTTAGCAATGGCTTCTGTCGTGATATTCTTCTTGCAAGCCGTCATAATTACCATCTTCGAGAATATGTCGATGACCACAAAAGCACAGTCGTTTCGACACTTAGTGGAAGGAAGGTCTGACACGTAATCCATGGAGATCAATTCCCAAGGTCGACTAGAGGTACACAGCAGGGTACAAATGCCTTTCTTATTGATTGTCAGTTTGGCAATGAAGCACGCAATGCATGATATGATGTACTTCACGTCATCCTGTCAAAGGTTTGGACAATACAAATACTTTTGCAGTACCACCACCATTTTCTCGACCCTGAAATGCCCAGCAGCCCGACTATAGTGTGCTTCCGAAACCATCTTGGCACGCTTGCTTGAAGGAACACAAAGGTGACCCAGGTGGCATAACAAGGCATCCTGGAGGTGAAAACCTGGAACATGCCGACCCTCCAAGAGTGTCTGGTATGTGTAGCCTAATTCTAGGTCGCTTTTGTAGAGAAGTGGCCAATCAAAAGTCTCGTGCCCACAATAGTTGAGCACGGTTGTTAATGCCATGATTGTTGGTCGACTAAGGCAATCTGCAACATTATTGGTGCTGCCCTTCTTATACTTGATATTCAAATGCAAATATTGGAGGAACATAGACCACTTCTAATGGTGATCATTCTACAATTTCCCTTGGGTTTGTATGAACTCCAGGGGTAAGTGGTCTATGTGGATGACCATTTCCTTCCCCAAAATTTAACGCTTCCACTGTCGGCAAGCTTTCATAATGGAATGCATCTCTTTGTCATAAGTGGGATACTTCTGGATTGTGTTTGAAAGTGTCTCACTGTGATATGCCACTGGATGCTTGTGTTGAGTAAGGACTGGCCCAATAGCATAGTCAACGGCATCTGTCTCGACCTCAAATGGTTGTTGCAAATCTGGTAACACGAGCACTCGTGCTGTATAGAGGCAATCCTTCAACTCTGTGAATTCCTTCTGTTTAGATTTAGACCAAAATAATTTCACTTTCACTCCTCCCTTGGTGACTTGAATCAAGGGCCAAGTGATATGGGAAAACCCCAACACGAACGTGTGGTAGAAGTTGGCAAGACGTAGAAAGCTGGGAGCTCCATGAGAGTGGTTGGAGATGTTCATTCATAAATGACTTGGATCTTGGCTAGATCCACATGCACCCCCTATTCATCAATAAGGTATCCGAGATACTGAACCTGGGTCATGGAAAAAGTGCATTTCTCCACATTTGCACATAGCTTGTGTTGCTGCAGTCTTTCGAGAACATGTCAGATGTGGTTGAGGTGCTCTCCCCAACTCTGGCTGAAGATTAATATATCATCGAAGTATACCACTATAAATGAGTTGGTGAATGGTTGCAAGATGTCATCCATTAACCCCATGAAGGTTGCAGGAGAATTCGTCAATCCGAAAGGCATAACCAACCATTCAAAAAGGCCCTCCTTTGCTTTGAAAGAAGTCTTCCAAACATCAGAGGGTTCTATTGGTACCTGGTGATATCTTGACTTGAGATCGATCTTTCTGAAATATTTTTCCCCCTTTAGTTGGTCCAAGAGGTCATCAATCTAGGGGATCGGTTACCTATTATGGACAATGATCTTGTTCAGTGCCCGATAGTCAGTACATAGCCTCCAAGTCCCATCCTTCTTCTCTACCAACACAATTAGGCTCCCACAGAGTGATGAACAGATGACCTTTCTATAGCAGCTACTAAATCTGCCTCTTGATTTCATCATTCTCCAAAATGGAGTGTCGTTAGATTGGTCCATTGGGCAGCGGTGCACCTGGGGTCAGATCGATGGAGTGCTTGACTTGAAAGTGGAGAGGAACCCCTGCGGTGGAGGTGAAGATGTCCTCGTACTCCTCCATGACCTTGTCCATCTGTAGTGGTCATCCATAGGGTTCGCATCTGCAGGTCATCGCCATCGTCTTTTTCTTTCCTTGAGGGTGCGTCATTAGGAAAACAAATTTCGTGGTTTTGGAAATGAGCTTACTGCATTGTTTTGCAGTAACCAAAAAGATGGCATTAGGTGGTGCTACCTCCAGTACATTGTACAACTTATTTCCCAATGTAACAATAACAACACGGGGACCAATTTCACACAATACCTCATTCGTGAAGGGCTTAATGTTGTATGGAAGGCGACACTGTTGGTTCATACAAAGATCTCGTCCTTGGTGAAGCCACCCGATGGTGTACGATTGTGGATTTGTTGTGGTCGGTAAGTCCAACGGCTTCACGAACTCTTCCGAAATGAGGTTATTTTGGCTCTCGCTGTCGACAACGAATAGTAGCGGGAATCCCTTTACCCTCATCTCAGAGTGGAAGAGACAATCCTCCTTCTCTGGATCTTTGAGTTCCTCCTTCTATATCTTCATGGTGGCAACGATGGTGTTGGGGTCTGCATCGAGAATCTGCTTCCCTTTCTCATTCCCCTTGTCGGGTTTTGACTTAGAGTCAGAACATGCATTTGATTTTGAAACCTTTTGCTCGGCCATGAGTGACTGCTTGGCCCAACACTCACTTTTGTTGTGAGTGGAGCGCTTATGGAACTCACACCACTTTCTCATGTCCTTTTTTTGCTTCATGGCATTGTTCTTTTCTTGCAGCTTTGGCGGGTTGTCTTGGGCCACCCCTCATTAGCTTTTTCCTTTGTTTTGTGGTTGAGGGACACCTTTCCCTTGCTTTGAATTTGAAGATCCAAAGTCTCGCTTCTTCTGTTTAAATTTTTGCTCGACCTTGATGACATGTCGGTATGTCGTGCCGAGCGAGGGGATGTTCAGGAATTCTATTTCTTCCTGGATGTACTTTTGCAGGCAACCGCAATATTTGAGTACCAAATGCTTCTCTGAATCTTTGATACCCAACTTTGTACAAAGGGTATGGAAAATATTGGTAAACTCTAGCATGTCTTAGAACCTTCCTTGCTATAGCATGGTCCACTTTATGTATTGATCCTCATAGCTTCCGACAGGGTAGTACTGCTCCTTGATGGCATCCCAAAATGAATCCCAAGTGGATGCGAATGAAAATAGTGAGCCTGTACTTTTAGCCTTCAACTCACAGTAGGTTTCCCACCAATCCTTTATGTGGGGGGATGCTTTGAGAAGAGCGGAAATAATCTTTTCCCAACTGGAAAAATAATCAACAGAAAAATAACCCTCTGGCAGATTTAACCATTTTTCTATAGCATCTGCATCTATTTCACCCTCTAAGATGGGGATCTCCAAATTAACTTTTACCTTAAAAGGCCTGGCATTCCCATAGGAGCTCCTGGAAACCAAGGCATCACCTCTGGGTAGCTGCTAAAGGATCTGGGCAGAGCTGTCCATCATCACATTCCTTTATCACTCGATGGCTTCTTTGAGCAAGATTTTGATAGGATCTCCTGCCCCCTTGTCTTTCTTTTCATCCACCATAGGAGGCCGTCAGGATTTACGAGAATGGCCTTGCAAAGGTTCAACCAGTTCAATCCCTAACTTCTTATATCCCAACCTCGTTGGGGAAATAAAAAGAAAAATAGAGAAGAAAAGCAGACCCCTCTGATACCATTGATCCCGATTTGAACAAGAATGCAATAAAATAAAAAGATAACCATAAAGAGAGATATGCAGCAGAAATGATAATTCATTTCATTACTGTAAAATACTGCAATATGCTTACAAACATAAATGGAAATAAACCAGCTAGGCTGATGGTAGCTTATCTCTGAGAAGTGATGTGGTGGCTACATGCCTCTGAACCGTGTTAATTACAATGAGTTGCGAAGGCCTATTTATTGTTTATAAATAATGGAAAACCCTAAACATCCAAAAACCTAACCCTAAAGGATGAAACGTGAAACTATGGGCCCGGTTTGGGTAAATTGGTACATCAACTTCCCAGGGTCGTAACTTGGCATATGATATCTGTTTGACATGCACAATATATCATTAGAAATATCTATTCTATAACTACAACTTTAGGAAGAGAAATATCGGTCCATGGATCGATGTTGCTCCCATTTTTCCCAAAACAATTTCATTTAGGGCCTCAAAACGGCTATGGAAGTTCAAGACCCAAAAAACTACTAAAAATAGTAAGTTGTGCTACAATTAAGGAAACTAAAAAAGCTGAGAGAACCAATGGTGTGAATCCAAGTGGACTTGGTAGCTGGCCACCAATATCCACCTGAATCATATATGAGTTTGTTTCCTAATAATTTTATCAAGTAGGTTATGAATCAGATCTATGAAAAACCTTCTCATTATAAAGATTGAGATGAGCATTCAATTTATTCTTTCCACCACATTTAGAATCCATCTCCACTACAATGAATTACTCATATTAACATCTTTGGAATGAACGCTTATTCCACACCCCTATCAATATAAAAAATAAAATTTATATTTTCCCAAAACATCAATATCATTAGTAGCATTTGTATTTGGTTTAATTACGCTACTAAGAAAAAATCAAAATTATAGATCCTTTATTCCTTAACATGAGAACTTCAGTATGATTTCTCTTAAAATCCATTATTTTAGCTCTCCCTTCTCTTAACAATTCTTGATTTTTCGAAGGATGATGATTTTGTAGATGACCAACCTCAACATCAACATTTGGTCAAACCTCAACATTTTCAATTTAGCTTAGTAATACAAAGGTTTCATGTTAATTTTTAGCTCATTAATATTCCTAGCAACTTTAGCATGAATTAGTCTGTTGTGGTAAGGCATTAAATTTGACATTTTCTAGTTTTATTAAAAACATCGAAAGATATGAGATAATAGCCATTTAAGCATATTGTAATATAACTATATGGTTTTTCTTATACCCATACTCCACTCCTTACATATATCACCTCATGTTTACACCCTTATTCTACAACTATTATACATCCACTCATGCTTATCATTTCTTTTTAGTATCCATTCTCCACCCTACAAAACATGCCATTGAAAGGAATGAAAAATCATGACCACTCTCATCATTTTCATGCATGCATGTCTTTCGACCACCCATCATCATGATTCCTTTCATGTGAAATGGACCAAATACTGGAAATGAGTCTCTAACTTGTATATTGCTCAGAAAACCCTAATTCCCATGCTAGTAGTGATGAATTGTTAAGAGAATAGCATCTCCACTTACCTCAGAGATAATTTCAATGTAATCGTATGGGGAAAATTATCACAATTAGAAAGGAAACATAATTTCTAGAAGCTATGGAATCATGACTTGAGTTTGATGCCACTAAACTTATACTCAGAGCTACAAAGTGGCTTCCATTCCTTCAAAACATTTATGGGCATGATAACTTTATTACTAGAGCATTTTCAGAAGGGTTTGATGGTCCAATTGATTGGGAAGGAAACTTTGTGATGGTAGTGATGGAAAATTACATGGAGAAAGCCAATAGAATGCCTCAAACATGGGTGTTTAGGCTTAAGAACAAACATGTTTACCAAGGAGTACAACTTAACACTTTTTCTCAACATAACATAGCTCAAACTCAAGAAGAAGAGTAGCATAATTCTAGATTATAGATAGGTGTAGAAATCTATTGTTTTTGTTGCAAAAGTATATAATGTGTAAGGAGAGGTATGAAATCACTTTGCTTTGCCATATTTGTATGCCTCTACGATTTGAAGCAAATTATAACTTTAAATTCCCATTTTATTTATGTAAAAACTTTGGAAAAATGGAAAAATGCAGATGATAGAGCCTAGTAATGTTAGTCATAGATACTATCGTCATGGTCTAATAAAAAAAAATATCTAGGAGGAAGTATAAAAAAAAGGGTGATAATTGGAATTCCCTCTTGGTCCATTCATTGATGTGTGCATTGCACATGAAGAGATACCCAAGTAAGTAAATCATGTCTATGAAAATAATGATAAGATTAATAGTGAATAGCCTAGTCTTCATGAGATTGAATATTTTCTTACCTATTAAGAAAGTTATATAAGAACCAAAAATGGATGTGGACAAACTGTTTTAGATGTCCATAGGAGAATTTCTTGGAGCATGACAAAAAAGAAACTTCCAAACAAAATATTGAGCCTCCATCACTGGCTACCACATGTCTTCCTAAAGATGTTACCTCTTTTCATATTGAGCCAATACCAACTGAGCATAGTCGCAATCGATAGGAGTTTTCAACCCTTTTCTAAGGAAGTATAAAACCAAATTTCCTAATACTAATAATTTGCTACATCAATTCATCTCTGATTAGTATAAAGTGTTTCATGCTAGTGTTTATAGACCACCTATGCCTAATTTGATCATAGTTTGTTAACTTTCCAATAAGTCTGCCATTGGTTGAGAGGGCCCTCAATTCAACCATTGTTTCTATGTTTTATTTAGTTTGTAGTGTAGTGTTGATAGTTAGAGTGAGATTGTAGTTCATTTTATTATATTTTCATTATTGGTGTGTTACATTCACTATTTCATTTACTTTATTTTGATTGCTTATGATCTATTGTGTGTCTCTCTTACGTAGAGATGAGATCTCTCATTAAATGACAAAGAAACACTTTGTAATTGTGTGTTTTTTTGCATGACAAATTTACGTGTAGTACAATGATACATTGCAACATGTTCATTACAAAACATTGTGATGTCAACCAAGTGATCGGATATCCCTCAGGAATTTTATGTGGTGATTTGATTTAATATTTACTTTTACATGTGTTTTTTATTTTGACACTAGCAACAAAAGAACAAGTCTTATTGATGTTGGGAACAATACTTGTTTTATAAATTAGATAGGAACACTTAGGGTCTTGCTTGAATGAAATATTGTTCTCTATGCCTAAAAAAAACCCTTCTATGAGTTTATCATCCAAAGAACAAGATCTTTGTAACGCTTATTTTGAGTTATTTGTATTTCAAAGTATTACTCTTCTTCAAAAGTATTATATTAGAAGTTTAATGAGTATTTTACATACGTTTTATGGTCTATTAATTTCCTAAACTCTACACATACAACATTAGTGTATTTCAAGTTTATGGCCCCACATTATTGATTTAATGTGCAAGATTTAAGTTAATTAATTGATTGACATGATTTTCACAATTTAAGGAAAGAAGATGAGTGAGTTTATAAGGGGGTATGAACTCCCACTCATATGGTACTAAAATGATCATTGAACCAAGAGAGAAAGTGAGGAGGTATATAGGAGTTTGATTTGCATTTTATCAAATGGAGGGTATTATGATCTATGGAGGTATATCTTAAGGTTTCTATCGTGATGAAATTTTAGTGAGGAAGGGAAAAATACAACTCAAAATTATGGACATTCTCATAAGATTGGTGGCATGACTATTTAAAAATAGAATCACCTACTCAAATGGTTCAATAAATCATGGGATGTCATAAAGGCATCCTTGGAGTAATAAGACTACAATAACATTGGAAATTGAATGTCTCAACGTCTTGACTAATTATCTTGTCTTAGCTTGGATTTTCTCTTTGGTTTCTATGTTGGAGTGAGGACGGTTGGTATTTCTCTACTCCACAATGGATAGTGGGGGTCCACAGTCAGAGACGGTGTTTTTTCAGGCATTGCTTGAGGACAAGTGATGTTTGGTGCATTGGAAAAACTTGGTAGATGAGGATGCCACCTCGGAGGGTGAGCATAATTTTGAGCACCAAGATTTTTGGTTGTTTGAGGTTAGGAAAGCTTTGGGAGGGGAGGACTATCATGTCCCTTCTTAAACACATTAGTAACAGGGTGTTGCTACAAAATTTTGCAAATTTTTTACTAAGGAAGAGGACCCCACACTTTCGACTTAGGGAATTAGGGGCCAAATTGACTTTATTTAGCTGCTAGTGGAATGTGAGGGCCACCCACATCAGAGTTCGAATTAGCCATTCGATATGCTTGGAGGGAAACTAAAACGAGTGGATGAAGGGGACCACATGAGGCTAAGCGGGGCCAGGGAGGTATAAAGAGAGATAAACTCTTTTTTTTCGTGTTAAATATTCGAAAACAAACTCACTCTTGTATGCTCTACTTCTTAGCAAGTCTACCTATAGTTTAGCAACGATTTTTCCATAGCGAAGATTCAATTGCTAATTCAGAGGACCATATCTAGCTGCCCTAGGGAGGTCGTTCCACAGAGAATGCAAGAGTTTCCAACAACGATTTACAACTCAAAAAGCCATGCAGAGGAAGGGACCAAATGCTTTCTAGGCAGGTAGAAATATGCAGAGGTTGATTTAGCCACCCAAGAGGCTGAAAATGCAAAGTCAAAATAAGAGAAATTCACTTCTTGGTTTTTCTAGGCTTTTTATAGGGAGTCTATGGCTAAGAGGGTAGAATTCTCTAGGTAGTTTTTGGTCACTTTCCAGTAGGATGAAAGTTAGGAGATTTAGTTGTAGAGCAACTCCCAAAAGAATGAAAACAAAAGCTAAAATTAGAGAAATTCCCTTTTGGGTTTTTCTGGGTTTCGTCCAAGGAGTATAAGGTCAAACGAGAAAAATTTTCTGAGCAGTTTTTAGGCACTTTCTGGCAAGCCAAAATTCAGGAGATGTAGTTGAAGAGCAGCCCCTAAGAGACCGAAAATCCAATGTAAAAATCAAAGAAATTCCCTTTTATGTTTTTCTGGGTTTTGTCGAAGGACTCTAAGGCTCAAAGGGAAGAATTTTTTGGGATGTTTTTGGGCACTTTATAGCAAGCCGAAGTCAGTAGATCAACAGTTTACTAGGAGACTATAAAGCATAGTATATCATCAGCTGGACAACCATCTTTCCAAATATTCTACCACCTACGTTCGGTCCAACCTGTTCTTGGAACACTCCCAGGTGGACTACTCCATTTATATGTTGTACTCATGCTCTCATATTTCATAATATATGGCTTAGCAGTTGCAGTATCATAGTGTTTCAGGGGTGTTTGTTAAATGTGTTTAATTTTCCATTGTTGCACTATTTTTTTAATTGGTTTATCACTTAAATTCATGTTTAGGAACATTACAATCAACTACAACCATGATCATTCATATGTCAACATGTATACAAGACTTCACTTAAGGAAACCCACATGTATACATGATTTTCTTTAGAGCAACCTATGCACAAATTTCAATATACTTAAAACTTTGTAATTCTGAATCAGACACATATTTGACCAAAGTTATTCTAAAATATTATGCTAGCTTATAGAACCCTTATACAATTAGCAACATCAATAATATATTCAACCAATCAACATGTAACCAAATTCAACTTCATCATTCAATCAATTCTACTTCAAACATTATGACTCAACTCGGACCAACATGAGGACATCATTAACAGAAAATAGAGACACAACAACACTGATCAGGTTGATTTGTCCTTTATGAACCTAAACTCTTCCATTATATAAGTAATTTCGAAGAAACAAACCCACGTGTATACACGACTTCATCGAGACCAACCTGCATACAAATCTGAAAACATGAATAGAATCCTTTCATTTATGTACGCAAATTTGAGGAAGCAAACCTGAATGTATACACAACTTTGTCAAGACTAGCCTACATATAGATCTACAAATTTTGACCTAAAATTATGCACCTCTCCAGAACTTTAGAGATATCAAGATCATAATATTTAGAGATAAAACAAACATGTGTTAATACTTAGATTTAGTCAATCCTTTAGAGTTACCAGATCTAAATCAGCTAACAAATGATACAATTTCTTATGCCCCTTTGTGGCCAGCGATTCCTCATAATCTTCTGGAAGATATTCTTAAATTTAATGGAAATCCGGGTGAGGACCCGTCAAATCATGCGATTACCTTTCATCTTTGGTGTTCATCCAACACTCTAAATGATGATTCGATTAGACTTCACCTTTTTCAGCGAACGTTAACTGCTCCGACAGCAAAATGGTACATTGAATTGCATTGAGCTTCATTTCATAACTTCAACACCCTTGCCACAACCCTTTTAACCCATTTTCAGTTACCCAAAAAATACGAAACAGGAACAGAGCTTCTTACCAATTTCAAACAAACGACAGCCACTCACATATCTGATCATATCCATGAGTGGCGGCGTCATCGTAGAATGGTAAAAACATGTGTTCTTGATCAGCTGTTAGCTGAATGGTTTGTTAAGTCATTGTTACCTTGTATCACAAAAGATGTGGCAAAGGGATGAGTCGTCACTGAAGAGCAAGTCATTGCTTGCATGCAATATCTAGACTTGATCTATACTCAATCTGGCATTCTCTATGACAAAATCCTGGACGCTCTTAGACTAGAATTTTATGTTCCTCCTCCTCCTAAATCTAGCAAAGACTCTCATGTCAGCAATGGTGTGATAGGTACGACTAGCACGAAAACTGTAAAAGCTACAGCAAAGAAAGCTCGCATAGTTTCTAGTCAAAATGCAAATGAAGAACTTCTCGCCTCGGAGGTAAACGCTGTGTCGACTGACAAAGGCAAAGAATTGAAGCAACGAGAAGGCAAGAAGAAAAACAAAGGGAAAAAGAAGAAACAAGATAAGTCATCTCCTGAGAAACCTTCTGTAAACCCTTATGGGCAAAGGAAACCCCCTACAGGGTGTCAGATATGTGAAGAGGATCATTGGACGAGAGATTGTCCTCATAAAGCTGAAGTCAACAAACTTTTTAAGAGTTCAAAAACCTCACCAGTATTTACTGATCTGTTTCCAAGCCCAGGAACCAATCTGGTTGCTAGTGACAATGCTTCCCCATCCCAAATGCTTATGTTGTCCATTTCAAAACAACAAAATGATGCTTTGATATCGACAAGGAATAAAGATTACGTGAATCCACATCTATCGAACAAGAAGGCTATTGATCAACCTAGTAGTTCGAAAATGACTTCGACCAAAGTTGTGCCACCCATCATTCCTGAGCTAATGATAAAGCTACCAAAGGTAGTAGTACAAAAATTGACATTTAATCCTCGTGCCAGAGCAGCACAGAATTATAATATAGTAGAGGCCCTGGCCAAATCATTGTCCACTATGTCAAAACTTGAGGTACTGCGAAATTGCCCCCCCCAAAAGCAGGCTCTATTATCAGCAATAGTTGGGACTGACCCAGCGGATTCCAATCTTGTGGCTTTCAATCATAAAGGATATGACCCTCAGTTACCAACTCAACTTGCTTTCCTTATTCAAGTGAAATCCCTCAACAAGACCGTTCATCGAACGATTATTGATGAGGGAGCATCTACATGTATTATGTCGATGAGTTGCTGGAAAACTTTAGGCTCACCACCCTTGACGCGATCTTCAATGACGTTGAAAGCATTTGATGGAAAAACACACTCCTTACGTGATTTTTAGTAACTTCCAAGTTGAACTAGGGGGCAAGACAGTAGAAATTGATGTTGTAGTTATCGACGAAAACCTCAATTACAACATCCTACTAGGAAGGCCGTAGATATATGTTATGGCCATTGTTGTGTCAACATACTTCGGAAATATTGCATTTCCTTTCGAAGGAAGAATTACAATCATCGACCAACAAACATTTCTCCCCAACAGTTCACAAGTTACGGGAAGCATTTTGATGATCCATGGGAGCTCTCAGTCACTTCAAAATATTGGAGTAGGCCTACTAAAAGACCCTACATTAATGGGGAATTTTTCCCTACCGCCTCCAAACAATCTGGCAGAAGTGGCCGCGGTGGGAACCTGCAATATGGTGTCTTCCATTCAGAAGACATTCGATCACGATGTTAGCATGGATCATCGCCAGGTTTTGTCTCCAAGCCCCATAAAAATATTGTAGCAACCAATTTTCTTGGCCTGGGGGGCAAACCCAAATCAATGCTCATCAAGTGTTTTGATAGATAGGTCTAAGGAATGTGCTACCTCTTCAGATCCTTGGTCACATGTACATTCTACAGACAAAGGAATCATTCAGTCAATGCTAATAGAAGAGGCACCATGGGAAGATCACCACCATCGTTCCCATCTTCTGGACTACCACGAAGATTATTCCAGTGATCTTAATCATCCTTCAATTTTTTTATTTTCTATCAAATACTCTAAATACAATGGATTTCGAGGATGGTTCTTATCTCGTGTCGACCTCGTTGAAAAATGAAACAGGGAGTCATGAGGATAGTTCTTTTACTATGTATACCTCATTAAAAAATGAAACAACTCCATCTCAAAATCGAGTCTTTCAAAGATCTTGAAGGTAAACCTTCATTCCAACCACCTCGTTGAATGCAATGAAGCTTGGGGGGCATGCACCTCGATTTGCGTTATTATGCTGGGGGCATGCGAACTTATAACAAGCATAGCTTTTCGTTTCAAGCTTGTGCAAACATGAAACCGAATACGAGCAGTGTTACCGTAGGGTTCAAGCTCATTAAAAAATAAACCCGCCACAAGTACTGTTACCGCAGGGTTCAAGCTCGTTAAAAAATAAACCCGCCACGAGCATTTTTTATGCAAAGTTCAAGATCGTTACAAATTAAACCTAAGAAATGATCAAATGTTCCCCCAGAGTTCAAGCTCATTAAAAAATTAACCAGCCTCGAGTAAATATCCATTGCGAATGCATTATCATCAGTTTTGGAGCCCTGGTTGTGTTCTTACCATCACCTCCACTCTGTTTTAACTGATCATACGCCTCAATTTGATTGTTTACCCTTTTGAGGAACAGCTGCGACGAGTGATTCTGTTAGCCATCCTTGTGACACTACCATGATTGGAAAATTCCAAACCTTACCTGGAATTAGCAACTACCCGAAAATATCACTCTTTCCTAAAAAACGAGTCTCCTTTAAGCTCTTTTCATCTGACTCGTACAATATGAAAATATTGCCGAGAACTTGGCCTCTCCAGCTCGTTAAAGCTATCATAATTGTTATCCCTCCTCTAGATTGTAATCTTTTTGGACCTGAGGGATTATTACACAAAAATATTGAGTGCTTGTTTTGTTCAGCTCGTTAAAACTATAAAAAATTCATCCCTTTCATATTATTTTATACTTTTTAGAACTTAAGGGATTATATGACGAAAAAGGATTACTGGAGTTTCCTTTCCATCCTTTTTCAGACTCTCTAAAATTGAAAAAGGACTGAATTGTCTTTTTCCTTAAACTCGTTAAAACCAATAGTGACAAACTTGTCCACAGAGATGAGAACGAGTTTCACTGTCACTACGCCCATTAAAACATAGCGACACGTTTGCCCGAAGGGCAAGTTATAGAAGAAGCATATGTTATCCTCCTCAATCTTGAAAAAAATAAAGAGGTGCTGGTCAGCAATGACTGGGGAAAAATTGGGAAGAAAACTTGAAGAAGCTTTATTGGTAGCAAAGTTGCTCTTGAACATGACACTTTCACTCCGTTACCATGATTGAGTCGGGTTGGGTTATTCTGTTCACCGGTCATATTACCATTGGTCCACTATACCATCCATATTTGGGGTTAACACTACCAATCCATTTCAGTGTTGCTGATATGTTCAAGAAAAGTCGATCAAAGAATTCACCAACCCATCTTATGTCTCATCCGCTGCAATACATTCACGCTCCATTCTTTCGTGACCGCCACCTTGAATCTTGTATCATCAGAACATTTTCACCTCCACAAAGTCATTTTCTTCGTTCTGTGTCGTAGATGTGGGATTCATTAAGGCCCTCCTATGACGAGTCTCTTCTTTTCGACATCAGCTCATTATCTAAGAAGTCGACCTAGGGACAACCCTTTCATTACCTTGAAGCTTGCATGCGACAATGGCAAGTTTCTCGCTTTCGTCAACAGGTTTACATCAATGGCCTTTGACTGAGATATTTTGCGTGGTTTTTGATGCCAAATCCCATTTTCACACCACGTGAATTGTATTGTCGTACCTTCAGGGTCATCATCATTATCATTGATTCCTCTCACGCCTGTTAACAGCTTACATCATTGGCTACTAATCAGGCGATGTCCTTCCATGTTTGACTCCAGAACATTTTTTTCACATGGATCGACTTCTACTTTAGGCGAAGATTGGACGTGTTTGAAGGCCCCGAATCTAGTTTCATCCATTCGGGTTGCGATATAATCAGGAAAATAAAGACATCAAATGTACATCATTGTTGCACAGATGATCATCCAAATCAAAGGATGATGGCTCTATCAGAATCATCAGTTTGCTACACAGACTGTTGTTTATGCTATGTACATGAAAATGAATTTATAATGCTGAGCATGGGAATTCCCACCTCATCTAGATCATGAAAATGTTATGCAGATAATGTATTTATTGTATCTTATTGCAGGTCACCTTCCAGTTCAAAAAACCTCAGATCCTCATGATAAAGCATTTCACCCAACATCAAAAGATTTTTGACCTCATGCTTTAGGGGGCAACTGTTATAGACATATTTGGGCATTGCAACTGCAATCACATATTTCCATAAACCAAGGGCTTCTAAGTCCCTAAGGGTGTTGTTTCATACCCTCAAGGAACAAGGTCAGTTGATTACATCATCTCCTAGAAGTTCTCCATGAAAAACTACTCAGAACTGGTCAAAACTAGATCATCTCACTTGCTCCATGGTCACAGTGCAATGCATTGCACCTAATACACATAGGAGGCGTGATGCATACTGAAAATTCCTTCTACATGGTGCGATGAGCAAGAATAGACAAGTGGCAGAGACAGTTTGCGAAGTGGATAATCAAGGAATCTTCTAGAAACTTCTCATATGACACTTGCCTCCCAGAATTTGCTCAGGG
Organism: Pinus taeda; assembly: GCA_000404065.3. NCBI lineage: Eukaryota > Viridiplantae > Streptophyta > Pinopsida > Pinales > Pinaceae > Pinus > Pinus taeda. The sequence goes on from APFE030510258.1 coordinate 135,184, forward strand.
ATCAGTAGGAGATCAATGAAATCTCCAAGTGGAGCCAAGAACTATCAGTGGAATGACACTAATCAAAAACCCAAAGCTGACTCACACCTCTGCAAATATCTATATATGGATCCCTCATCCCAGAGATCCAGAGGTTGGGGGATGTAATCTTGTATCTTGTAAGGAAGTGTTGTTGGTTTCCTAGTGGAATATCATGAGGTGAAGAATGGATTTCATGCTGGGAGGATGATGCTAGATCAGATCAATGGTTTGTAATCCTCTCTTCTAATCTCTATATCAATAAAGTTATTCAAGTTTTCCTCCACATTCTTCTACGTTTTCTAATATATGCATGCGTGTGGTCAATATATATCTGGTCCTATATTGTTTACGATTATAGATCTCTGCACTTTGAAGGTATTATGCTGCTTTGACTTTACAGGTACTCTTTGAAGCAAAGTGGTCAAGGGAGGAGCGCCAAATATTTTTCAAAGGGGAGAGAGAACAAGCGGAGAACCAAGCGAAAGATCAAGGTTACTATTCTTTGCTCCTCTCCTATCTATTTCTCGTAAAGAAAAGCGAAAGTAACTTTAATCTGTTTGTTTCTAAGATAGATACCCGTCTTAGTGGGACTAGCAGCTCTACATAGACACTAGATTTCCCGATAACAATAATCCATGTATTTCTAGTAATCTTTCACATATACAATTCACAAAAACATATGTATGAACTAGTGGAGGCCGAGTAGTTCAAGGACCTTGAGTTTAATTAGCTTTTGCATAGCAATGAAAGAAGAGAAGGAGATATAATAAATCATCATATAGAGCGTGAAACTTCAAGAGTTCTACACTTATTTGAGTTAAAGATAGACATAATGGATGAAAGAGAATTGGGTGCTATGATTCATGGAGCATTATTGTTGGGTGCAGGTATTGCGATTAGGTAAACTCCTTCCATACTTAATTATCAACCTGAGGGTTTTATAATAATAGAGACGAAGCACAAGAAATTATAGAAATGGTATGAACTTTACCTAACTCTATTCTTACTTCCTTAATTACAATCACGCGAAATCGACAAGAAAATATCACTTGACAATTTACACCAAAGAAATTCAAGTGTTGAAATGTAAAAGAAAGTACATCTGCGGAAAAATAAATGAAATGAACACTAAAAATTATTGTAAGAAATCCTCACTAAGGGAAATATAAATCTATGTTTATCTGTAGTATAGTTGTATGTTAGGTTAATAATTGGACCCTTGAAGATGTATGACTTCTTTATAGATATTTCTCCCTACACTAAGTTCTTGTTCCTATACTCCTGTAATATACTTGCTCGAGTACCAGAACAAAGTTTAGATGCTAGAAGTATATTTTGCACATGTACTGAAGATTTATGTCCTCATGAGGGGGCTCTAAGCCTCAGGACTAGAGCAGTCTTTTCCTATATCAAGATGTTGATTCCTTTATCACAACAGATATTCTTGCACCAAGTTTTCAAATTCCTCTTATAAGAAAATAAAGAATGTGTTAACTTAGAGAAATAGTTTGCAAAGGTGAAAATAACTTCGAAATAACTTCCTCAAACAAAAATATGCTTCAACCAATATCGATCTTTAAAATAAGAATTAATTTCTAAAGTCAAAACACACTTTTATTCAATCATGGAACTTCTTCATGCAACTAAATAAATCATATAATTGTGGCAGGAGGCTTCAACCCTGTAATAGTTATTCACACAAATCTAATTTTCACTCATAAATTTCTTACCTCAGAAAAATTCTCTTTAAAATAATTAAATATGAAGTTTGATCCTTCCCTAAAAATTATGAAGTCTAGGTACATGTTAACATGTTATAAAAACATTCATTCTCTAATTACCAAAGCATATCTAGTTCATGATATCAAGAACAGTTCGAAATGATAATCACACACTTGCATAAATGCGTCAAGGATCATATGTCATACAAGAACAAAATATTGTTATTTTAATGAACCAAAGGATCAATATGTGAAACTGTAAATGTACTAGTGCAGGAATGTGTGATTGCACGATCCAGGAAAAAACAATGCTAAACTTTGAAGAAAAGAAATGACAAAGGATAAACTCAAACTTAGTTAAGAATCCACACCACAGATCCATCACACAATGATTATAAATGAAATCAAACTTGGAGTTCATGGAAGAATGAAAATTTCCTTTTAATTCACACCTTTCATTAAACAAAATCAATACACCTTTAACGAAAAGAAGAATGTGAGGGAGAACGAGCTAGGTTGGCTGGGCCCCAGCCAACTACCTCGTTTCCCTCTTTATGAAACTTGGAAATTCAGCTCTCAATGACGCATCAACACACAATTACAACACAAGATTGAACTAGCATGGCGTAGTCCCTTTCTATTAATAATAAACAAATGTACATAATGAGTTCGAATCCAGTCCTGAATGAGGGTGATATCATCAAAATTATAGAACACCAAAATTACAGTATCATTGCTATAGCTATCACTTGCTACCATTTTATATCTGAATCATATATTATATATCCTTTCAGGCCTGTGGTCGTAACCAAATTACATCGAGTGTTACAATCTAAGCCTTTTGGCTATAATAAAATAACAGTAATAGTACATAATAAGCCTTTCGGCTATAACAAAACCATAATCTTGAGCATTTGGCCAACGACCTAATCTTCTTCATATCCCTGACTTATCTTTTCTTGGAGCCAATGGTGAAGCAGGTGGCGAGTCATCCAACAGTATCAGGGAGGTTGACTGAACATGACCAACCCTTGAAGAGGCAATCCTTCTCCTGGCGGATCTCCTGGTCCCGATAGGGTGCGGGGTCAACGTTTCTTATTTTTCTTTCTTGCTTGCACTCTCCTTCTAGGTCGACTTCCATGAACTTTGACCCTAAAACTCCTTTAAAAATTCCTCCGTGGTCACATTTTAGCCTCGAGTTCCTTCTTGATTAAAATTGTGATCAACCCGTGGTGATATAATTTGTATGTAACCTGGCTTGAATTTCCTTCCTAAACACATTTTGACATTTTTCTACATTTGTGAGCAAATAATAAGGACAATTAATGAGCTTACCATACTCAAAATGTAGGAGAAATCATCTGTGGTAGAGGAAAGTTAGTGAGTAGAAACCCTCGCATGTAAGAAACTTCTACAACACATAAAGGAGATCCTTTCATTCTCCAATCATATCATTACGTTGGAGACCATTCTTCCAATCCACATTTTGCTTCAGGTTGACCATGAATCAACACCACAACTTATTTTCTATATTCTCATTCTTAAACCATTTTTCCCCCACTACTAGTAAACCTGTAGCCTGAGATATGGACTCCTCTGTGACCGTAAATTCCAATGGTCCAACCTTGGCTCGACTCCCAATAAAAGTATGGGTGAATTATAACACAATGGTTGAGTCAAATCCATAAAAATTTTGGAGAAACCGGAGGAACATGGATTATTGCACTATTACAAGATCAGTTCTATACTCATTTGTTTGCTCCATCTCCTTTACGGATCATGGCTCAATCCTTATAGGCGCCATGTCTATTTTAATTCACCCAATCTTTGTCTAGTGTTTTGAAAGAATATTAGAATATAAAGAACTCAAAATGATGGTTGAGTTATACATCAATCGCTATATTAACCACTTCGGAATTTTCATGCTTCTTCATTACAATTATACAGATGTGAATACGAATTGGTTCAAGTACATGTAGGCGACGATGATTGGAAGAGGTGACGATTGAGATAATGATTCCATGTAACGATCATGCAAGGTCAGATATGGAGTAAGGCCATTATTATCAGGTGACGAGTTTTTCAAGGAAATTCAAGTATTGGATTTTGGGAGAATTGTACCATCGCACATTTATTTCATGATCTCACATAAGGTGTACTTATTACTCATTAAAAGTATGAAATTTCATAACCTAAAATATCTTTGTACTTAAACAATTTCTCCATAATTTATTTAATGATAAAACAAACGGTTAAATCATAATACAAATTGAATGCCATGATCTACAGGTGGTACAATTATTCTGCCTGTACAAAAATTCATGAAACAAAAGATAAGCATTTCAATACACATTTTTGTACCAAGTGCTCTTGCACCAGAACATATGTTTTTCTAATTGGGCATGCTCAATAGTGTGGATTCCTATACTGAACATGCCTACATTTAACATGCTTGCCCTAACCATGCCTGCACTTAAACATGCCTGCACTAACCATGCCTGCATTGAATATGCTTGCACATGAACACACATTCCTGCACCAGAGATGTTTGTAGAATATCTGGAAAGATAAAGGGAACCAAAAGAAAATTTTGATAGGAAATAATTCATAGGTTGTATTAAAAAAATTGTTGGATATAAAAAGGATGTTTTATTGGCTATTCTTTGGTTTTGATATATGCCTTTCGATGTGATTTGTGAGTTCACTTCAGATCTTGAAATCAATCCATGAGGGAAAAAAATAAATGGGAAAAAAGGGTAAATTTTTAGAATGGGAAGGAAGTTACGACAAGGAATTCAAGATCGAGACCACCAAGAGGGACAAATCGAAAATGGATTTCAGGGAAAAAATTTCAAGGGAAAAAGAGGGAAATATGAAATAGGATAGGGAAAGTTTCTTTGAAGAAAGGGATGGTAAACTTTATGAGATAAAAATAAGAAAATAAAGGGATGTTATTTTACGAAAATGGGAATAGAAGAAGGGAAGAATTTCACGTGAAATCTGACTGTATAGTTCTGATCCATAAAGTAAATGCAACGGGAATTATGTGTTGCTTGGATAAAAATTTTCGTGCCAACTATCCCAAACTTGGATAAGGACCTAGTTCTTGTACTTGAACCTCCTTCTACTTGGTGACAATGTACACATCTAAAGATCAAGCAGCATTCCCATTTTACTAGAACTGATCTTCCTACCAACAAGCTAGTTTCGAAGTTGATCCTTCTACATTCATGTCAGTAAAACTGATTTTCACAGTCACAGGAAAATATTTTTTTCTTTATTTTTTATCTTTTATTTTTTATTTATTTTTTATTTTTTATTATTAGTATTAGTATATCTATGTATATATATTTGGATTTTCTTTAAACATTATTTCAAGAGAGAGTCGATCAGATTACAATAGGCTGGCATAGCCACGTCCCAACTAAAGTTCATACTCCTTCTCCACTTGCTGCATGAAGTCTTCCTATTGTTGGGTGCTAAAAGGTGTCTTTTAAAACTCCTAATTGTCTCACAATAATTGTCAACCTAGATAACTCTTTTTATTCCAAGTCATTCATACAAAAATAAAAAAACTCATTTCTATCTTAAATTCCCATGCAATTCTACTGGAAAGCAGGTGGAGGAGTGAGCATTTTAGTCGCTTGTTACGCCAGTTCTTACCTCCCATTTTTAATACCTAATTCTCTCTCACTAGATATACATGACTCTTTGTAAAATGGAAACACTCTCCCCGACCATGGTGCCAAAATGTTGCGTGCTAAAAGGTGTCTTTTAAAACTCCTAATTGCCTCACATTAATTATCAACCTGGGTAAGTCTTTTTATTCCAAGAGTGTACACGATATGTGCAAGCTATAAATCTAGAGAGTAATGCTTTAAACTAAGCTTTTAAGTTCAATACAAGAGTAAACGGATGCAATCATAAGTCTCAAGCTTGTAAATTAAAGTAAATAATTCATCTAAGCATCATGACTCTATCTCAAACAATACCATAATTCAATATTAATCAACTAAATTCAAATGACAATCAACTGAGAGTACCATAGTATTAACTGACCTATTTCAACTGTACTTAAACTATTGGATAGAAGGAAAGCATTTAATCAATCACACTCTATTCTGCAATTAACCGAAAACGATTCTTTAACTCATAACTAATCCAATCCATGACATTAATTCAATAAAACCAACTATGACTACGCATTAATGAAATGAATACCATAAATCTAAATCAACAAAAATACATGAACTGAAAAGCTATAAATCAAAATAACTTGTAGGAAATGGAAAATGGATAAAACAACGAACAACAGTAAGTTCCACCAAAGACCTGGCCCTACCCACCAACAAACACTACTTAACGATTTCAGAATATATGAACGAATAGAAACCCAAGTTGTATATTAATAATTGAAGTCACTTATCATTACAACATGATCTTGTTCCTCAGAATCACCCTTCTCTAAATTAAAATTACAGTCCAAGTGAAAGACGAGATATCCCTCTTCAGTCTTCTCTTTTATATTCAGAAGGAAAAGATAAATGTGATCCCTAACGATCAGGAGATCCTGAGGAATTCACAACTAAATGCTATTTTCAGACAATTCTTTTACCTTCCACTGATCTCCTTGACTTGTTCCTTAGTTCAATTACACCCGACATGTCTCATTTTCCTCAATTAGCTTTTGTTGTTCCGACTTGGGAACATCAACTGTTCCTTCTATTGTTTTTCTACATAAAAATTAATGAAAGTTAGTTTGGTCGGTCAAATTGTATGAAGAGTAGTTTTATTCATTCCTTATCAAAATCCTATTAATTTGTTATTATATCATGGCACAAGATGGATAAGAAAGGAGGAAAAAGATAATAATCAAGAGTAAATACATACCTATTCCAAGGCTCAACACATATGTGATGGGCTGAAAATATGCTTTAAGCCTATATCCATTCACAAGGAAAGCTGAATTTCGCCCATCGATAGTTTTAACTTGTACAACCCCATTGTTGAAAACTTGAACTACCCATCCAATTAGTATGGAACTTCTCCTTAAAATGTTTAAATCTAGAGTCGTAGCGAAGTACCCAATCACCTGGTTGGAAATGTTTCTTACTTATAAACTTGTCATGCCATTTCTTTCATTACTACTGCACCAAAATATTCTGTTGAACAATGTCCCTTCGAAATTAATGCAGCACGTTTAATTGTAATAGACGTTACTCATGTGCTTCCTAGAGATCTAGATCCAACTAAACTACATTTCTGCACATATTTATCTGGAATTCAATCGACAAAAGGACTTCTCTTCCGTACACCAACTCATATGGTCTATGGCCCATATTTTCCCTCCAGGTAATTTCATTAAGCCCATAAGGCATCAGGAAATCGGCTAGCCCAATCCTTCTTGTGCATGTTTACTATTTTGGTGAGGGTGGATTTGATCACCTTGTTTGTAGATTCCACCTGGCCATTTGCTTGCGAGTGGAATGGTGTAGCTTTCATGTGCCAAATATTGCACTGATTCATGACTTCCTATACCAAGTTAGAAACAAAATTTGGTCCCTTGTGAGAAACAATTTCTCTAGGAACACTAAATCTAGTAAACAATTTCATTGAACATAAAATCAAAAACAAGTTTTTCAGTGGAAAAATAAACAACTTTAGCCTTTACCCATTTAGTAACAAAATCAGTACAAACCAAGATATGTTTTTTATTTAAAGATGTGGGGTTTATGGGTCCTATGAAATAAATAGCCCATTTTCTGAAAATCTCAATCATGACTTAAAGAGATAACGGTATTTCATTGGCTTGAACAGGTTGACCCATTTGTTGACAACTATCACAATGCCTAACATATTGTTTGGCATCTTTGAACTAAGAAGGAAAAAAATAGCGAGTCCCTAAAAGTTTATATGCAGTTCATTTATCAGCAAAGTGGCCACCACAACATTCATCATGGTCAGGTTTTAAGATATCAAACATTTCTTCCTCTCTAACACATCCACAAATAGCAAAATCTGGTCCATTGTAAAAGATGTCTCCCTGTATCCAAGAATATGAAGCACTTTTCTGAATGATATTCTACTTTTCACGAGCGGATAACTGAGGTGGTTTTTTTCGAGTAACTAAATAGTTAGCTATGTTAGAAAACCATGGGGATTTTGTTGACATAGAAAAAAGATGTTCATGAGCGAAATCATCATCAACATGAATTACTTCACCAGGATTGTTTAATCTAGAAAGGTAATCAGCTACAACATTAGACTTTCCTAGTCTATCTATAATTGTAACATTGAATTCTTGTAATAGAACCAACCACCTGGTCACTTTACCGCTAGTTAAAGGTTTATTCATTAGATATCTTATAACAGAATGATCAATATGCACATAAACTTCATATCGTGTGATGTAATGTCTAAATTCATTAATAGAAAAAATAACAGCTAAAAAATCTTATTCAGTGACTGTATAGTTAAATTTGACAATTTACAAATTTTTACTAATGTAGTAAATAACATAGGTCTGTTTATTCTAGTCTTGTCCTAAAGATGTGCAACTTGAAGTGCTTGAAGCATAAGAGGAAATATGAAATGGCATGGACCAGTTTGGTGCTCTCAAAACTGGTGCCTGTACTAATTTTTCCTTCAATATTTCAAATGAATGTTGGCAAGTTGTGGACCAGGTGAATTGACTATCCTTAGCTAATAATAAAAAACGTGGGGTAGAAATCTTGGAAAAAAATTCAATGAATCTCCGCTAATAACGAGCATGTCCCAGGAAGCCTCTCACTTCTTTTTGGGTTTTGGGTGCAGGCAGACAAATAATGACTTCAAATTTAGCGGGGTCAACCTGGATACCTTTCCTAGAAACCAAATGACCAAGAACCACGCCTACATTGCACATTAATCTACATTTTTTATCTCTCAAAGAAAGATGAACCTCTTGACAACGTAATATAATTTTTCCTAGATTTTTAAGAGTCATCAAATGAGTTACCAAAAACAGAAAAATCATCCATATAAATATCAACACATTCAAGATAAAAAAAATAGCCAGCACAAACTTTGAAGGGTGGTGGGATTCATTCATCTCTAGGGGTGTGTTGTGGTTAGCAACAACCCCCCTTCTTATTTAGTTTTATCACTAACACTAAATAAGTGGGGACCTTTATTCAAAAATTTAAAATATCAATTAATGCTTGTATTTCCTTTTTCAATAAAATTTACTATCATAAACTTAGGAGAATACCCTCAAAAAATCTAAAAAGACTTAAGTTTTATGATAAGTTAGAATAAAATCATTCCTTAAAGAGAATCGCATGGAAAAAAGGTAATGAATTCCTTCCTACAAGTGGAATCTCTAAGATTGCGAAATTGCGATGAGAAATCACGCATCAAAAGTTCCCCATCGCATCGCATGCCTCAAATATCACTTAGGTTGAAATGACTCAAACCTCTGATATGCAATGGCGCATGTCGCAAATCACACTTTGCCAAAAAACACATTAATGGATGATTGTCATACTCTACAAACTAGTGATATTGCAATCTGCGATATTGTGAAGCAAATCGCAAAATCTCCTTATCACATATCTTCAGGGCTCATTGTTCGAAAAAGATTTTTCCATAAACCGAGGCCTGGTTATGTGCATTAATGTTAATCAATGAGTTAGTTGGCAATTGTTAATGGAATATGGTTTTGATTTGATCAAAGAGCGATTTCACGTAAGGTGGTATATTTTATATGTTTTCCGCATTGAAATCTTTCTCGTCACCTTTTTCTTCTCATTATTCTCATCTCATTTGTGAACTGCAAGAGAAAAGAGCAGAGAAGTACACATAGTAATGTTCAGGATATTATGGGAAATAAGGGTAAAGCTCTGAGTTCTAAAGATAAAGAAATGACGTCGTTATACACAGAAACCAACTGTAACAAAGATGCTGGTATTACTACTTGGGAAGGCATGTACAGTCTACTCAAGGAAGAAAATCCCAAAATGATGGAGTTTATAGCTACTGTAGGCTCACATGGTTCTTCTGAGGCATCTATTACAAAACTAGCATGTTTTTTCTTGCATAGGATAGCGGTGAGGCCCAAAATTCTTCCATACACGGATATGGTTAACTGGGTCCTAGATAATGATAATATCACGAACAGAGAAGCTTTATATCCTCTAAAAAAAAGCGTGCAAGAGGAGAAAATAACACCAGGGAAGCCTGGATCAAGAAATGGAGGCAATTTCTCTGGGAAAAACCCCTCGAGATGGAAAGCCTCTAATCACTCAGTCGCCTGTAAGCCCAGAAATTTGTAGGAAAAAGTGCTAAAGGTGAGAAGTAAAACTTGAACTCTAAAACCAGTGGTAATTATTAGAGATATCCTCAACTGGTATGTAGCTGTGTACAACAACTGCAGACAAGTTGGAGGCAGAAGGCTCAAGAAAGGGCATAATACATCAAAACGTTAACCAAGTTGAATTGGGTTTCTTACTCGACGTACTTTGTAAAACCACACAACTAGTGCATGACTCTCAAACGTATCATTAACTATAACGAGAAGATGGCACCAACAATTTCCAATTCCGTTTTTGTGGCACAGCTAAAGTCGGAAGTGAGCCAGCCAACTCTCCTCAAGCAAATGCTAAACGCTTGTGATTGCAAGGAATAGATACACAAATAGTTAGTTGTTAGTATTAGTTTTTTCAGTTTTAGTTTTAATTTTTCTTTATTTTTTCCTGAAATGAGGACAGTAATTTAAACCGCATCCTACATTTTTGTAATAAATTATTTTTAGATTTAGCCAATATTATTTAAACCCTTCTCATGCATTTAGAGAAGGGTCTTGAAATTTGTCAAAAACTTGTCCTCAGAACATGCACTTTTGCACCCTTCGAGGAGGTTTTGATGAATGAATGGAATATGATTTATTGATATATGAGTTTAATATCTACTACTGATGTTGCACTTTGTACTCTTGGTGGATGTTGGATTAAGAAGAGATAAATCATTATTTCTTGAAGCTGATGAGTAGAACTAGTTATAAATTGTACTTTTATCTCTTAACTATTCCTGCCTATCTGTTAAGGTGATATTCATGCTCAGTTATTTATATATGAATGTGTGAATGCTTGAGTTATCATTTGACACTTCTGTACGGTGAAGGCCTTCCAACCCTACCAGCCTATAGCCTACCTCCCTCATGCCACAGTAAGCTAATGGGAAAGGCTTATTGGGAAGGTCTGGACCCACCCGGCACCCGGATACATGACCTGTTTGTGACATGAAGGTCTTAACACAATGAATACGTCACTTGATCACTTTTATTTAGCATACCTAAAGCTACTTTATTCCTCTTCGTCAACCAACTCTATATTTACTTACTCTATCTCCATAAGCTACATATTAGCTCCTAAAGAGTATCTATACATAAACCATACATACTAGTTCCTACTCTCTATACATAAAGCTACATACTATGGCGGTAAAATCTCATGTGCAAAAAGAGTTGGTAGAATTCCCGTGTGCAAAAAGTGGTATTGTGCCAAAATATTCTAATAAAGGGATAGACCAATCTATAGAGGCCCGGTAGGGACTCGACTGGGTTACGAAGGAGAGGAGTTTTCATAGTTTTAGAAAAACCTATCACCTATATTCCTTCCCTTATGAAAGTGGGTTTCTCCTTATCTTGGGCTAAGGGGTGCTTTTAGATAGAAAATTGTGGGTGGCCGTAAGCATGGTGAGATGTTCGATGACTCACCCTACGAAAAACAATCATCTTTACAGCCTACCCCTTCCCTAGGTTCCTTGTAAGCCTACCCTTTACATACGCTTTCCCTTAGCCATAAGTCTTCAGTACAACGGACACTAGCATACATTGAGAAGCCCACACAATACAAAAAGAAAAGAGATAGGCCCTTTACCCTACTAGGTCGGAATATAGGAACACTTGGAATAACCCGAGCCGGGATAACATCAGTCTACGCCCCCCATGGTGGAACAAAAAGGCCAGGGGCTCACTCGACTTCGTGTGACAACCTTGATTTGACCCTTCACCTAGAATGTTAGACAGAAGAAGATATTGCAGCTATTTACAGGCATACATGAATCTAACACTTGAAGCTGGAAACTATACCCATAGCCAACCTTGTTTAGATTAGGTGGGTACCCATTAGGCATTGCTTTCTTATTAGTTCTTGTTTCTACCTACCCAAATGATGAGAGGGGGCGCATTAGAGTTTCGACCTTCCAAAGAGGGCCTACAAAAGAGGGCCTAATAAAGGAAGCCTTCTTCTCATTCGACCTCACCAATGGGGGCCAAATAAAGGAGGCCTATCAAAGAGACCGCCTAACAAATAACAAAGGGAGACGGAAGCCTAACAAAGAAAGAGGGCCTAACAAAGGGAGCCTTCAAAGGAAGCCTAACAAAGAAAGAGGGCCTAACAAAGGGAGCCTTCAAAGAGGGCCTAACAAAGGAAGGAATAAGCCTTATAGTTTCGACACCTTCCAAAGGGTAGAGAGCCAGTTTCGACCTCACCACGGAACGAAGATTAATGAAAAGGATAGGACCAACCAACTACCCACAAAGGAAGATGAAGACACAGTGATCCTATCGCTTGCCCCCCAAGGCATCCCATCAGCTCGCTTGAACCCCAAGCAAGTCCCATCAGCTTGTTACTCAACCAACCCCAACTAGATCGTGATCACTTGCCAAAGGGTAATGGC
>APFE030510259.1:0-17859 GCA_000404065.3 Pinus taeda
GTTCTAGCCCACCTGCAATCAGAGAGGGCTCTCTCTTAATGATTCAACTTTGTTGATGATGATTTTAGGCTAGTTGTCAGGTTCAAGGGTTTTGATTTTTTGTTTCGATGGAAGTCAGATGGAGGGAAGATATCCTCAAGTGGAGAGGCAAATCATGGAGCAGAAAAATTTAAACCATTGGGCGTGGAGTCAAGGAGTTAAGATGCTGGTGCATTTTTTTTGGTCACAAGACAAATATGAAGCAAGGTAGTTGTATATAACACAATATTCAGGTTTAAAGAGATGAAATGAAAACTGAGGAATGAGAGGCAATAAAGAATCTCTCAATATCTTCAACAGAGGGAAAATGAATGAACTGTATCCAGGAGCAATTAAGAATTCATGGATAACTGTCATACATGATGAATTAGGGCAAATATGAGCCAGATGGAATCCATACTTATGCCTAAAAGAAATGAAAACATGAAGAAACAGCAGAAATCAAGCATAGAGTGTATTTAAACAAATTCTAAGCTAATCTTTCTTTCTGCGGTTTAAGAGCGTAATTTCATGAGTGAACACAGAGATAAGAGGTACTTATTGAGTTATGTATCAACGTAAGTATTTCACAGTCAATCTTCAACCATTTAAACACAGCAACATTTCACTCTCCATGATTGTGAGCAATCTTTGATTATAGAAAATTTTCCAGCATACAGTACAAGTCTCCCCCAGAGCCTATCATCCCAAAATTATAAAAAACAACCAACCCTTAATACATCTGCCTTTGCAGAATATATAGAAGTTATTTACAAAATATCCCATTGGGAAAATATCTGGACATAACTATGTCCAACTACTCTGACATGCTTAATAACTATTCATGAAGAAATATTTGCACAATAATAACTGAGAAAGTAAATGCATTTAATTAGCCGCTGTAGGCGTCCTGATTGTCGTTGACTCTTGGACTGAGAAAGTCAGTTGATGAGCGCTATGCTGATGAGTTGTTCTGGGTGTGCTGTCACCTGCTACTTGCGTGTCTTTTTCAAATTCTTTTCCACGCCAATTCCATCTGTTGTTAGCTTTGAACTTTCCTGATAGCAAAAATTGTGCAGTGAAGTTTACTTGTAGAGGCAAGAATATGCAGAAAATCAAATTACTGTAGAATCTGAAGCAGACTTTGCCACCAATCTTAAGGTGGTAAATGATGTTTTCTTAATTTGAACAGGGTCTCATCAGCTTCTGTATATGCATAATAATTCGGCCAGACCAGAAAGAGATGTTTAATCTCATGTTCAATGTAAAATAGATCTTCAATTTATTGTATAAACTCTGCTCTGTTAGAGGAGCTGCTTCTTCTGTGTTGCTCGATGATGCCGTGATCTGATTCTGTACATATGTATGTAGTCTATATGCATAATGCTCCTGCTTTAATAATTTTCCTGCGCTAGTAACTAGGCTGGGTAAACCTCTGTTCTATAAATCTCCCATCCTTTATCTGAAGGCCTGTACCTCTGTTTGCATTTCTTGGCATTTTCTTTCTATCGTATGGACAAAATTCCTCATGGTTAGCACCTTTTTGACTCTCACAATGGCCTTTGTTCTGTTCTTAATGTTCATTGCTGTCAACTGGTCACCAGTACGAGTATTTAGAAAGTGAATCAATTTATTGGCTAACTCAGGCTTGTCTGCCAATAATGCCCTGGCCTTTTGAGTTTCATACTGAGCTATTGCCATCAAATCTATCTGATCAAAAATGGTTTGAATTCCTGTCCATTGCTCAACGAGAGCCTTGCCAATATTATCCCATAAAATTGTTTTGATTTGAGCTAGGGTCGCATGGAGAGTGAGGTCTTTCTCCAAGGCCTTTATTCTATTTTCTAGGGCCTTTATTTCCCTGGTTTTCTCAGCAACTGTAATTTTTGATTTATCATAGCTAGCTTCAATTTTAGCTAGCTTTTCTTTGGTTTCCCTCATTTCTGTCATTTGTACTTCGAGGGTCTTAATCTCTTTCAGCATGGCCTCCATGCCCAAATTGGCCTCTTGTGCGGCTGTTGTTGTGGTTGCTGATGTGGTTGTTGTGGCTGAAACATCTGTTGCTGGAGTTGAAGCGGGTGGAGGTGCTATTGTAGTAACTGCTGGAGGGGGAGCCGAGATTGTTGGGACTAATGGAGGAGGCCTTGAAGACAATTCAGGTTGTTTCCCTTGCAAAGCTTCTTCCAGTGCTTTCTCTGTGTCCAGTATTCTCTGATTCATTCTCATGAGCAAGGTGTACACGTCCTCCATCTCTTTCTATTGTGCTACTTCTGCAGTCTGAGGATGGAGAGTTGGCGGTAATTTCATTTGTTTTCTGAGAGCTGCTAGATCCTCTTCCTTCTTCTTGATCAACGCTTGTGTCCCCTTGGGATCTTTGGGGTCATGTCCCATCTCTATTATGATTCCTTCAAGAGATTTTATCCTGTTGTATTTGGCCAATGATGAGGCCTTCTCTAGCTCTAACTGGGCAGAGGTATTATACAAGGAATTCCGCAATCTATGAGCCAGCAGAGCCTTATCTGCCAGAGTCGAGTACACCATTTCTCCTGTCTGCTTATGCAGCTCAATCTAGTCAATAGGGTGTATGTATTTAGAAGGGACTTCCAGATTAGCCCTTATGTAGTCTGCAACTGATTGTGGTTGCTGCACAGTGGATCTGAAATGACTTAAAGTCATTTTTCCTGCTTCCATGTCATAGGCTGCCATCAGCCTTTGTTGATTTGTAGGGGCCATTTTTAGAGTTGATTATAAAGCTGGAACCTTATTGGTTCGTTCCTAGCTTTGATTTCAGTAAAAGCCCTTTTAATGTCTGCTCCCCTTTGTGTTTGCTGTTTGGAGGACGAAACCTCCCCACCTGGTTGTCTATCATGCTCCTGCTGGAAGGAGCTGGCCGATGTCTCCAAAATAGGAGGGATCTGCTGTCCTGAAGTTCCCTCACCTCTCAAGTTTCCAAGTGTTTCCTCTGAGATCTCTTATTCGGCATAGGGATTTAACCTTTTCCTTTTCTCTCCCTGCTGCTTAGTTGGTGTACCTGTGGGTGTACTCTCTGCTTGGTCCCTCTTTTTACCTCTTTCCTCATGTTGAGGAGTTGGCAGCACAGGAATTTCAGGTGCTTTCGCATGTGTTGAGGGACTCTGCTCTTGGTCTCTCTCCGAATTCAGAGAAGGTTGCTCCTCCATTGTACTTTGTCCCTCTGAGTGCTCTATTTCTTTGTCCCTTCCTACTGACGATATGTCTCCCCTAGCTGGATGTGGTGAGGCAGCAGTTGATGTACTCGCTCCTACTGGTTGTGGTTGTATGTAGGGGACCTGTGGAACACATTCCAGGTTAATTCTGTTTTCAACTTATTTCATGTCCTTCTCCAATTTTTCTTCTTCAGAAATTTGTTCATCATCTAAAGAACCTTCTACCCACTCTGATAAATTTGCATATTGCTCTATGTGAGGGATTGGCTGGTGCACATACCCTGAGAGCTTATTTTTGACTCTCCTAAAGCTTATGAAGTGTTCGAGGTCATATGGTGACCAGTAGAAGCTTTGTTTTAATAGCATTTCCTCTCTCAAGATTTTATCTACATCCTTCCAGGCTTCTTCCCTTTTGTTGAAAACAAAGGGACCCAATTGAGTTTTGAATTTCAACTGTGCCTTCTTGTTTTTGCCATGGAAGTGAACTAGGTCTGCATGACTGAACTGTCTGAAATATTCTAAGGCAAATAGCCTCATGGGAACGTATCTTGGCAGCCTATAGGGAGATAACTCACTCCCATAAATTCTGATAACTGTATGGTTTTGGTAAAAGTACCAATCCCCAATGTTGTATTCTTTTGAAAGATGCAAAATCCTTTGCATTTCGGCAGTAAGTCTGGGAGGAGGAGTCTCTAATAATAAGCAAGCAGCTGGGTATATAAAGAGATCAATAAAATCACAATATGTATAAGGAGAACGTTGGGCCATATGAAAAACTGAAGTCCAAAAGACTACAGATCTCCTCTCTCTTCTTGAATCAAATTTCCTGAGAGGGACCTTGAAACTATCAGGGTGATAAAAAAGCAGCAGGTGATAAATGTAAGAGGTGTATTTGAAGACTCTTTCCCTGTCCATCATCATGAATTGCTCGTGTATTTTTTTGGCTATGAACGTGGCATAGTCATACATGATGGCAGGGGGCTGCCCTGGAGTAAATATGGCTAATAACTGGAACACTGTCTCATCTACAAACTCCCTTGTCTTACATCCTAAGATGTAGGAAATCATATCCACCATGAGCCTGCCTCTCTCATTGAATGAAGCCTGATGATACGGTGGAGGATGGTCATTTTGATATCTCGGTATCATGAACAACTGATTAACTCTTAGTATCTCTGCTTTGGAAAGCCTTGGACCGCTATCAATCAGATGTTTTAGGGTGAGAGGGACCAAGGACTGGGGAGGCTCATAATTCAGCATTTGATTGATAGATTGAGGAGTGATATGGAACAACACTAACCCATCTGGGCTGAGGATTGCCCTCAAAGCAGGCTCATAGCGAGAATGGCAGAGATGGATAAAATCAGGCAGCACATTGACTTCTGGGAGGTAATAGATAGGCATACTGGATTGCCAAATTCCTAGGGGATCAGTATTATTTTTATAATTTTTCTTGAATTGGCAAACAGTTAAAAGGTGGGATTCAAGCCTCCTCATATCCTCAATCTGGAAATCTCTGTCTGCTAGAGGTATCCAGTCTTAATTCATGTGTGGGGCATTTAGAGGAGCAATATTCAGGGCAACTGGGGCCTCCATGTCTTATATTTCTTTGATTGAATGGAATAGAGGCGAAATAACAACCAGAGGCGGAAATTGAGGGTCTGCGAACAACACGACGGGAACAGCTAGTGATTTGCTTTTGAATGGGCCACACAATATAGAGTTTATGGAACGCTGAAGAGTGATAGTACTCCAGCCAGGTGCTTTAACAAGAATGGATCGAAACTAGAGGCTCAGTGGGCACTGGACGCAATGCTGAGAGGAGGAGAACTGAATTTCGCCTGGGGAGCCCCAGTTCGCAGATAGGAGAGGAAACTCAGGATTTTTCTTTTAGGAAAAACGGCTAGAACCAGCGAAGCATAATATAGTTGGGCAGCTCAGCTGAGTAACACAGATTTTAGTATTTCGCTGGCGACCATGAACAAACAAAGGGGAGGAATAACCCTTTCACAGAATGAAATGGCTCAGAGTTTCAGTCTGTGGAGAATGACCAGCTCAAATGATAGGTGTAGAGTAATGGGTGACTGGTGGGAGTAGTTTATCGGCTAAAAACAAGCTTTATGTGGAATTTGGAGCAGAGAAACATGAAAACAGGGTTTTAGGTAAAAAGAAATGGGTAAATACCTGTTATGAGGGTGCCAGAGGCACTTGATAGGACGAATTGAGCTGCTGAGATGAACTAAGGTGCCGAATTTGCAGGTTGGCAAGCCGCTGAAGTCTTGGGAGTGTAAAAATAATTGAGATCGCATGCACGTTGCTTTCGCTGTAAAAAAACAGAAATGAACTAAAATAGTCGTTTTCACGAATTTTAACTCACTTTCCAGAATTTTGGCGCTTTTTGGGACTTTTGGCGTTTTCTGAGGATGACGTCATCATGACGTTTTTTTGTCGGGTAGCGGGTACGGATAATGACGTGGTGGATGACGTGGATGATGATGTGGCAATGGACACCGTGGCAGATTGATGATGTCAGCAGGTGACCTGGTAGTACGACGGGGTGAGGGGGAGGCGACGTGGCAGGGTGACGCGGCGCTGTGGTTACGTGAGGGGAGGGCGGTTTTGGCCTGCGCATCGGACCGCCTTTGGTATGGAGGTGGTTTCTGTCAGGGGCGGCCCGATGCAATGGGAGGCCGCCATGCGTCCCGGTGTATGACGGTTAAACCGTCGGACATTGGGCGCTAACGGACTATTGTTAGAGGGTGCCCAATATACACAAGGGCCGTCGGATCTAGGAAAGCAGATCTGATCGCAGATGGGAGGAGAAAAAGCTCGGAGTTTAAAGAAAATGTGTGCGCGTTAACCCATAAAATAATCGCGGCTGCGAGTGGGTTTACACTTATGATTAAGGTTTCAAGTAATGCCGGGTTTTGGCTATTTATCGATCAGATATTGATAAAACCCAAAAAAGGAGCGGAGAAGGGTTAAAAGGTTATTTATTCGACCAAGAGTCAATTAAATCCCGAGTGAACGCGGAGGGACTAATAGTGGGCCTCAAATAGACCTATTGTTTTCCCGACTTTGGTTTATTCGGCTATAATTGCCAAGGGGTGGGATATTTAGTATTTATAGGGTTTTTATATAGTCTCTTTTAGAGTAGGGGTAGGGAACATGGTTTTAGGGAGCTATATAATAGAATTAGATGTTAATATGAATTCTGAGAGATGACAAGGGATGTGGGGATGCTAAGCTTAAGGATTAGAAACTCAAGCATAAGGAAATGAATGGATTATGTAGAAATTAATTTTTACACAAGAAATGTGGCTTCTTTTCACTAAGTCAACTCAATTGTCAACTTGGCTTTAGTAATAAATGGAGTGAAACTGGATTACTTGAGCAGATCTCAAGGTTGTTAGAGGAATGTTAGTTAGATGATTTCTTGGGGGAAAGGAAAGGGAAGTTAGTCATGCTTCCTTGTTGTACTGCCAGCCAACTGTCAAGATGCCAACTTATACATGCTATGGGTCCTTCTTTTGATAAACCAAATGGTAATACCATCTTTACTTCTGCAGCCTCACACTACCTACTCAGCCTAGCAATCCAAACATTTTTTCTTCACTTGAATTGGGTGCACTTGAATTAGCAAACCCTCATTGTGCTCTTTTTCTTTTTTGAATGCCCTCCTATCTAAATCTACCCTTATCTCTTCCAAGGGCCCAGATTAAGCAATTGGGCTCCTTTGATTCTCTACCTATCTAAAATCTGCCAAGATTAGGCTGTTTGGACAAATTATTCTTTCTCTATATACTGCAACAGAAAATTGAAACCTAGGGAGACCAAGATTGAACTGTTTGGACCTCCCCTTGGATGAGAATTTTACAAAAAATGGAATAATTCTTCAAAATTGGAATGCAGTGGAAGGATCTTTGAAATAGCATTTCCTCATGACCTATTTCTTTGGTGTCTGTCAGCAAATATGGAGCGTTGTAGCATGCAAAGTATGACACATTTGGCCTGTAAAATTGTCAATCATGAAATATGAGTAACCTGCTGCAGCAGGAGGCTAACAGTGGCTCCACTTGGGGATGGTTTTTTCTTGTGAAAATCCAAGAACAGCAGGTCAAACTACCTTGATGCTCTACTATTTTTGTATTCTGAACTTTTCCTTTGATGGCCTAGTTTATTTATGAACATGACAGCAGACTTAAGGAGCTTAGGGCCTTCTCTTCAGGCTTCAACTGCGGCCAGGCTGCTATCCAAATAGAAAATTGAAAGCCTACCTACCTATACTAATCTGTGTTTCTTTAGCTGATTAGGTGAAGTGAAACAGCCAATGCAGCCATTTAAGCAACTGTAGAGAAAACTGAAGTGATTGACTGATTGTTAATGAAGCGGAAAGCATTCTCCGGTCATGTATTCCTATAACCAACATATGGGCATACAAACATTGCTGCTGATGTATCTGGTGCTTACTGAGATAATAGGTCAAAGATTTTGAGTTGAGGAGAAGCTCCAAGTAGTCGGCTATAGGATCAATAAACATATTATGTGGGACCACCTTCTCTAGGCCTCCTTGATCTGCTGGAGCAGCTGTATCTTTGATAATAAACCATGTCACCATTTCTTTAGTTTTGGCTTGAAAGCATGATCCTGTCCTATCTGTAAATCGGATGGTAACACCACTCCCTGGTGACTTGGGGAAGGAAGATTTTGAAGAAAATTTTTAGGATCACAAAAATCATATGACAAGATTTGAGATTGTAATAACTCGATTTCTCTTTCATATCTTTCAATCACTAAATCCAGAAAAAAATTATGCTGGCTTCCTTTTTTTTTTTACAGCACTGATCTTAGAAAGTCTTCATTAAGCTCAAATTCTGACAAACTTTTCCTGAATCCATCTAATGCTTCATGAAATGAAAAATTTTCTACAGACCTGGACATCCTGTTTGATTGTTTTTAGCAGTTTAGAACCTTGATTATTTAAACTTTGGAACTGTTTCCTTCCTCCAATGGAGTCTTTGATTGAAATTTTTAAGTGGAGTCGCCAGGTGGATGTTTTAATCTTTGAAGAGCCTGACCTCTGTCCACCATCGAGGATCAGAAGAAAAATTGAAAATTTCCAGAGAAGCACCTTTTTGAGGAAACCTATATACTGCTTCTGCTGGGAATACTATTGTTGTCTCAGTGGAGCTTTCCAACTTGATTTGTGAAATTATTTGAGGAAATCCCCAGTGGAGTCGCCATTATGTTATCACTCAGGTTGTCCCTAAGCTCCTGAAGGGATACGGCCGAGGTAACCACAAACCAATCTTTGGATTGCAAGTTCTAGCCTACCTGCAATCAGAGAGGGCTCTCTCTTAATGATTTAACTTTGTCGATGATGATTTTAGGCTAGTTGTTGGGTTCAGGGGTTTTGATTTTTTGTTTGGATGGAAGTTAGATGGAGGGAAGATATCCTCAAGAGGAGAGGCAAAGCATGGAGCAGAAAATTTTAAACCATTGGGCTTGGAGTCAAGGAGTTAAGATGCTGGTGCGTTTTTTTTTTTTGTCACAAGACAAATATGAAGCAAGGTAGTTGTATATAACACAATATTCAAGTTTAAAGAGATGAAATGAAAACTGAGGAATGAGAGGCAATAAAGAATCTCTCAATATCTTCAACAGAGGGAAAATGAATGAACTGTATCCAGGAGCAATTAAGAATTCATGGATAACTGTCATACATGATGAATTAGGGCAAATATGAGCCAGATGGAATCCATACTTATGCCTAAAACAGATGAAAACATGAAGAAACAGCAGAAATCGAGCATAGAGTGTATTTAAACAAATTCTAAGCTAATCTTTCTTTCTGCGGTTTAAGAGCGTAATTTCATGAGTGAACACAGAGATAAGAGGTACTTATTGAGTTATGTATCAGTGCAAGTATTTCACAGTCAATCTTCAACCATTTAAACACAGCAACATTTCACTCTCCATGATTGTGAGCAACCTTTGATTATAGAAAATTTTCCAGCATACAGTGTGAGTCTCCCCCAGAGCCTATCATCCCAAAATTATAAAAAACAACCAACCCTTAATACATCTGCCTTCGTAGAATATATAGAAGTTATTTACAAAATATCCCATTGGTAAAATATCTGGACATAATTGTGTCCAGCTACTCTGACATGCTTAATAACTATTCATGAAGAAAAATTTGCACAATAATAACTGAGAAAGTAAATGCATTTAATTAGCCGTTGTAGGCGTCCTGGTTGTCGTTGACTCTTGGGCTGAGAAAGTCGATTGATGAGCGCTATGCTGATGAGATGTTCTGGGTGTGCTGTCACCTGCCACCTGTTTGTCTTTTTCAAATGCTTTTCCACGCCAATTCCATCCGTTGTTAGCTTTGAACTTTCCTGATAGCAAAAATTGTGCAGTGAAGTTTACTTGTAGAGGCAAGAATATGCAGAAAATCAAATTACTGTAGAATCTGAAGTAGACTTTGCCACCAATATTCTGGTGGTAAATGATGTTTTCTTAATTTGAACAAGGTCTCATCAGCTTCTGTATATGCATAATAATTCGGCCAGACAGGAAAGAGATGTTTAATCTCATGTTCAATGTAAAATAGATCTTCAAGTTTATTGTATAAACTCTGCCCTGTTAGAGGAGCTGCTTCTTCTGTGTTGCTCGATGATGTCGTGATCTGATTATGTACGTATCTATGTAGTCTATATGTATACTGCTCCTTCTTTAATAATTTTCCCGCGCTAGTAATCAGGCTGGGTAAACCTCTGTTCTGTAAATCTCCCATCCTTTGTCTGAAGGCCTGTACCTCTGTTTGCATTTCTTGGCATTTTCTTTCTATTGTATGGACAAAATTCCTCATGGTTAGCACCTTTTTGACTCTCACAATGGTCTCTGTTTTGTTCTGAATGTTCAGTGCTGTCAACTGGTCACCAGTACGAGTGTTTAGAAAGTGAATCAATTTATTGGCTAACTCAGGCTTGTCTGCCAATAATGCCCTGGCCTTTTGAGTTTCATACTGAGCTATTGTCATCAAATCTATCTGAACAAAAATGGTTTGAATTCCTGTCCATTGCTCAACGAGAGCCTTGCCAATATTATCCCATAAAATTGTTTTGATTTGAGCCAGGGTCGCATGGAGAGTGAGGTCTTTCTCCAAGGCCTTTATTCTATTTTCTAGGGAATTTATTTCCTTGGTTTTCTCAGCAACTGTAATTTTTTATTTATCATAGGTAGCTTCAATTTTAGCTAGCTTTTCTTTGGTTTCCCTCATTTCTGTCATTTGTACTTCGAGGGCCTTAATCTCTTTCAGCATGGCCTCCATGCCCAAATTGGCCTCTTGTGCGGCTGCTGTTGTGGTTGCTGATGTGGTTGCTGTGGCTGAAACATCTGTTGCTGGAGTTGAAGCGGGTGGAGGTGCTGTTATAGTAACTGTTGGAGGGGGAGCCGAGATCGTTGGGACTAATGGAGGAGGCCTTGAAGACAATTCAGGTTGTTTCCCTTGCAAAGCTTCTTCCAGTGCTTTCTCTGTGTCCAGTATTCTCTGATTCATTCTCATGAGCAAGGTGTACACGTACTCCATCTCTTTCTGCTATGCTACTTCTGCAGTCTGAGGATGGAGAGTTGGCGGTAATTTCATTTGTTTTTTGAGAGCTAATAGATCCTCTTCCTTCTTCTTGATCAATGCTTGTGTTCCCTCGGGATCTTTGGGGTCATGTGCCATCTCTATTATGATTTCTTCAAGGGATTTTATCCTGTTTTCTTTGGCCAATGATGAGGCCTTCTCTAGCTCTAACTGGGTAGAGGTATTATACAAGGAATTATGCAATCTATGAGCCAGCAGAGCCTTATCTGCCAGAGTCTAGTACACCATTTCTCATGTCTGCTTATGCAGCTCAATCTGGTCAATAGGGTGTATGTCTTTAGAAAGGACTTCTAGATTAGTCCTTATGTAGTCTGCAGCTGATTGTGGTTGCTGCACAGTGGATCTGAAATGACTTAAAGTCATTTTTCCTGCTTCCATGTCATAGGCTGCCATCAGCCTTTGTTGATTTGTAGGGGCCATTTTTAGCAGTTGATTATAAAGTTGGAACCTTATTGGTTCGTTCCTAGCTTTGATTTCAGTAAAAGCCCTTTTAATGTTTGCTCCCCTTTGTGTTTGTTGTTTGGAGGACGAAACCTCCCCACCTGGTTGTCTGTCACGCTCCTGCTGGAAGGAGCTGGCCGATGTCTCCAAAATAGGAGGGATCTGTTGTCCTGAAGTTCCCTCACCTCTAAAGTTTCCAAGTGTTTCCTCTGAGATCTCTTCTTCGGCATAGGGATTTAACCTTTGCCTTTTCTCTCCCTGCTACTCGGTTGGTGTACCTGTGGGTGTACTCTCTGCTTGGTCCCTCTTTTTACCTCTTTCCTCGTGTTGAGGAGTTGGCAGCACAGGAATTTCAGGTGCTTTCGCATGTGTTGAGGGACTCTGCTCTTGGTCTCTCTCCGGATTCAGAGAAGGTTGCTCCTCCATTGTACTCTGTCCCTCTGAGTGCTCTATTTCCTTGTCCCTTCCTACTGACGATATGGCTCCCCTAGCTGGATGTGGTGAGGCAGCAGTTGATGTACTCGCTCCTACTGGTTGTGGCTGTATGGAGGGGACCTGTGGAACACATTCCAGGTTAATTCTCTTTTCAACTTATTTCATGTCCTTCTCCAATTTTTCTTCTTCAGAAATTTGTTCATCACCTAAAGAACCTTCTACCCACTCTGATAAATTTGCATATTGCTCTATGTGAGGGATTGGCTGGTGCACATACCCTGAGAGCTTATTTTTGACTCTCCTAAAACTTATGAAGTGTTCGGGGTCATATGGTGACCAGTAGAAGCTTTGTTTTAACAGCATTTCCTCTCTCAAGATTTTATCTACATCCTTCCAGGCTTCTTCCTTTTTGTTGAAAACAAAGGGACCCAGTTGAGTTCTGATTTTCAACTGTGCCTTCTTGTTTTTGCCATGGAAGTGAACTAGGTCTGCATGACTGAACTGTCTGAAATATTCTAAGGCAAATAGCCTCATGGGAACGTATCTTGGTAGCCTATAGGGAGATAACTCACTCCCATAAATTCTGATAACTGTATGGTTTTGGTAAAAGTACCAATCCCCAATGTTGTATTCTTTGGAAAGATGCAAAATCCTTTGCATTTCAGCAGTAAGTCGTGGAGGAGGAGTCTCCAATAATAAGCAAGTAGCTGGGTATATAAAGAGATCAATAAACTCACAATATGTATAAGGAGAACGTTGGGCCATATGAAAAATTGAAGTCCAAAAGACTACAGATCTCCTCTCTCTTCTTGAATCAAATTTCCTGAGAGGGACCTTGAAACTATCAGGGTGATAAAAAAGCAGCAGGTGATAAATGTAAGAGGTGTATTTGAAGACTCTTTCCCTGTCCATCATCATGAATTGCTCGTGTATTTTGTTGGCTATGAATGTGGCATAGTCATACATGATGGCAGGGGGCTGCCCTGGAGTAAATATGGCTAATAACTGGAACACTGTCTCATCTACAAACTCCCCTGTCTTACATCCTAAGATGTAGGAAATCATATCCACCATGAGCCTGTCTGTCTCATTGAATGAAGCCTGATCATACAGTGGAGGATGGTCATTCTGATATCTTGGTATCATGAACAACTGATTAACTCTTAGTATCTCTGCTTTGGAAAGCCTTGGACCGCTATCAATCAGATGTTTTAGGGTGAGAGGGACCAAGGACTGGGGAGGCTCATAATTCAACATTTGATTGATAGATTGAGGAGTGATATGGAACAACACTAACCCATCTGGGCTGAGGATTGCCCTCAAAGCGGGCTCATAGCTAGAATGGCAGAGATGGATAAAATCAGGCAGCACATTGACTTCTGGGAGGTAATAGATAGGCATACTGGATTGCCAAATTCCCAAGGGATCAATATTATTTTTATAATTGTTCTTGAATTGGCAAACAGTTAAAAGGTGGGATTCAAGCCCCCTCATATCCTCAATCTGGAAATCTCTGTCTGCTAGAGGTATCCAGTCTAAATTCATGTGTGGGCATTCAGAGGAGCAATATTCAGGGCAATTGGGGCCTCCATGTCTTATATTTCTTTGATTGAATGGAATAGAGGCGAAATAACAACCGGAGGCAGAAATTGAGGGTCTGTGAACAGCATGACGGGTACAACTAGTGATTTGCTTTTGAATGGGCCACACAATATAGAGTTTATGGAACGCTGAAGAGTGAAAGTACACCAGCCAAGCACTTTAACAAGAATGGGTCGAAACTAGAGGTTCAGTGGGCATTGGACGCAATGCTGAGAGGAGGAGAACTGAATTTCCCCTGGGAAGCCCCAGTTTGCAGATAGGAGAGGAAACTCAGGCTTTTTCTTTTAGGAAGAACGACTAGAACCAGCGAAGCATAATATAGTTGGGCGGCTCAGCTGAGTAACACAGATTTTAGTATTTCGCTGGCGACCATGAACAAACAGAGGGGAGGAATAACCCTTTCAAAGAATGAAATGGCTCAGAGTTTCATTCTATGGAGAATGACCAGCTCAAATGATAGGTGTAGAGTAATGGGTGACTGGCGGGAGTAGTTTATCGGCTAAAAACAAGCTTTATTTGGAATTTGGAGCAGAGAAACATGAAAACAGGGTTTTAGGTAAAAAAAATGGGTAAATACCTGTTATGAGGGCGCCAGAGGCACTTGATAGGACGAATTGAGCTGCTGAGATGAACTAAGGTGCCGAATTTCCAGGTTGGCTGGCCGCTAAAGTCTTGGGAGTGTAAAAATAATTGAAACCGCATGCACGTTGCTTCCGCAGTAAAAAAAACAGAAATGAACTAAAATAGTCGTTTTCACGACTTTTAACTCACTTTCCAGAATCTTGGCGCTTTTTGGGACTTTTGGCATTTTCTGAGGATGACGTCATCATAATGTATTTTTTGTCGGGTAGCGGGTACGGATAATGACGTGGCGGCTGACGTGGATGATGACGTGGCAATGGACACCGTGGCAGATTGATGACGTCAGCAGGTGACCTGGCAGTACGGCGGGGTGAGGGGGAGGCGACGTGGCAGGGTGACGCGGCGCTGTCGTTACGTGAGGGGAGGGCGGTTTTGGCCTGTGCATTGGACCGTCTTTGGTACGAAGGTGGTTTCTGTCAGGGGCGGCCCGGTGCAATGGGAGGCCACCATGCATCCCAGTGTACGACGGTGAAACCGTTGGACATCGGGCGCTAACAGACTGTTCTTAGAGGGTGCCCGATATACACAAGGGCCGTCGGATCTGGGAAAGCAAATCTGATGGCAGACGGGAGGAGAAAAAGCTCGGATTTTAAAGAAAATGTGCGCGCGTTAACCCATAAAATAATCGCGGCCGTGAGTGGGTTTACACTTACGATTAAGGTTTCAAGTAATGCCGGGTTTTGGCTATTTATCGATCGGATATTGATAAAACCCAAAAAAAGGAGCGAAGAAGGGTTAAAAGGTTATTTATTCGACCAAGAGTCAAATAAATCCCGAGTGAACGCGGAGGGTTTAACAGTGGGCCCCAAATAGACCTACTGTTTTCCCGACTTTGGTTTATTCGGCTATAATTGCCAAGGGGTGGGATATTTAGTATTTATAGGGTTTTTATATAGTCTCTTTTAGAGTAGGGGTAGGGAACATGGTTTTAGGGAGCTATATAATAGAATTAGATGTTAATATGAATTCTGAGATATGACAAGGGATGTGGGGATGCTAAGCTTAAGGATTAGAAACTCAAGCATAAGGAAATGAATGGATTATGTAGAAATTAATTTTTACACAAGAAATGTGGCTTCTTTTCACTAAGTCAACTCAATTTTCAACTTGGCTTTAGTAAGAAATGGAGTGAAACTAGATTACTTGAGCAGATCTCAAGGTTGTTAGAGGAATGTTAGTTAGATGATTTCTTGGGGGAAAGGAAAGGGAAGTTAGTCATGCTTCCTTGTTGTACTGCCAGCCAACTGTCAAGATGCCAACTTATACATGCTATGGGTCCTTCTTTTGATAAACCAAATGGTAATACCATCTTTACTTCTACAGCCTCACACTACCTACTCAGCCTAGCAATCCTAACATTTTTTCTTCACTTGAATTGGGTGCATTTGAATTAGCAAACCCTCATTGTGCTCTTTTTCTTTTTTGAATGCCCTCCTATCTAAATCTACCCTTATCTCTTTCAAGGGCCCATATTAAGCAATTGGGCTCTTTTGATTCTCTACCTATCTAAAATCTGCCAAGATTAGGCTGTTTGGATAGATTATTCTTTCTCTATATACTGCAACAGAAAAATTGAAACCTAGGGAGACCAAGATTGAACTGTTTGGACCTCCCCTTGGATGAGAATTTTACAAAAATGGAATAATTCTTCAAAATTGGAATGCAGTGGAAGGATCTTTGAAATAGCATTTGCCTCATGACCTATTTCTTTGGTGTCTGTCAGCAAATATGGAGCGTTGCAGCATGCAAAGTATGACATATTTGGCCTGTAAAATTGTCAATCATGAAATATAAGTAACCTGCTGTAGCAGGAGACTAGCAGGTAGGTAGAGTGAAGTGAGGTGGGGGTGAGAGGGGCAGGGGGGAATTAGTGGTGAGAGGGAAGGTTGGGAAGGAGGAGGTAGTGAGGGGTGAGGGGGGTCTGGGTAGAGTGAGAGGGAACGAGGGGAGTGAGGGGGATGAGGGGTGAGGGGGGTAGAGTGAGGGGGAACAAGGGGTAGGGGTGGTTGCAGGTAGTGGGTGGGAGGCGGCGGCTAAGGTGAGAGGAAGGGAGGAGGGGTGGATGAGGGGTGAGTCCAGGGGGAGTGAGGTAGGGGGTGAGGTAGCAGAGGGGGGTTAAGGGGTAGAGGGAAGAAGGAGTAAAGGTGGGCTGGGGTAGCCGTTCGATTGTAGGGAGGGGTGGTTCAGTTGGGGGTGAGGTGGGTAGGCGGAATAGGTGGAAGGTGGGTAAGGGTGGGCTAGGCTAGTGGACGTTGGGGGGAAGGGGGTAGGCTGTTGGGGGTTGGGGAGAGTGGAAAGGGGGTGAAGTGGCATTGGGGTTGTGGGCCAGTAGTGGGGCTAGGGGGTGGGGGTGGGGGCATGGAGGGGAAGTGGTTGGGGGATGGGGTGGAGTGGAGTGGGGTAGGGGGAAGGTGTGGAAGGGGGGTAAGGGTGCGGTTGGATGGCCGTCCAATTGCGGGGTGGGGTGGTGTGGGTCGGTTGAGGGGGAAGAGGGTAGGGGGCGTGTGGGGTAAGTGGTGGGAAAATCACCTGCCACTCCGTGGATGGACAGGGTGGTGTCAGTGGGCTTCTGCCATTTCTTAATGTTAATATTTTTTTAATTTCAATTATCTGATTATACAAATTAAAAATTTAGGATATATTTTCATTGTGGATTTAAGTTAATATGTTTTCGTTGTTTACTAATTTGTGTTTCTATTTTTCAGGAAAATGGCATCAAAGAAGATTTCTATGAATATGCCTGGACCAAAGACACTTAAAGGTGCATCTTCATAAAACATTGGTGAACGAACTCCACCTGAGCTCATGGCTACAAATCTTTTAAGTGCCTCAAATGATAAGAAGATGATTTCAGACTGGAAGAATTCAAAAGAGGTGAAATTCCCATCAAGAATATGGTATGTGAAAGAAAAAGAAAGTCAAAGTGTGAACATATATCTATATATTTATATATCGAATGAAAATGGAATTTTTGAGTTGATGGGAAGAGTCATAGATATGTGCTCGGTACCAAACACTGAAGTTGTTTACATACTTACAAAAACTCCCAAGTCACAAGAAAGGATTAAATATCAACTAACATATTCATTGTGTGACACGAGAGATGTATCTACAAAGTTGTGTAAACAAATTGTAAATAAGATGAAACAAAACATCGTAAGTATTGTCATTTATATTTGTAATTTGTTTTCTTGAAAGTGTCTCGCTATATTTTTTTAATTTTGTTTTTATTGACATATGATATTTTATTTGGCAGAATTTTGTTGAAAGTTTTTCAATTAGGTTGGGAGGCATTCATTTCATAGAGCATGATTTCATGAAAGTTGTCAGCAGTTTTTACTTAGTGTCAGAAAAAGATATTGAAAACAAGCAAAATGTAGTAATTGATGATGCTACAAAACTACATCCAAATGATCAGAAAAAAAGGCCTCTAGTGGACAAATCTAGCAAGGGTAAACAAGTTACTTTAGATGACAATGAAGTTGAAACTGACAGTGAAGCATATGTTGCTATTACTGAAGATGACATTGGAACTGAGAAGAGCCGTAAAAGACCAAAAGTAACAACACCAAAAAATAAATCTGTTGAGAATGTTATGATGAAGAAAAGTAAAGTTGATGATTTTGAAGTAGTCATTACCAGCAGTCAGGAACCTAGTGAAACTTCAAAAGAAAGCAGAGAAATCATTACACTAGGAGCTGATTTAGAGGATGGCATTATCAAAACAAACAAAAAAATGCCATTCGACAAAATTTGACAAAGAAAAACTTAATTGATGGTGGTCGTACGTTTCAGCTTAATGTCAGACAAACCTATAAGGAAAGTGAAGGACAATGTCAATATCAAGTCAGAAAGCCACACCATCTGCATGTTCACAAC
>APFE030510259.1:17879-46138 GCA_000404065.3 Pinus taeda
TTCAAAACCTTCATTGAAAAAATAAAGACCGAAAGACTGATGAAGCAACATGTTAAGAATGTTGAAATTGATCCAACTCTTACTCATTTCATTTGGAATGGGCTAGACACTGTTCAATATCAAGTAACACAAGGCGACTGTGAAGACATTGCTAAACTCATACCTAAAAGAGAGTATGCCCTAGTTATTGCAGATATTCCCCATGGTTTCAATGTTCCAAATATTGACTATGATAGTGACCCTTATACTTATCAAGCTTTTAGTAAACTGGTTGCAGGATTTGTAGAAGTCACATCATCACCATTATGGAGATTTGTGACATTTCATTCAGACACACAATTGGCAATGATATTGTCAAGCTTCAAAGGGAAAGAAAATTCAAGGATACAGCTTACATGGTAAGACGTTTAAAATGTATATGTGATTAATGTTGAAAAATTCATTTATGTACAAGTTGATTGAACTTTTACTATTTCATGTTACAGGCAAAAGTCAAATCTTCTTAACTGTGATGATCAAGTATTTATAAATGATTGTGAGTTCATTCATATTGATAGTTGGGCAAAAGATGATAGCTATATGTCTATGATTTTTAATCGAGTGGACAGAAAGAGTCATAGCCAAACACTAAGTTATGATGCTGTTGTGAGAAAACTAACATATGAAAACAAAGAAGCAAAAGGAGAGATAGTTAACATTTATCAAAAACCACAATTATTGATTAACTATATTATAGACATATGTTCAAATGAAGGAGATTGGGTTCTGGATTTATTTTTTGGCTCAGGTAAGTTTTATTATATAGAATTGAATTTCAATATGTTATTTTTTTAATTAATATGTCATTGTACTAATTTACTTCATTATTCTTTTGTGCTTGATAACTAGGTACAACACTAGCGTGTTGCTTTCAAAAAGGAAGAAATTGCATTGCAATTGCAAAACATCCATTACAATGCAATTTCATTCAGCAAAGAATTAATGCTCTTCAATTTCTTCTAAATGCAATGCAAGAAATTGGGTTGAAGAAAGGGGACTTTAGTGAATCACATGTCTCAAAAAAGGCAAAGGAACCTCAACCACCATTACATGGGATGTTTGGAAAGACATACATTGGGAGATTGGCAGACATGAAAGATCCATTAGAAGTCGAAAATGAGCAAAAGGAAGCAAAAAATATTGAGGAAGAAAACAATGATGAAACTCTAGAGGACGAAGAGTTTGGATTACGTGACATTGTTGATTAAATTTAAGTTATCCTTGGAAATCAAGCTCATTTTTTGTAACTATTAAGTAGTTATATTTTCAATGTTTTGACTTTGACATTTTATGAGAAGAATATACACTCAATTGAGGTTGTTATGCGTTGAATATTTGCAATATGTGATTTTCACGTTAATTTTTAAGTTAACCATTATTTTTTGAAAAAAAAAATGATTATTATTATTTTTTTGATATGAAATTCATAAAAAAAACTATTATTTAAATATTTTTAGTTAAAATTTTCGTATAGAAATTGTGATTTTCACATGTCAATTGTAGCAAAAAATTATCAAAACATGTAGTTTTTTAATTATATTTATGTTAAAAATGTCTATTTTTATGTCAGTTGTTAGAAAATATTGTTTTTTAGAAACAATTATTTCTTGTGGATTGAAAAATTAATTACCAATGTATAAATATGTAGAATATTGAAAAGTCAAAATATCAACCTTCTTTTTTAATTATGCGAAACAATAAAACCTCAGTACAAAGAAAATATAAATAATAAAAACAAGAAAATATGAAGAAAAAGACCACTTCAAAAATTATTAAGTTTACAAAATAATTATTTACATTTCATACATTAGAAAATAAAAAAAGTTAAAAAAAAAACCTTTTAAAAAAAGAGTTTGGTGCAGAATTACCACGTTTTTAAATCAATATAAAAAACACTACCATCATAAAACACAATGTACATAAAAAAATTTATAGTGCCAAAAAAATCAACATAAAAAACACTACCATCATAAAACACAATGTACATAAAAAAAATTATAGTGCCAAAAACTAAGCTTTAAAAAACACATGTGTGTTCTGCATAACCCCTTTTCAAAATCGAGTCACTCTTTTGCTATCTCTACAAAACGGGTAACAATATGGGTTCCCATTTCAAAGTTTACATTGTTGGTTTTTGTTTGATTTCTAATTATGAGACAAAGGCTAACCTATACGTTATTTAGTATAAAAATATTTAAAAAATACAATAAAAGGTGTACAATTATTTATAAGATCTGCATTAGAAACTATTTCTTCAAATAGGTATTTGGTCATAAATCCAACTCGGGATTCTTGGGTGAAAATATTTCCCTAGCCTGTAATCGAACTCAAGATGCATGGATGAAAATGTGGTAGACAAAGTCATATATATTTAGTAGTCATATCACTATTCTTTATTAATTAATTTGAATATCATTTATCTGTTTGTTCTAATTTTTAGGATATGTATTCTAGGGTTTCAAAGATTTGTTTGTGTGGAGTCTATGAAAAGAATAGATAACACAACCTGAGAAATGATCAAGCGTTTAATTCCCAGTTAACTTACCAAATTAGAATCTATAAGGGGATTCAATTTTCAGTTTTCATTTCTTACATCCAAGATAGCCCACAGGTTTGATATTTTCCAGGTTTGTATTATTTCCTGTTAATGTGATTTATTTTGTGCTTAGATTTAAAATATATTGATGTAGTGGTCAAAATTTGTTTTGTAAAGTTCAATATTGTTATGGCATTTTCTTGAAATATTAGACCCGTAATTCTTGAAATCACTGGCACTAATTGAGAATAATAACCAAATACATTTTCTCTTTGAGAAGATATTTCTAGAGTTGTTGGGTGAGGAGGGTATCTACAAGACCGAACGCACACCATAGTTGTTTTCAAAAACTACAGTTATTCGGCAATACTATTTTTATTATGATTTCACCCACTATCGTCACTGCCTTGGTGCTTCTGTAAAATATACCAATATAATCGAGGAGAATATCACTAAAATCTCTCAAGAGAATGATATTTATGTTTGTGAATATTTTTCCATTTCGATTTAGAAAATCTACCCATTTAGTGCATCTCTCTCTGTCATCCTTGCTATATGGAATTTCAGTTAGGATTGGCAAGTATATTATGTT
This sequence comes from Pinus taeda, assembly GCA_000404065.3. NCBI lineage: Eukaryota > Viridiplantae > Streptophyta > Pinopsida > Pinales > Pinaceae > Pinus > Pinus taeda. The sequence continues at coordinate 21,047 of APFE030510259.1, forward strand.
CATCTAGCAAGTATCCCCTGGTACAACACCTGTTCTGCATCAATACTCATCACATGTTCATCGATGTATTTCAAAGTCCTCATCGATGTGTTAGTAACTTAGTAGTCAATGAATGTTTTGATTTGTTAAGAAATAACGATGAAATTACTTTACTTTTTATGGTGTTTTATCCACACCTGTGCCCCTAAGCTTATTATTGTTATTTACGGTCAAAGAGTGTGCATGCATGTCACATTATTATCGTTCATGATTAGGCCAGCCAGAGAAGGTTCCTCTTTTTTAAATCCAATCCATACCATAGTGATTGAATTAAACAATAATAATAATCCTGAATTCAAATGATTCCAAATCAACCCCCAATTGCTTTCAACATCTGGAAACATCGTGTGAATAATTCCTAAATAGGTGAGGCTTAGTAGCCTCAGGAAACCCTAGTTGAGTTTTGGCTATGAATCCCACATTCATGCTTGGAATATGGCATGGGGGTGATTGGTTGAAGGAAAGATTTGGTTCAACCAATCTATGGTTGGGTGGTTTGTGGAAGTCCCATACCCGATTGGATTTTGCATTCATTAATAAGAGTTACTTTCCTTGGTATTTTATGAGAAAATGCATCGGTTCATATGTGGCATTTATGGTTTATGTATCCTTATTATTTCTATTTTTTATATGTTGGTTATGAGTATGTTTTATGACAATGATGATGTATGGATCTCATCATGTTTTGATTCTAAGTTAATGTACAATGAATGTATGACATAATATATGATGATGCAGCTAATATGATAAGGAATCAATGCTTCTTAGCGATTCTCAGATGAGTATGAGACCCCTATGCTCAGATGTGTTGTTATGACCTGTAGATTGTATATTCGTGACATGTTTGATGAAATTCTTGTCATGCCTAGTAGGGGTCCAATCGAGTCTTTTTTCAAATATTTGCATTTTTATCAATGTCTCAATGTTACTTTTCATTCCTGAAGGTTTCATGGAGTTATGGGCAGTGGCCTGAGTCCTAGCCTGAAAAGGTGGCATAGAAACCAGGGTCACAAGCTCAGAATTACCTGAAAAAAGACCTCAATTGCTTGCATACCCATGCTGGGAGAGTGCCTAGAGGGCCCCAGTCACACGCATGCCCATATAATGGGAGCGACTGAGGCTCTAGGGCACTGAAGTGTCAAGTTTTCTCAAGGGTTGGTCACATGGAAGGGTTGGTTGGCTCATGTAGGTTGTTTGACATAGGTAGAAGGTTAGATTGGTTGTTTTTTGTTGGTCCCACTTCCTTAACCGTACATGGGGGTTTGAATCAGATTTTAGTAGCCACTCATCACATGTTTACCCTAGCGGGCTGGTTAACTTGGGTAAGTGTGGGAGGAGGGTGTTACAGAATTAGAGACCTTTTTATATGGAGTGCCTTAACAAAACATCCATTCACTATCAATCCAAATCCCCATGCGATTTTTTTTTAAATAAACGATTAAGGGTTTTGCATTAATAATACTATATTATGGGCTAGAACCCTTAGAAGATCTTTTTGTTCTCTAATAACGTAAATATTCACCAAACCATACAAAATTAGTGCCATCTCTAGGGTTACATTTCTTACCTAATCTAAATATACATCTCTTTTATGAATATACATAAGAACCCAAGTATAAGAAGGTATTTACATTACAACGTATATCAACAATTTTTTTTTAACTAAAACCAATAAACTCGTCCTTAATTTCTCCCATCAACAATGTCCAACACTAGGATTGTCATTCCTCTACGAGTGAAGAGGCTTTTTCTTATTAGGAACTACACTAGGAGCAACACCTCCAAAAGAAAGATGAGCACTGCCAACCTACAATTCTTTAGAGTTGTATCCTGAGTGCCTCATGGAATTCATTCAAAGAATTTTCCAGACTACTTAGAAGTTAGAGGGAAATAACTTCTAATAATAGTTGTGAAGAATAGAATTGTCTCCCTTCCATGTAATCCTATTGTTTCCTAGAAACCCTTGAAACACCTCAACCAAATCCAAGACTTTAAGAAACAATGAACCAATATCAAGGCTCTCTGCAAGACAATGAGGTTCTTCCATTTAAGGAAAGGATCACTGAAATTGACTTGAAAAAGCACCAAAAAGCTTAACCCACACCCCAAGACCAGCAAGGTAAGGCTTCCAAAAAATTTTTTGGAGTTGCACATAATTTGTTATAAAATTGAGACTAAAATACTACCATGAGCCATACTGAGGAAAATTTTCATATCCAACCCAAAATCCTTTGGAGGATGATGAATAGACTGACGATTGAAAGTGCAGGGTGGTGAAATTAACTCCAATCCACTTCTCAAATAAATAATCTCCATAACCATATTGAATTCTAGTCGCTCCCACCAAATAAGAATTAAATTCTTATGCTTCATTTTGTAGATGAGAGGAAATATGATGAGACACATAATAAGGTGCATGGGGCACCTACAGAAAAATTTTGAAGACCGACCTCAGAAAATAATAAACCTCCAGATCCCAATACCACTTAGCCTTTTAACAAGAGTCGCAGACCATTTAGAACAGGAGGAAGATGTCCCATCCCCTCTTTGAAACAAAAATTTTCCTTAGGTATCAAATTTGAATGAAAGTGAATACGGCTTGGGTCTCTCGTCATGACTATTGTATATAGATGATTTTGAAATTTCCTTGATCCAAATATAATCTTCCTTGGCCCAACACATAGCCTTTGTTTTCCAAAGTGTCTTCCACTGAATTCAAATGTCTGCAAACATGGAAAAAATCCATATGCTCAAATTGAGAGAGAAGTAATATAATCCTTTAGAGAATAAGAGGGAAATCAAATCTTGACTCCAGTGTAGCCTTTACCACCTAAAAAATTATAAACATTTAATCAATGAATACTATAATAATGTTAAAATTTATTTCCAAATAAGTTTCTAGACCCTTCTATAGAGCAAGAAACTCCACTTGGTTATTATTCGCATAACCCAGGGCCCATGCAAATTGTGCCACAATTTTTTCATTGGGGTTGAATAATGCTCCTCTTTCTCCTGCCTCCCCCATAAAGGGACATTATTATTAAAATAAGAAATATGATGCATTATGTAGGATATTTGAATTCCATAATGATTAGTTATGCTAGACTAGAAGCATCAACATTCTCCACAATGGAAACCATTCCAATTTCACTTGGAAACCTTTCTATTATCTTTAAAACAAAAGTAAACATAAAATGTTAACTACATAGCTTAACTAATATATTTCCTTTAATATGAGGTATATAATGTCATTTCCCATTCCTTTTAGCCCTAGAATTTGATATTTTGTTACAAGGTAACCATTTGATACTTTGAGGGTGTTGGTGAAGGTTGTCTTGGATCTACATGTATAAAATTGGCATGGTTTCAATTTTTTTTGGCTTTTATAATAGACAAATTACTTAACTTGTGCATTTTATTGACATAACTTAAGAGGCGTGTTTTTTCATTTGGATTTACCTTAGTTGGTTGGGAGAAATAATTGATGTCCTCCCAACCTAGGTTCAATTCTTGCAAGCCACATGTTGAGGTTTATTGTAAAGGATTTGAGCCTTGTTGTTGAGTGTGATTAGTCCCTAGAGGACCAAAACACGTATGTTCCTCATATGAAATATAAATATATTTGTCATAAGGAGAGGAGGAAAGAAAAGCATATGAGATGTGTTTTGGTTTTTGAAGTCCATTCCTCGCATTATCAATGTTTCCATTTTATTGTATTTTAGACATCACAATGCTCAATTTAACAAACTCTAATGATGTAAGACAACTATAAGGAATCAAAATTTGTTTTAATATATGGAAATATCTATTAATTGATCAAGTAACCAGTAATTAGTTTGCAACCAGTGCAAACATTATCATGTTAGCATTGTACTATGTGTAGTGTATGTTGAATCTATAGTGGCGCATAAGGTTGGTGTAAGTTTGAATCTATAGTAGTACAAAGGATTAGCCTGGTTGCAAACATTATCAAGTTAGCATTGTTATGTGTAGTGTATGTTTCAACCAATGCAAACATTATCATGTTAGCATTGTACTATGTGTAGTGTATGTTGAATCTATAATGGCGCATAAGGTTGGTGTAAGTTTGAATCTATAGTAGTACAAAGGATTAGCCCTTGCATACACTAGTATGACCACTTTGTGACTAGGGGAAAACCCTTGGATAATTTCCCTCATTTCAAAGATGATACATAGGGAAAACCCTAGGTTAAGATTATTAAGGCCACAAGGCCAAGGATGAAAACCATTAGAGAAATATACTCTATATGAGCTCAATATGTCACTTTGTGGGAATCAAAACTAGGTGGGGAGGATGATAATGATACCTCTAGCCACTTGAGATAAATGCAATTGTATGCTAATGAATTAATTTGGTGGTACATTGGATAGAATATCCAATCTCAATAAAATATTTTATGGAAATAAAGCTTGAAATGGTTTTTTATTGTATAATCTCTTCGATAATAACATTATTTAAATATATAATATTGAATAGTTGTGCATAGGCAAATACCTCCATTAAAAGTAAAAGATGGGAGGAATAAGAAAATTTACCATGGATGTTGCCACATACATAAATAATGATTATACTGACGATAAAGAATGAAAACCATAATAATGAGAGGAATATATACCAAGATAGAAAACATCAATAAAGACAAAGTCATCTAGCCAAATAAAGTTGAACATTGTTGAAAGTAAAATATTAACTTTTACTTTCTTGAATAGGTCTTTCTATAATGTAAAACAAATAGAATAAGTATCATAAATATAAATATATATGAGTATGTATTGTAAATAGAATAACAAATAGGTCTTTCTAATTTTTTACTTAATTGTTGGTTATGGGCTAGTGCTTTCAAATATAAAAGAAGGGAGACATAATTAAAATGTTAAAATTGAAAAACACATACATGAAAAACACAATTGAGTTTTGGAAAATTTGAGTGGAATACATTTATATTTTTCTTGGAAAAAAACAATTCAAATGTAAAAACCTCCAAACAAATTACCTATAAATCATGAAGATGCAAGTTCCACCGAATTTTTTTTCTTGGATGAATATCACTAATTATATGAAGACTTACTTTCTAAGAAATTTTTTTTCTTGGATGAATATCACTAATTATATGAAGACTTACTTTCTAAGAAATTTTTTATTCAAATGCAACGTGACACTAGTCATGGTATGGAATTAAATATTGAACAAATATTAAATTTAATATTTATAGCTATTGCTCTTTATACTTACTTGCAACATTTCTTTAAGCCTTTTGGACCAATATATAGATTAAAGCAAGGTGAAAAAGAAGTAAATTTAGCTCTTAGAAACAATTAAACAAATCACTTTTATAAACATTTAAAACTTAGAAATCCTAGATGATTGAGTAGATGAGTCTAGTTACTTTTTCAATCTAACTATTTCAAAATTAATTTTTATATATATATTATATATAGATATAGATATAGATATAGATATAAATTTTAAATAAATTTAAATTTTTCCACTTTTCAATATATATATATTACATAATTTTTAAATAAATTAAATTTTTTGAATTATCATTGTTTAAGTATTATTAATCTAATATTAATATATACTACGAGCAACTACGATCTTTTTATCATGAACTCTTACCAACCACTGTTATGCACAGAGAACTGAAAAACGCAGGTCAATAGACTAGGGCAATATCATAAATTATAAAATAGTAATAGTGACTTAAAAGATGGATAATTAAAAGATTGGTTCAATAATCACCCCACCACTGTTTTGCACTCCATAGAATTGAAAAAGCAGGTAAAAAAAAACTACTGCAATATCACAAACTATAAAATAGTAATAGTGATTTAAAAGATGGGTAATTAAAAGAATGGTTTAATGAATAGTAATTAAAAGATTGGTTAAGGGAAAGCTACATTTGAACACAACAGTACAAAAAAGCAAGCATAAAACGCCCTGATGAATGAAGGATGAGAGGGAAGCATAAAACTCACGATCCTGGCACTCTGATGAATGAAGGATGAAAGGGATCGACGATTATTGTGATGAATGAAGGATGAAAGGGATCGGTGATGAGAAGAGGAAATTCACGAAAGAACGAAAATAGCAGCAGGGAGATGGGATGGATTATCTATGGAGAGGGTAATTTTTTGTTCCCTTTAATTTGTTTTTGTATCTCTGGTTTATTCAACTCGTTAACCAAGGAAAGGAAGTGGTTTATTTAACTCGTTAACCAGGGAAAGGCAGTAGGCGATTGAGTAAATTTATGTAACCTCCTCACAAATTGTTTTCTCTGTTGAATCTAAAGGTTAATCATGGTGTTCTTTCTCTCTCAAGCACTGTGATATAAAGTTGTCTGTCTGTCTTATGGAGCGCGAGCGCTCCATAAATGTTCTGTCTAGTGTTGTGGTATGTCTGTAATGTGGGTTGTGTCTTGTGTAGTGTGTCCATGTTTGTTTTGTGTATGTTAATTGAGAGAGAAAATCCAAGCTCTGGAGAATATGCAGTCGTGGTTGAAGGGCCAATTTGATCAACAAATAATAATGCATTCATTGAGAGTGAGTTGTTACTCATGTAAATATTTTCTCGAATTATTGTTAAACTCATTCCCGACCCTTTTTTCTGTTTCTTTTTCTGATGAGTTGAAATTTTATATATAGGAGTTGGAGTAGCGTTTCCAGTGATTTTGCAGCAGAGAATAAGGAGTTTCCGCCAGTTTGCAAAGTTTCAATGGCAAATGAAAGATTCCTAAGAAGCACGGTTAGTATGCTTTGTGAATGGCCTTGACCTTGTTCTCCTCTGTTTCTGTTTCTTAGTGCACTTTACAAATATCTACATATGCCAATTGACTCTTTTTTAGTCCTCTGTGTGTCGGTCTTTGTTCACATAAGTGTTGAGGAGGGTCAGATGTGAGGTATTAAGTGGTTTTCCATGTAACAAGTCATGTCGCCCATTAATCTTTTTGGCTATTGACAGCATTGATCTCTCCAAAGCCCCAATTGAGCTCCTCCTTTTCTCATTTCATGCCTGCCCAACCCATTGTCCCAAGCCCCAATTGAGCTCCTCCTTTTCTCATTTCATGCCTGCCCAACCCATTGTCTCATATCCATAAGAGTTGTATAACCCTATGAAGCCAAAGTTGCTTGAAGAGTACTAGCACCAGTCATAGAACCACTAATTTACTTAGCAGCACAACCAGTAGGTACCATATTATAGGTGGGTAGATTAAGCAGGAGATTGAAAAGGTGGTTCAGTTAGTTGAGAGAGACACCTACAGTTCGGTGATACTATTTCCATTATGATTTCTCCCACTGTCATCACTGCCTTAGTGCTTTTGGTGATATGATTGAGGAGAAGACCGCTAAAATCTCTCCAGATCTAGCATGATCTGTGGTCATCCTTGCCTGTTTGTGAAGATTTTTCCATTGCTAAAATCTACCCACGGAGTGTATCTCTCTCTGTCATCTCTGCTATATGGCATTTCAGTTTGTATTTTCCATTCTATATGGAATTTCAGTTCGTTGTTGGAATTTAATTCCAACTGCAAACAATTAATACAAAACCGAAATCTGATCTTCAGCAGCCATTTCAGATTGTTCGGTGCCGCAAAAAGTCCACTGATATTTTGAGCATTAAATTCATAATTAAATCCCCTGCAGACAACCGACTTGTTTTTGCTGAAAAGGCATCACCGCCTTACATCACCGCCTCACCGCCTCTTCTGCAATAAATACGCAGATAGAGATCAGCAGATATTTTGTTTAATTTATTGTTTAACTCAGATCTTTATTTTTCCTATAAATGTAACGCACAGCAGTTCTGATTTTTAAGCAAGAGAATGAGTGTAAGCAGAAAAGAATAGCAGTTCTGTTTTCTGTCTGAGTTTTAGAACAGCAGTTCTGTTTTTGAGTGAAGGTTAGAAGAACAGTTTGTGTCTCTTCTGTAAATGCACAGCAAGTGCTTAACCTGCGATTTTCTGAGTTAGAAAATCGATTTCTGGAACTGGAGCGTTCCTCTTTTGTAACAGCTAAGTTTTTGTATCAGTTTTGTTTACAGTTTATAAATTCAAGCTTACTGTTTTACTGATGTTCAATTGCTGTTACTCCAAGTGTTAAACCACTTTGATTTTACTCTGTAAATCTCTGAGTAATTTTGATGCCCATAAAGTGATTTGCGTCAAAATTCGTGTTGCCGAAACACCGTAAGTCAAAAATAGTTTTGCGTCAAAAATCGCGTTGCTGCAACACGACGATTAGCAACTGACGAAAATTTTACGTTGCTGCAACACGACGAGCAGCGTTGCTGCAACACCTGTTACAGCAACACAGTTTTCTGTTTTTTTTTTTTCTGCTTAACAGAAACAGAGCAGTTTTTGAATTGTCTGTTTGTTTAGGAATTTAGCAGAAAATTCCATCATATCAGAGAGTTGTTCTGGGATGTTTTGTGTTATGGAATTCACCATTAAAATTCCAACAGTGTCAGATGATGATCATGCATTCATTCCGATGATGAGTTTCATCCCATTTTACCATAACTTACGGTGGAATCTGCCTGAAGCGATTCCATGGCTGCTACAAGCCGCGGCGCGAACAGCATCTGTTGAACGGGATAAAGCAGAGCGAGAATCAAGCTAGAGGTGGCAAAACAACATATATAGCCAATGGCCTCGAAGAAGGAAGCGAGATCAACCGCTCATTGGGGTTTAGAAGAACATTCAACGCTTGCCTTATCGAAGGACGAAGTTTGGGATCAGGATGCGAGCAAGCAAGTCCCAAAATCAGTGCTCGTTCGATCTGCTCTTCCTCAAAATCACCATTCAATCTCGGATCTGCCGCCTCCATAACTTTTCCATGCCCGTAAAGATCCCATATCCAATCTACCAAATTCTCCTCTTCTGATGGCGGATATCGCTCCACCACCCGCCTGCCGCTTACCACCTCCAACATGACGACCCCGAAACTGTAAATATCTGACTCCGAAGTGGCCTTGCCGGTGTAACCGCATTCTGGCGCCCAGTAGCCAGGCGTTCCTGCTAACTTGGTGGAGACAGCCGGAGATGTCTCGTCGTGCTCAATGCGCCGGGCAAGGCCGAAGTCACCTAAACGGGCATTGAAGGCTCCGTCAAGCATAACGTTGCTGGGCTTAATGTCTCGGTGGACGACTTTCTGCTCCCATTCTTCGTGAAGGTACAGCAACGCCGAAGCCAGCCCGCATAAGATTCGGTACCTCCGCGCCCAATTCAGACGAGGTTGATTCTGATTCTGATGCTCATCCTCTGGCTGCCTGAAGATGATTTTGTCGAGGCTCCCATTTGGCATATAGTCATAGACAAGTAGACAAGCAGCAGCTCGTCGTTCTCGTGGCACCAGCCCTGAAGCTCCACCAAGTTTCTGTGTCGAAGTAGACCTATGGTGCTGATCTCCGACATGAATTCCCGTTCTCCCTGTCTCGAGCAGGCAGAGATTCTCTTCACCGCTACGAGTGCTGCGGTTCCATCTCGGCCTTCCAGGGTTCCCTTGTAAACGCTCCCAAAGCCCCCACTTCCAAGCAGTTCCGTCTCGCTGAAGTTCTTTGTGGCAGCCGACAATCGTGTGTAGGAGAACGCGTGAGGGCCGTAAGGCGAGTAGGGCGATAACCCCGTCATAATTGCTATCTCCCCGCTAAGCCTCCGGTCTGAGATTGACCCTGCATCTCGTCTTCTTTTCATTCTTCTACCAACGAACCACGCCGACAACACAGATCCGACTGCAATCGAACCGACAATAAGGCCGATCTTCAGGCCCCTCCTCGGTTCTCTTTTCGACCTTCGTTCTCCACCAGAGGTTGTAGCAAGAGACGACACGGGCAAGGCCTCCGAGCTGAAATTCCAGTCCAAAATACGTTGAATCTCGTAAGAATTCCCCGTTGCCGCGGAGAATCCAACATAGGCTGATCGCGGAACGGTTCTTGACAGCTCGATTGTGCGGTTCAAGATGCTCGCGTAGAGAATCGGTCGGTCTGCATAGGAGGCGTGTATTTGCAGGGTCTTGTTCCAGCCATCGTAATGGATTCGAACCCTTATCGGTCGCCCTGATTTGATGTCGATGCTGTGCCGTCCCAGGCCGACGGTCATGTTGGATTTGATGCTCTGGATGTCTATTCCGACATGGTTGTCGTCCGGATCGAATTCGTTCTTGAAGGTGTCGAATTCGATGGCTAGCTGATTCGTCGCGTTTCCGTCTGTTGAGGGATCAAACACGCCCAGAAACGATCCGAAGCTTTCGGGAAGAAAGGGTTTGTTGGTGGGGACTATGATGAAGGCCAGACCGTCGGCATTGAAATTCTTCTGCCCAGTAGGATTGGTGATGCTGCGGACGAGCATGGTAAAAGTGGTCGTAAATGTGGTCGGCCACACAGTTATTGGTTTACTGTAGAGGACCCTTCCGATGCAGTTGGCCATTTGAGAATATTGATCCGTCTGATTAAAAGAAGCGTTGGATTTGGCGGTTGGTGACGGAGTGAGATCGATGTAACCATGCGAAGGAGAAACCGAGGCGTTTCCCATGTATATTAATTGGTTGCGGTTGTTATTGCCAAATGATGGGAAAGAGAAACGTGAAGTACTTCCACGGGAATGCGCAAGCTGCGAGATGAATATCAGGATTACAACCAGCGAAGCCAGAGCGTCCACCCGCATGATGATTACAGCAAAAACTAAAACAACATCGAGATGAATAGCTGGGTATTCGCCACCGATCAGATTGTTGATGAGCAGGCATTAAACGAAGACACTGAATATGAATGATTTGGGTCATGCCAAGGTCTAGATTCTAGAAGTAACCATTCTCGACAGTCAAAAATATAATTTTTTCAAATATGAAGAATATAATAGCCATACATTTATGTCGCATGTGGATTGACTAAGGCAGGAATATAGAGAGAGTAATCGAGAAGAACAGCTGGTCATTCGTCGGGGATCAAACTGTTGATGAGCAGGCATTAATAAAAATGAAACGTTCAAATTGAGTATGAACGGGAGCCAATTACAGTCGCAAAGTAAATGGTTGACTCTACACCCAAATCGACAACAAAATAAACAGTTCTCTTTAGATTCTCGAACAACCATTCTCAATAATGAAAAAGATCATTTATTCCAGTATGAAAAATATAATATCTATTTCATATGGTGATTGACTAAAGCAAGAATACAGAGAGAGGAATGGGGCGAAAGCAATACATGAGAGCGATATTATCATTTTTAAATCAAGTGAAACGGATAAAATGCCTCAATTATCGATAACTATTCGAAACGTCATCCTCAAGAATCATAAGAAGGGAATAAAATAAAATCTTTTGTAGGCTATTTTTTACTAGCCCCGAAATAAAATCTTATCTTATCATCCTTTTCTATTGACTTGATTGCGACAACTTTTAAGCTTTAAAATTGAATTTAAGGATGTGTTACTATTTATGTGGATAAGCCTTCATTATCTATTTTAAGTAGAAAAGGGGCAAATTTTGTAGTTCATAAAATTACGTTAATGTCACATCATAATATCAATTATCAATGTCCTTTTAATTTAAAAATTTAACTAAGCTGGTATAAGTGTGGGGATTTAAGTTCAGATTTCACATAATTTTAAAAATGATTGATATATATTATAAATTTTTAATAAAATAATTTTATATATATATATTGATAAACGATAATATATAATAATATACAATTATAAATAATTATATTATAATTATTATTTATAATAATTATAATTATATTATGATAATATTATAGTAATATTAATATTCAGATTTAGCCTTTGCAACACAACATGTTGGTAAACGAATGTGTTGTTATGAGATTTGTATTATTGAGCAAGTCAGAAGTTCACACCTCATCTTTCCCATGCATCATACAGGGGTTATGATGTTGGATGTTGTGCATAGTGGTTATAGTGAGAACAAATTAGAATTGACTTTATATCACTTGTATACGAGGACTAAAGAGCTGATTTCTTTAACCATAAAGATAAAATAAAAATAAATAAAATATTAATCTTCACATTTAATATACTTTTAAATTCTTAATAAAATAAATATTATAAAGTTTTAATATTCTAAACCTAATTTAAATTACTATACCAATATTAAGGGTTCTTTATCTTTAATCTTAATCATAATATAATATAAACCATTCAGTATAGTAGAATTTAATAATTGTAATAATTAATATTATTATACTATAATTATCATATATAGGATTAATATTGTAAACTCTAGCATTAATATTATAAATCGTGAGATTTTAAACCCTCAAGTTAAGATGACAAGCTATAACTTTAATATATTGCACATTAAGATTATAAACCATAAGTTTAATATTATAACTCCTATGTTTGATATTACACATCCTAAGATTAATAATATAAATGTTAATATTAATATTAAACCCTAAGGCTAATTCTATACCTAGGATTAATATTACAAACCTTGGGATTAATATTTTAAACCTTTTGATTAATATTATAACCCCTAACATTAATATTGTAAACCTTGGATTAAAAACCAAGGATTAACATTGTAAATCTTAAGATTAATATTAAAACCCCTAGGATTATAAATCATAGGGTTAATATAATAAACCCTACAACTAATATTATAAACCATAATCTAATCTATCAAGGATTATAAACCTTGAGATTGTAAACCCTGAGCTTAATATATTAAACCTTAAGTTTAATATAAACCCTATTATTATAAGCCAAATATTAAATCTTAATATTATAAACAAAATATTGTAAACCAAAATATTATAAACCCTAATATTAAACGCCAATTTTCTAAGGTTGGAATGGGACGTTGAATCAATTACAATGCAATGTAATATTGCAACAATAATTGTTGGATTGATTGTCACATTAAGACAATGTTCGTCACAATGTGACGTTGGATAAATTTATGTGGCAATGTCACAATATTAAACCCTAATATTAAATAAAATATTATAAACTCTAAAACACAATATTCTAAATGCTAACATTAATATATTAAACACTACGATTATAAACCCTAAGATTAATATTATAAACCTTATAATTAATATTATAATCCCTAGGATTAATATTATAAACCATAGGATTAATATTAAAAACCTTATGAGTAATATTATAAACTTTCGGATTATAAACCCTAATATTTTAAACTCTAATTTCAAACCCTAATTTTGAAATGTCGCAGTGCGATATTGAATAAACTACAATGTAACATAACATTGTAACAATGATTATTTGACTAATTGTTGCATTGAGACAATGTTTGTCACAATTTGATGTTGAATAAATTTTTGTATCAAAACATTAAACCCTAATATTAAACAAACTATTATAAACTCTAACATTATAAAACACAATATTGTAAACCCTAATATTAATTATTTAAATCTAGGTTAAATATATTAAACCTTAGACTATAACCTAAGATTAATATTTTATAGCTTTGGATTAATATTAACCCCTAATATTATATATATATATATATATATTTATTCTAAGTAAGGTTAATCTATTGATATAATACAAAAAGTAGTTACAGAGTTTCCTGGCTGTAAAGGAACTCGGCCTTAATTAGCATGCAACCATGAAAATTGTTTGAGACTGCCCCAGCAAAGGGGAAACCAATCCAAAAGAAAAATGTCCAAAATACAATCAGATTTAACCCACAGTTTTCCTGATGAGACCAACCGATCAAAAACCAACATCAAAACCACCCAGAAAACCACAGTTTGTCCTGATAGGACCAACCAACTAGCAGATTACCTTGAGGACACATAAGCAAGACAAAACTAAACCCAGAACTAAATGAAATGCCACCTGGCAGAAGTGACACACATCGTAAGGTCATCCGGAGTAGGTTCCTCAATGATTGGACATGCCCAGTCATCCGGTTTATCTGCCTCGCCATGTCTCGTTGCCTGATGTCCTCCCTCCCTGCTTCCAGCCTCAACCGACGAGCTCGACCTATCCTCCAAACGACTTTCCATGGCTTGTGTGTCACTTGGAATGCCTAAATCATCATATGAGCTACCAGTAATGGCTTTCCCATGTCATCTATTCCGACCTCCATTAACTTCCAGCTCGTCATTGTTGTCTCTGTTCCGGCTTGGGCCCGCTCTGTTCATCTCCTCCATGGAAATAGTCATGGGAATGTGCTGCTCAGTCTCTTTAGAAATGGAGATGGAGATGGTGGCAACAATAATTGGGCAATTCAGAGAGCTACGGAATCGAAACTGCGTCGTGTGAGGAACCTAATGTGGAGGCAAAGGAAAGGTAGCAGTGCATACTACCGCCTCGTCACGTCTTGAACAGTGGAGGCAGGCTCTGGCTCTACCACTTTTGGTATTCAGATACTGATTTGCAAGACTATACTAGCGGGTATTTTCAGCAGATGAGGTAGGGGAAGCCGAATTATGGCTATGCAGAGTAGAGGAGCGAGAGCTTCTGCCTTGCGTGCCACCGCGTCAGCTGCACATACGGTGGTGGACCATGGTGGAGATAGGAGCAGTTAAAGAGTTAGGGGGGGCAGAAGAAGAATTGACAGAAGAATTTTTCACAGAGGTTATAGAGTGTTGAGGGACACGAGCTGAATTGCAAAGGTTTGTATGGGAGTGGTGGAAGTCATTACCCAAGTCAAGACAACACACAATCTAGCATATGCGCCCAGTACTAGTTAGCTCAGTGGCTTTCCCGCTTGCGGAGGGCAAGCACAGTGAAATAGGGGCAGAATGACTGGAATGTTCTCCAACTCCATGGTTATGCAAGTAATTGCATTGCCTCGGCTAGAGCAGGCATTAAATGGCACCTGCGAGGTGCCATGAATATGATTCAAGTTGATCTTGGGATGGTTGCAGAGGGCCATGTGACCACCCCGCCCACCGTCGCCCTGTCTCATCACCATAATCACCTTAATTAACACCCGCATCTGGGGGTTTAGCTTTTGCACTAGGTCAGTGCAAATTTGCAATTGATTGTGGTCATTGATGATATTGAGAAGGTCGTAATGTAGGATTTGGTCCTGATCTGCCCCAATGTTTGCTAGGAGATCAACAACTTTGTTACTGTCCCTTTTGACATGAATAAAAGTTATTGCTCTCTTGTATTTTATCCACTTCCCTATTGTTTCAAGCCCGGCCATTAATCTCCAGCTTTTGGTAACTCTTGAAGTCGTGCTTCCTTGTTGGATTTGAGTGGCCATATTGAGAAGGATTTGAGTGTCTCCTTCTATAAGGATGGGATAAAAATTGTGTTGATCCGCTAGCTTCATGCCTTTCCATAATCCTTCTAGTTCTGCAGAGTTGTTCGTTTCCCATCCAATGGAGCCAAAATACAATAGTAGGGGTTGGCCCTCATGATTTCTGACTATGCCTCCGTATCTTGCTTTTCTCGAGTTACCCTTGGAGGCACCATCAAAATTTAACTTAATCACTCTTTTTGGGGGGTGTAACTAATGTGAAAGCTTCCTGGTTGCAATGCGGGGTCTACTGGAATTCAATTGTGCTTGTGGGAGCTGTATGTTCCAATTAGCCCATACGCTTAATTCTTGAGGCTGGGTCAGAAAGTCCTCAGTTGTCCATTGATGCAATGCAAGAGTTTCATTGATGTTGTGACATAGGTTATTCCATATGATTTATAAGGAAGTTTTGTGATTTTTGAAAAATCGTTTATTTATTTCCTTCCAAATTGTCCATAGAAGGAGACTTGGCAAGATAGTCCACAACTTGTTGAGAACTTTGCTGTTATGGGGCTCTGGATCCCAGTTGCTAATGGTGCCTCTTATATCCCCAAGAAGTCTACATGGTCTCTGGCATCTGAAAATGAGCTTTTCCCAGAGTTGATTGGCCATTTGGCAGGAGTCCATGAGGCGATGAATAGTTTCTTCATTGTTTTGACAATTGGGACAATAAGATGGACCTTGAAATCCTATTTTGATTAAGTTCTCCCAAGTGAGAATTCTTTGATGATACAGAAGCTAGATGAAAGTGGATACTTTGGGCCAGATCCCAGTAGTCCATATACGATTCCAAGCAGGATCTATTGGTTCCTGAGTTTGGAACATTATCTGGTATGCTTCTTTGGTGGTATATGTTCCTTTTGATGTATATCCCTATCTTAGAACATTGCTTCCAGTATTGACTCTGATTCTTCTGCTGGTAATCTCTTTATGTAGCTCCATGTTGTAAGCTTCCATTTCTTGCTATGCTATTTACCTCACCGGTTTTCATTGCTTGAATTCCTGTATAGTGCTAAGAGTCCAAAAATGTGCTACATTGTCCTCCTGGTTAATGTTGTTTCCATTATGATTTGTGCCTGGTAAGAGTGCTGCAATTTTGGGTCTTTGTTGCCAAGAACCCGTCCAGAAACGGGTCGTCCTCCCATCCCTTATCTCCCGGAAGCTATGCTGATGGATGACCTCTCTCTGTTTCTTGGTCATATTCCAAATTAAGGATACTATAGGCATGGTAGTTATTCTGATTAGTTCTTGTTGCGCTCGATTATTTGCATACTTTGCAATCCATAATTGCACCCATGGCTTCTATGGGCAGGAAACCCATTGCCACCAAATCCATGCTCCCATCAAAGTATTGTTGTGTTGTGGATCACGTAAGCTTAGACCCCCCTGCCTTTTAGGCTTGCAAACTTTTTCCCATTTAACTAAAGCCAATTTTCTATTTTGCCCTATAGAGCCCCATAAGAAATTGCATTATAGATTCCTAATTCTCTTCAGCACCCATTTCGGTGTACCGAGCACTAAGAACAAATAGAAGGGCATTAATTATAGGACTGCCTTTATCAGGACTAATTTGCTTGCCATGTTGAGAGTTCTATAAGTCCAATACACGAGCCGACTTTCCATTTTCTCAATGATTTGATGCCAGGAAGCATGCTTTATGGCTGAATCTATGAGAGGGGCGCCTAAATACTGGGAAGGAAGCTTGGCTTAAGAGAATCCAATGGTTCGAGCAATGATTATTTGGGTGGGAATAGGAGTATGGAAGAAAAAGATTTTAGATTTGGTAGTGTTTATGGTGGTGCCAGAAGCTTTTGAGAATGTGTCTAAAAGTGCTTTCATCCAGGAAGAGATGGAGTTCTTAAACATCTCCTCGCTCAACATGACATACCGATATGCTATCAAAATCGAGCAAAAGTTCAATCAGAAGAAGTGAGACTTTGGATTTGCAAATCCGAAGCCCAAAGGACAAAGCCAAGGTGGGGTGACCCAAGACAACCCGTCAAAGCCACAAGAGAAGGACAACACCACGAAGTCGAAGAAGGACACGGGAAAGTGGTGTGAGTTCCACAAGAGTCCCACTCATAACACAAGTGAGTGTCGGACCAAGCAGTTGCTAGTGGCTGAGTTGAAGGCTTCCAGGTCAGATGCATGTTTCGACTCTTAGCCAGAACCGGAGATCTAGAAGAATGAACTCGAAGATCTAGAGGAGGGAGAACATCTTTTCCACTCATAGATGTGGGTGAAGGCTTCACCGATGCAATTCATTGTCGATAGTGGCAGCCAAAAGAACCTTATTTTAGCAGAGGTCGTGAAGCGGTTGGCTCTACTGACTACACCACACCCGCATCCGTACAATATCGGGTGGGTTCATGAAGGATGAGATCTCAAAATTCGCCAACAATGCTACCTTCCCTACAACATCAAGCCCATCAAAAACGACGTATTGTGTGATGTTACACCTCTGGATGTTTGTGATGCACTATTAGGTTAGCCATACTTGTGGAGGAAACATGCTGTGTATGAGTCAAGACCTTGTGCTGCCATTATTTCTTTGAATAATTCATTATACAGGATACTGGAGGTAGCCCCATCTACTGCCACCTCTTTGATCACTACCAAGAAAGGCAGCAAGCTCATCTCATAGACTAGGAAATTTATTTTCTATCTGGTTTTCTCCCAAAGTAAGGAGAAGATCGTCACCACATCCATGATCCCCACGAAGGGTTCCTCAACGTAGTAGCAACAAAAAAGGGATACGGTCATGACAGAACACGGGAACAACTTCTCCTCACCCACAGGGGTACTACACAAGCTTCAAGTGGGCAACAAAGTCTAGTTGCATCTGCAGAAAGAACGCCTTACAAGAGCCCATCAGAAACTCAGACCACTCCGACATGGTCCTTACACCAATACCAAGGCTATGGGAAACAATGCTTTGAAGCATAGCATTCCTCCATTCCTTCACCCTCACCAAGTGTTTAATGTGGACCGTTGTTGACCATGCTTCCCACCATTACTGGACACATCAGAGATTGCAAAACAAGTTCAGCAGATAGAGGAACTCAACCCAATGGGGACCATTGCTTCCTAAGGGGGGAGGAATGATCCAGGTGGATGTTGGTGACCACCCACCTATCCCACTTGGACCCCCGCAACTGTCTCTTTCAGTTTCCTTATTTGTAGCACAATTTATTATTTTTAGCAGTTTTTCGGGTCCTGAACTTCCGGAGCCATTTTGAGGCCCTAAACAACATTTTTTGGTAAATCTAGGGCAACATGGGTAAATCTATTGATGTTTCCATTCCCAAAGTTGTAGTGCTCGGATAGATCTTTCTAATGAGCTATTGTACACATCAAATGGAGATTGTCTGCCAAAGTTACGACCCTGGGAAATTGAGGTACCAATTTACCCAAACGGGGCCCACAATTTGGCGTTTCATCTTCTAGGGTTAGGTTTTGGGATGTGAAGGGTTTTTTATTGTTTGTCAACAATAAATAGGCTTTTGAACCTCATTGTAACACAGTTCAGAGGCATGTAGTCACCACATCTGTTCTCAGAGATAAGCTACTATCGCCCTAGCTGTTTATTTCCATTTTCTATTTGTAAGCATATCTCAATATTTTACATTAATGAAATGAAGTATTATTTCCACTGCATCTTTGTGTTTATGGTTATCTCTGTAATTTGTTGTGTTCTTATTTAAATCCGAATCAAAGGAGGAGCCTCAGAAATTTGTGGAGCATCCACGAATTGAGGAGCAGAGAGTGGAGACATTCACTCAAGCAGAATCATCTAGAGTAGGAAGGAAAAGAGCTAGGGAAGTTGATAGACTTGTGCAGGATACGAGGGAGAATGTGGGAGGTCCTTCAAATTTGTGTAGGAAAAGGAGGTCACCTAAGAGGTACACTCACTACATGGCTCTAATGAATGAGATTGTAGATATTGAGGCATCCTCTTTTGAGGAAGAAGTTGAACAACCTATTTGGGTTGATGCAATGATGGAAGAATGTGAATCCATCTTGAAGAACAGTGTTTGGGAAGTGGTCATAAGACCAACAGAGAAATCAATTGTGGGCTCAAGATGGATATTCAAGGTTAAGCATTCAGAATATGGAAGCATAGATAAATACAATGCCAGATTTATGGCCAAAGGATTCTCTCATGTTGAGGGAATTGACTATGAGGAAACCTTTGCTCCTGTAGTAAGGTATTTGCCCAACAGAGAAATTCTTGCTCTAACTTCAAAGATGGAGTGGAAGGTCCACCAAACAAATGTAAAAACAACATTTGTTAATGGGGTTGTTGAGGAGGACGTGTACAATGAGAAACCATAAGGTTTTGAGACATTTGATTAGGAGTCTCATGTGTGCAGACTTAAGCGAGCATTGTACAATCTCAGACAGGCACCATGTGCTTGATACACCGGGATTGACAACTATCTCACTAGTTTGGGCTTCACCGAAAGGGAAGTGGATGAAAACCTATATCACATATTGGTAGAAGGTAAATTACTTATTATTGTCTTACATGTCGATGATTTAATACTAACTCGTGACGAGAAAGTGATAAGATCTTGCAAGGAGGACCTTGCAAGGGAATTTGAAATGAAGGAAATGAGTCTCATACACTACTTCCTTTGGTTAGAAGTATAGTAAGGTGATGGGGAACTATCTATGTCTCAAGGTAAGTATGGAAGTGAGATACTATAGAGATTATGCATGGATATTTGTAAACCCATGGAGACACCTCTAGTGACCAAATAGAGGAAGGAGGATTCCACTTCAAGTGAGGAAGTGGCTGATACCATTTATCGACAACTAATGGGTTCACTGATGTATCTTGTGAACATGCGACCAGATATGTGCTATGCAGTCAACTAGTTGAGCCAAGCTTTGGTTAGGCTGACCTAATTATATTGGAAGGTAGTTAAGCATGTTTTATGGTACCTTAGAGGCACTACCCAGTTTGGATTATGGTACAAATAGAAAGAGGGAGTGAAGTTGTGTGGCTTCATAGATGTAGATTGAGTAGGGAGTCCATCCAACCAAAAGAGTAAATCAGGTGAAATTTTCATTGTTGGATATGTAGCTATTTCCTAGTACAACAAGAAGCAAAGATTTATGGTGCTTAGCTTAGAAGAAGTAGAATACATGGCTACAAGTCAAGCAACATGTGAGGTGATCTTGATGAGAAAGATACTTATGGTATTGTTTGGTTAGATGATGGATATAACTGAGATCTATTGTGATATGTAGACTTGCATCAAGTTCTTTGAGAATCCTATATTTCACTATCGATCCAAGCATATAGTTATCTAGTATCACCATTTATGGGACTTTCTGTAGAGGTGGTTAATGTTTCTACAATAAATTTTGTTAAAGGAACACGATGGTGACATTTTGACAAAGGATTTGTTAAGAGGGAATTTCAAGTTCCATAGGTGCAGGATAGGGGTTGTTGATAATCCTTTCTTGATGACAGGGAGTGTTGAAAAATGTAGAAAGAAAGCCTCAATTTTATTTTGCATTGGTCAAACTGAGAAAATCCAGATTTCCACATCAACAGATAACCTGGATGCAATTAATTTGTGTGACATGGCTCTTTTCGCTTAGTTAGCTCAATAAATTCATGTTTGGGGAGTTGGAGTTTAGTTAAGCATGTGTGATTGCTAATTTGTAGCAATCAAGGTCAATTATTTCAAGTTGTTTTCTGTTAAACTAGTTCTAACAGTTCGAGGACATAGTGGAAGGTTAATTGTGTAGTGGGACCTTAGTCTAACTTAGTGATCATCTAGTTAACTGATCAGTATTCAACCCAAAATAGTTGGTGCATGTAGAGAATTTGAGTTCCCCAACTGTGTTGGAGATTCCAAGGCAACGTAAGATGAGTTGTAGACTAGTCTTGAGTATATAGGTGTTGCATGTCGTTAGATGATCAACCTTGGGAATTGCAAAAGAATTTTTGAGGGAATTCCTAAATAATAGGGGCCTAATTTCCTCAGTATTTTCGAAAGGAAATAGGGGCTCAAGCATAGGAAGAAATTGACTAAGTTTGGGTCAGATCTTCTCAGTGAGCATAGAGATAGGTTATTCAGTTATAGGTTGAGCTTAGATTGTGATACACATTTTAATACATCTCTATTCATCATATTTAATGCAAGTAGGCATAAGGGGGTTTTAGCAGATTGCTTTCCCCTGGAAAAATATTATGCATATGTGTTATTTCTTATTGCATGTATGTGATTGATGTTCTAAATTATGAATTAGATTCCACAGAGTAGTAGAGTAGGATTGTGTCTTGTGATTTAGATTAAATTTCATGAGTAATTGCAATTCTACATCATAATTTCTACATTGTCTTATTGACCCTTACACAACCCAAAAGAATCCAGTTTTTTACCACTATACCTCAAAGATTATCAGTCTCATATTCTCCTTCTATTTCCAACATAGGTCTACTAATAAACCCTTATGTGGCTCCCCAGTTCGTACCCTTAATCTCAAGTTCGTAACCCTTGAAACAACTTTGACCTAGGATATTATTTTGTGAAGGAGAATAGGAAACCTCGTACCTAATTTTTGTTCTTGAGGCATAAATTCTTAAGTCTCCTTTTACTACATAAATTAGGAAAATAACCCTCTTCTTCCCTTCAAAGAGATTACATCCCAATCAGTTGTTCTTCCTTCTACAAACTAGGGGTAACTAATTATAGTCATACTCTTCTAACACTTGTACTACCAAGTTCGAATAAGATCATCATAAATAACTCAACCCCCTTCATCTACTCAACCTTCTTGATGGTTTAAGAAAGATATTGTATCACTTGGATTCTACAATACTTCACAATAATTAGCAGAAACTCGCATCAAGAGATAATAAGCCTCACTCGCTTCATTTTATTATACCAAGAGGAGAACTTGTATTATTGTCCAAGAACACTCATATTATTATCCCTCCATTAACATCAAAGCCCTTTCCATTACCTAGAAGGAGTAAATTATGTTATTTTCAAACCTTATGAGTGAACTCGCACCACTGAACCATTTAGGAATACAATTTGGATTACTAAGCAAAAGAGTCTTGGATCTTAGCCATTGTATATGAAAATTCAGATTTCTATTTCAGATCTTTCTCATAGTAACTTTCATATATGAGGGATGCATAACTTGGATCATAGTCAGAGAGGAGATTTACATCCATGTTTAGGTGTATCACAATATCTTGTATGAATTACTAGGCAAACCTTCAATACAAATTTTGGATCTCCATACTTCAAGAAAGAACTTGTGTAGCTGTGTTGCATTCATTTTATTGAGAGCAATTCAGACTTCACGATAATTTAAAAAAATACTTCAAGTAATACTGCCAACAAGATGTGATATTCATCCTTCTTCCCTCACCTTAGCTATGATACAATGTCAGAAAATCAAAGTATTTGTAGATTAGAGTTGACTTTCCTTACTTGATAATTACTTGTGATATTTTTTTAATTTTTATTATTTATTTTTACTTCTTCATCAAGCAATTAACAAAACATGAATATCGCAGAGAAAGAACACAAGATATAGTCTCCAAGCTAGGGGAAAATCCCATAATTAGGGAAAACCCAAAAAATCCTCTTCTTATAGAATGAGATCAAGTGAGATATACAAGACCCAACACCAAGACAAATACCTCCATAATATCCCCAAGTCAGCTCTCCAATCACTGTAAAAAATCTTCACTTAAAATGCCTTGTCTCACAGATAAATTCATCCTCCTTGTAGCTTGTATTTCACGGACCTCATGATCCCTCTATAGTTTGTATAACACTATTATTACAATATTTTTTGGGCATGAATTATTGTATTTCTTTAACTCGCATATCATCACAGGAGTGGTCCTTCTTTAGCTCACATAACAGTAGAGAATCATTGCCTCAGATACACGCAACACATCGCATGAGAAACTTGCATTGTTCAAGATAATTTTTTCATAGAAGACTTGCATCTTCTCAAAATTCCATACCACAAAAAAATAGTTTATATGGTTCTAAAACAACAATAGACCTTCAAAAAATATGCTTCAAAAAAACATGCATAACTCTGCCATAGAGATTCACATATCCAACTTCAGAACTTCCACCAACTAACTACCTTTTGGTGGAGCATTCATGGAAATATATAGTAGTTTTCCGATGTGAAAGGTCATGTTTGTTGATCATGATGACTTTACTAACTAGAGGGGCAAACTTGGTCTTATGGAGGACTATTTGACTCTTTTGAACTAAAAATGAATTAATTTTCCATTTCTTACAAAGAGTTCAAAAGGACTATGACTCAAATTCAATTCTTTGACTCAACAAAAGCCTAGAAGTATGAAGAACATGCTTGACTAAATAACTAATAATAATATAAATATTTTACTTCTTTTACATAAAATACAAATTGATACAAGTACAAAGATAAATATGAAGGAAGAGCCTAGTTACTTTTCCAATAGTATGTCCCCATTTAAAACTTGTTTTAGATATTTTCTAACCTCACCTTTGGATATTCTATATGGGAAGCAAGGGGAGTGAGGGAGGTTCTTGCGAGGAATGCATTAAGGGAAGAATAATTGTTGAAAATATTAGGGAGATTCATCTACAAGTACATGAGACACTATAAAATTCATAGGAAAAATACAAACCTTGTGCTGATCATCACAAAACAAAGAGGTTGTTCAAGGAGGGAGATAGAGTATGGTAACAATTAAATAAGGAGATGCTATAGAGTCTTGATAATAAAATCAGGGCTCTATAATATGGCCTTTTTAAGATACTAGAAAAGATGGGAGATAATGTTTATAGGCTCGCACTTTCCCATACATGTGCATTTACTTAGTGGTGAATGTAGGGAATTTAGAAATCTATGATTCTTTCATGCTAGACTAGGGAGAGGGACAAGTCCTCCCTTCTTTATAGGATTTGGTATAAGATGCTCGAGTAGATTTGAAAGAAGATGAAATTTTGTAGAAGAGATTCAGAATTATGAGACAAGGTCAACATGACATTTGGTGGATTGGTTTGAAAGAATATATTTTAGGCAAGGTTAAATGGTACACCTGAGAGAAGGGAGATGAAACAATTTCTCACCTCATCCAGTATAATATTTTGAGGACCAAAATCTTCCCAAAATGTGGAGGTGTGATCCATATTTTATCATTATATTGTCTTTCACTAATCTCGATCCTTTCAAAGTGGAAAAAATGGAGAAATAAGCTCAAAATACCATTTTTACTTGTGAGACCTTGTTTGGGAAATTGGGGGCACCTTTAGAAAGTAGTTTGAGGCATGAAACATTTATTGGAGGGGTAAAATTTTTTACCCTAAGCATTTCACCTTTTAGCAATATTACACACACATATGCCTTTCCAACATCATAAGAATCGCCTTAATTTGGGTCCATATGCAAAAGTTATGCCACCCAATAGTTGGTCTTCCTATTTTAACTACCATGATTTGAGAGGATGCCACATCGTCCTACATTATTCACGGAAAATGGGATAGCCAAGTGATTGTGATGAAAAGACTCTTGAAGAATCAAAATTATAACTCTAGCTAAGCCTTGAGGGAGTCAAACTTAGATGTTATAACTAAGCCATTAGGAGGAAAAGGGGGTTTCATGCAATTCAACTGCATTTTGTGTCATATATGAGCAGAGTAGCCAAGATTGGATAGTGAGAGAGAAGACAGAGAGGGTTTGTGCATTGGGGCAAATCTCATTTCTTTTTACTTGCATTGATTTTCATTCATATAAATAGA
>APFE030510268.1:3738-14694 GCA_000404065.3 Pinus taeda
CAGATGACTGTAGTGATGGAAAGAAATAGAAGTTATGTAACTATTTTTGTAACAGTTAAACGAACAACAAGCATCAACTGCAAACAGAGGGCTATAAAGCCAAAAGACATGTAACAGAGAAGGGTTCAGTTCAGAAAGGAAGAAGTTGAGTGAATTTATTAATAGAAACTATCAAGCATTCAAAACGAGAGAATTACTATCCATCAAAATTGCCTACATAATTATTTGTTCATTTTTATTCATATTTTCATCACTTAAGAGACCACTGTATCATTATAAATTAGTATACTGTCAGGGCTACTGTACAAGTATAATTCACAGTTAAATTTAAGTCAAGCAGATAGAATCTTAAACAAATTCCGAGTCATAAGACAACGAGTCGCGCTTACGTTCAAGCGCACAACAACATAAACTAAGGACAAGTGAATACGTTCAAGCGCATAGCAACATAAACTAAGGACAAGCGAATACGTTCAACGCACAACAACGTAACCGAAAGACAAGTGAAGGTGCCACAGGTAACAAATACCATACATTTTTTTCATCAAAAAAAATTTCATTTAAATTGTCCAAAATAGCAATCTACAGCAAGAGCCGGTAGGGCCGAGTTCCATTACATAGACAGAGACCAGTCTAGTCACGGTGGATGCAAATACCATCGAAATTACAACAACCCAGGTCAAATACAAAACCCTGAGTTAGGGTTTGTGATCGACCAGCAACAGGGTCACGGTGGAGCCATATCTTTACACACAAAACCGAACTAGAACGACAATGGCAAACAAATAACGATACAGTGACTAGACACTAGACTAGCGGACGGGACATCCTCCAAGCAGAAACCAACATTTACAAACAGAACAAGTTACAGGCCTACGCAGAATATATGCAACTGAATACCACCGAGTACAGGGGAATACACCGCCCAGGTCACCCGTGAGGATCTGCAAGGAACCATAAGGAAGATTAGGGCGTGTTACAGAGAAAATACAGAGGAACGAAACCCTCTAGAAGCAACATTAATTTGATAAACGAAACCCTTACCCAAAGGACGCGAAGAGAAGCTATATCTGGAGTAGAGAACGCCACTGAGCGAATGGAGAGAAAAGGGGCAAGTGGGTTAGACCCAGAACGAAGAGCAGATGAAATTGAAGCAAGGAGAAATAGTTTACGTGTCTTAAAACTGAAGGTGATTCCCGAAGAACCCTGTGCTTGCAGCCAGAGTCAAAGCCGCATCATAAGAAGGTGAACGAACCCAGATAATTACCAGCAATCGAACTTGGAATGAAAACTCAAAAAACCAGTAGCATACACAGAGCCCGCACGATGAAAGCCACATGACAGAGAATAGGAAGATTGAATTCAGGCCACAGACAAAATACGACCAACCGAAGTTACAGTGATAACCACAAGCAAGCCAAAGAACTAGTTATTCTACCGAAGACATAACCAACAGAGTAACAGTGTGACTTACCGAGGATTGAGCACAAAACCAGGCAAGTAACCTCCATAGCTAGACATCATTGTTTTCGAACAGGCGAACAGGATAACCAAACACGCAGCGAAGGTCTCAACTAGTACCTAGAACCAGTTCAAGCACAGTACAATGCCCATGAATTTCGTTACAGAGCCGAAGGAACCATAGCACAACGCACCCATCGTTTTCCCAAGTCAGAGCTCACAAACCCTCGGAGCAACAAAATAATAACCGAAGAAAGGTCGAGAAGGTGTGTTAAACATTAGGGTTGATTAGTATACCGAGGCAGGGTACTACCATTGAAGTCTACATTTAATATCCAACTACCACCAACCTACCAAACCGCGGGATAACACCATCCAACCACCACGTAAAGAATCCAACACATAGCATAAAGCGCAAAAGCATTTCCAAGTGGGCTGGGTCCCATCATAGTGGTATCAGAGCTGTTTGAGTTGAAGAGATTTGGGAGAAATGGATATAGGTAGACGAGGATGAGGCCGAGGTGCTCGTAGAATGGCAGATGAGGCGTTAAGAGAAGAACTCAGAGTTCTTACTCCTCGATTGGAAGTAGTAGAGGCAGGGAGGAGAAGAGATCCAGAGTTAGGTGACGTGAGTGAAGAAGAAGTGGAAGTAGCGGCAGATGGGCCTGAAGGTGACTCACCAGAAGTGAAGTTATTGAAGTCTGTATTATTGTCAAATAGCAGACCAAAAGCAGAATTACCAACCTACGATGGCAGTTTATCGATCGACGTTGTATTAGATTGGATTAGCGAGATGGACAAGTATTTTGAATGCGAGGAAGTTAGTGAAGACCGTAGGGTCAAGTTTGTAGCAACAAAGCTGAAAGGACACGCAACCCTGTGGTGGGACAGTGTCCAGAATGAGAGAAAGAGGTTGAACAAACCTCCGATAAAGACTTGGACGAGGATGGTAGCTAAATTGAAGGGCAGATTTCTGCCAAGAGATTACCAAATTGCGCTACATAGGAAAGTTCAGAATTTGAGACAGAGGGGACTGATTGTGAAAGAGTATACAGAGGAATTTTATCAAGTAAATTTGCGAGAACGATACATAGAGGATACAGCAGAAAGGACAGCCAGATATGTAAATGGGTTCAGGATGGAGATTTTGGATGAAATAAGCATTTTGTCTCCAAACAATATGGATGAGGCATACCAGATCGCGATCAAAGTAGAGGAGAAACTTAACCGAAGACAGAATTCCCAGAGAGGACGAGGGTCTACCAGAGGAAGAGGCCAGTCCTATGGCAGGGGTCGAACTTCCAGCAACAACGAGGAAGCCAGCAGTACAAGGAATTCGGGAACAACAGAAAAATGAGATGGGATGAGAGGTGGCAGATCGTTTCAGCGCGGCAGAGGAAATGGCCGTGGAAGGGGAACTTGTTACCAGTGTTACAGATGCCACAAGTGGGGGCACCGCTCTTTTGAGTGCCCTGAGACAGATTCAACTCGACAGCGAGGCACATATGTGGCGGAACCGGAGGAAGCAGCAGCACCTCCTGAAGAGGCAGAAAATGCCCCAGAAACAAGAGAAGCTTTAGTGCTGCATAAGGTGTTGTTGAAGCCAGTTGATGAGAGTATTGAGCAGACGGAGTGGAAAGCTCTGTTCAGGACATTTTGTAAATCGCAAGGTAAATGCTGTAAAATGATAATTGACAGCGGAAGTACTGAAGCGTCTGAAACACCCCAATCCATATTTATTTTCATGGCTATAGAAGGGGCACCAGTTACTGGTAGATGAGCAGAGTGAAGTTGAATTTCAGATAGGACGTTATAAGGATAAAATCATTTGGGACATTATGCCAATGGACGTATGCCACATCTTGTTGGGCAGACCTTGGCAATATGACAGAAAAGTGACCCATGATGGGGTGTTGAACTGTTATAAGTTCGAAAAAGTTGGGATTAGGCATACCCTTGTGCCTATCAGGGAAGAGAAGGAGGCAGCTGAAGTAAATGAAACTAAGGGATTTCTAATGAGCGGAAAACAATTTTTAAATCAAGTTGAAAATAGCGAGATGAATTATGCCGTAGTCAGAAAGACGAGGACAGTTCTGTTGGACACAGAAATCACAGGTTTGCCTATAGAAATACAACAAATCTTGGAAGAGTTTATGGATATAGTAGTGGACGACTTGTCGGATAAGTTACCTCCCAAGCGGAGTATTAGTCACCATATTGACTTCATACCAGGAGCGAGCTGACCAAATAAGGCAGCTTATCGAATGAGCCCCAAGGATAATGAAGAAATCAGAAAACAGGTGCAGGGGCTATTGGACAAAGGATTGATCAGGGAGAGTTTGAGCCCATGTGTTGTACCAATATTTCTCGCCCCCAAAAAGGGAGGAGAATGGCAGATGTGCACTGATTCCAGGGCCATCAATAAAATCACCATACGGTACAGATTTCCGTTACCGCGTATGGATGATATGATGGACTGTCTGAGTGGGGCAGCTTACTTTTCTAAGATAGATTTAAAAATCAGATATCACGAGATTCGGATACGTGAGAGAGATGAGTGGAAGATAACTTTTAAAACCAATGAAGGCTTATATGAATGGCTGGTCATGCCGTTCGGGTTGAGCAATGCGCCCAGCACCTTCATGAGACTTATGAATGAGATGCTAAAGGAATATATTGGGAAGTTCGTAATTGTTTATTTGGATGACATTCTTATTTTTAGTAAGACACGAGAAGAACACTTCCGGCATGTGCGTAAAGTGTTGGAGAAGCTACAGCAGAATAAGTTATTGATAAATTTGAAGAAATGTACGTTTTTGCAAAGAGAGTTAATTTATGTGGGATTTCTGATAGTGGAGAACGAATTGAAGATGGATCTGGAGAAGGTGACAGCAATCATAAATTTGTCGTCACCGAAAAATTGTTTGAGGTACGTAGTTTCCATGGATTAGCAAGTTTTTACAGGAAGTTTATTAAAAATTTCAGCGGAATTTGTGCTCCTATGTTGGAGACCATCAAAAAGGCGAGCCAACCTTTTCGATGGACAGAAGCAGCAGAAAAGAGCTTTCAGCTATTGAAAAAGAAAATAACAGAAAGACTGATTCTCAGGCTACCAGATTTTCAAAAATTATTTCAGGTACGTTGTGATGCTAGTGGAACAACAATCGGGCTGTACTCAGTCACGAGGAAAGACCGGTGGCATTTTTCATTGAAAAACTGAATGAGAGTAGGCAGAAGTACTCCTCGTATGACAAGGAATTCTACGTAGTGGTACAGGCGCTAAGGCACTGGAGGCATTATTTGTTGGGGAACGAGTTCATGCTGTTTTCAGATAATTTTGCGTTACAATATGTAATGTAGCAACACAAACTTAATCATAAACATGCGAAATGGGTGGAGTACTTATAGAGTTTTAATTTTGTACTGAAACATATCAGCGGGCAAGCGAATAAGGTAGCCGACGCATTGAGAAGAAAAACTTTACTATTGCAGGAAAGCACTGTGTAGGTTTTGGGCTTTGAACATTTACGAGATCTTTATAAGACAGACACAAATTTCAGAGAAGCCTATGAGGCGTGCCAAAACCCTTTGATAAGGGGAAATAGTCCCTGGCTGGACTATAACATACAAGAAAAATTGCTTTTTAAGGGAGGACAATTGTGTATCCCCAACTGTTCTATGAGGGAGAATATCATTCGTGAAAAACACAGTGGGGGATTGGTTGGAAACTTTGGTATTGACAAGACCTTGGAACAACTTAGTCACTTTTATTTTTTGCCAAGAATGCGACGGGATGTACAACGTTTTGTGGCTAAGTGTAAGGTGTGTCAACTAGCGAAGGGACATAGCTAGAACACAGGATTATATACGCCATTGCCTATTCCAGGCAGACCTTTGGATTCAGTGAGTTTAGATTTTGTGTTGGGACTGCCAAAAACATAGAAAGGATATGATTCGGTGATGGTAGTGGTGGATCGTTTCTCAAAAATGGCACATTTTGTACCTTGTCGGAAAACTAGTGACGCCACTTACGTGGCCCACTTGTTTTTTAATGAGATTGTCAGATTACACGGGTTACCAATAACCATCCTATCAGACAGAGACGTGAAGTTCACGGGACATTTTTGGCGTACCTTATGGAAAAGGATGAACACCCAATTAAGCTACAGTACTGCTTATCACCCGCAAACCGACGGGCAAACAGAAGTTGTGAACAGAAGTCTAGGAAATCTGTTACGCAGCTTAGTCGGGGAGAATTCTAGGATGTGGGACCGAGTGCTAGCGCAAGCAGAGTTTGCTTACAACGATTCGCCGAATCGTAGCACGGATCTCAGTCCCTTCCAGATTCTTTATGGCATGCACCCTCGTGGAGTGCATGAGCTTCGAGATCTTGGTTTACAGGAACGACGGAGTGACGATGGAGAAGATTTTGCAAATGCAATGAGGGACTTACACGAACAGGTGAAGGCAAAATTATAGGACAACAGCTCGAAGTATAAGGAACATGCAGATTTGAGGAGAAGAGAAGTTCATTTTGAGGTAGGGGATGAAGTTCTGGTACACTTGCGTAAGGAGTGGTTCCCTAAAGGTACGTACAACAAACTGAAGTACAAGAAGATATGGCCTTGTAAGATCTTGCGAAAGTTTTCAGTGAATGCCTACGAAATACAACTACCACCTGGAGTAGCCATATCACCTATTTTCAATGTGGCAGATCTGTTTCCGTATACAGGCGATCTATTGGAAGAAAAGAAGAATGAACCCGGACAATCCACGCGGAACACCCTGGAAGACAGAGGAAGTTGGAAAAGACAAATGCCTTATGTCCAACCTCCTGAGATCGAAGGCATCCTTGAAACTCAGGTAGTTAGGCGTACTCGATGGAAAAATTATTTTCAGTACCTGGTCAAGTGTAAGAACCGTCCGATTGAGGACAACTCATGGCTTGACGCCAGGCAGATTGAACGAACAGGGACATCGGTAGAAGAGCTCATGAACCAGAGTCATGATCTTTTCTCACCCCGGGAGCCTGAGGCAGTAGCATCCAGCTCACTGTGACGACGCAGAAAGGACTCCAACGAGGTTCACAAGCGAGAGTCTATTGAAGTGTCAAATTCTATTGAGAATAATTTTTCTTTTATTTTATTTTACAAATCAGCAAAAGCTAGGTGTCTTTTTATTTTTCAGTTTAGGATTACTGTAGTTCAGTTGTTAATTAAAAGGTAGCTTAAGAAATTAGAAAAATAACCATCAACTGTTCCTACAAGTCTTGGAATGCCAGATGACTGTAGTGATGGAAAGAAATAGAAGTTATGTAACTATTTTTGTAACAGTTAAACCAAATGCAAGCATCAACTGCAAACAGAAGGCTATAAATCCAAAAGACATGTAACAGAGAAGGGTTCAGTTCAGAAAGGAAGAAGTTGAGTGAATTTATTAATAGAAACTATCAAGCATTCAAAACCAGAGAAGTATTGTCCATCGAAATTGCCTACATAATTATTTGTTGATTTTCATTCATATTTTCATCACTTAACAGACCACTGTATCATTATAAATTAGTATACTGTCATGGCTACTGTACAAGTATAATTCACAGTTAAATTTAAGTCAAGCAGATAGAATCTTAAACAAATTCTGAGTCATAAGACAACGAGTCGCGCTTATGTTCAAGCGCACAGCAACATAAACTAAGGACAAGAGAATACGTTCAAGTGCACAGCAACATAAACTAAGGACAAGGGAATACGTTCAACACACAGCAACGTAACCGAAAGACAAGCGAAGGTGCCACAGGTAACAAATACCATACATTTTTTTCATCAAAACAAATTTCATTTAAATTGTCCAGAATAGCAATCTACAGCAAGAGCCGGTAGGGCCGACTTCCATTACATAGACCAGTCTATGTCAACTAGCAAAGGGACATACCCAGAACACAGGATTATATACGCCATTGCCTATTCCAGGCAGACCTCGGGATTCAGTGAGTTTAGATTTTGTGTTGGGACTGCCAAAAACACAGAAAGGATATGATTCAGTGATGGTAGTGGTGGATCGTTTCTAAAAAATGGCACATTTTGTACCTTGTCAGAAAACTAGTGACGCCACTTACGTGGCCCACTTGTTTTTTAATGAGATTGTCAGATTACACGGGTTACCAACAACCATCCTATCAGACAAAGACGTGAAGTTCACGGGACATTTTTGGCGTACTCTATGGAAAAAGATGAACACCCAATTAAGCTACAGTTCTGCTTATCACCCGCAAACCGACGGGAAAACAGAAGTTGTGAACAGAAGTCTAGGAAACCTGTTACGCAGCTTAGTCGTGGAGAATTCTAGGATGTGGGACCGAGTGCTAGCGCAAGCAGAGTTTGCTTACAACGATTCGCCGAATCGTAGCACGGGTCTCAGTCCCTTCCAGATTCTTTATGGCATGCACCCTCGGGGACTGCATGAGCTTCAGGATCTTGGTTTACAGGAACGACGGAGTGCGGATGGAGAAGATTTTGCAAATCCAATGAGGGACTTACACGAACAGGTGAAGGCAAAATTACATGACAGTAGCTCGAAGTATAAGGAACGTGCAGATTTGAGGAGAAGAGAAGTTCATTTTGAGGTAGGGGATGAAGTTCTGGTACACTTGCGTAAGGAGCGGTTCCCTAAAGGTACGTACAACAAACTGAAGTACAAGAAGATAGGGCCTTGTAAGATCTTGTGAAAGTTTTCAGCGAATGCCTACGAAATACAACTACAACCTGGAGTAGGCATATCACCTATTTTGAATGTGGAAGATCTGTTTCCGTATACAGCCGATATGTTGGAAGAAAAGAAGGATGAACCTAGACAATCCACGCGGAACACCCAGGAAGACAGAGGAATTTGGAAAAGACAAATGCCTTATGTCCAACCTCCTGAGATCGAAGGCATCCTTGAAACTCAGGTAGTTAGGCGTACTCGGCGGAAAAAAAATTCAGTACCTGGTCAAGTGGAAGAACCGTTCGATTGAGGATATCTCATGGCTTGACGCTAGGCAGATTGAACGAACAGGGACATCGGTAGAAGAGCTCATGAACCGGAGTCATGACCTTTTCTCACCCCGGGAGCCTGATGCAGGAGCATCCAGCTCACTGTGACGAGGCAGAAAGGACTCCAACCAGGTTCACAAGCGAGAGTCTATTGAATTGTCAAATTCTATTGAGAACAATTTATCTTTTATTTTATTTTACAAATCCGAAAAAGCTAGGTGTCTTTTTATTTTTCAGTTTAGGATTACTGTAGTTCGGTTGTTAATTAAAAGGTAGTTTAAGAAATTAGAAAAATAACCATCAACTGTTCCTACAAGTCTTGGAATGCCACATGACTGTAGTGATGGAAAGAAATAGAATTTATGTAACTATTTTTGTAACAGTTAAACCAACTGCATGCATCAACTGCAAACAGAGGGCTATAAAGCCAAAAGACATGTAACAGACAAGGGTTCAGTTCAGAAAGGAAGAAGTTGAGTGAATTTATTAATAGAAACTATAAAGCATTCAAAACCAGAGAAGTATTGTCCATCGAAATTGCTTACATAATTATTTGTTGATTTTCATTCATATTTTCATCACTTAACAGACCACTGTATCATTATAAATTAGTATACTGTCATGGCTACTGTACAAGTATAATTCACAGTTAAATTTAAGTCAAGCAGATAGAATCTTAAACAAATTTTTAGTCATAAGACAATGAGTCGCGCTTACGTTCAAGCGCACAGCAACATAAACTAAGGACAAGCGAATACGTTCAAGCGCACAGCAACATAAACTAAGGACAAGTGAATACGTTCAAGCGCACAACAACATAAACTAAGGACAAGAGAATACGTTCAACGCACAACAACGTAACCGAAAGACAAGCGAAGGTGCCACAGGTAACAAATACCATACATTTTTTCCATCAAAACAAATTTCATTCAAATTGTCCATAATAGCAATCTACCGCAAGAGCCGGTAGGGCCGAGTTCCATTACATAGACAAAGACCAGTCTAGTCATGGTGGATGCAAATTCCATCGAAATTACAACAACCCAAGTCAAATAGAAAACCGTGAGTTAGGGTTTGTGACCGACTAGCAACAGGGTCATGCTCGAGCCATATCTTTACACACAAAACCGAACTAGAACGACAACGGCAAACAAATAACAATACAGTGACCAGACACTAGACTAGCAGATGGGACATCCTCCAAGCAGAAACTAGTATTCACAAATAGAACAAGTTACAGGCCTACCCAGAATATACGCAACCGAATACCACCGAGTACAGGGGAATATGCCGCCCAGGTCACCCGTGAGAACCTGCAAGGAACCAGAAGGAAGATTAGGGCGTGTTACAGAGAAAATACAGAGGAACGAAACCCTCTAGAAGCAACATTAACTTGATAAATGAAACCCTTACCCGAAGGACACGAAGAGAAGCCGTATCTGGAGCCGAGAACGCCACTGAGCGACTTGAGAGAAAAGGGGCAAGTGGGTTAGAATGAGAACGAGGAGCAGATGAAATTGAAGCAAGGAGAAATAGTTTACCTGTGTTAAAACTGAAGGTGTTTCCCGAAGAACCCTGTGCTTGCAGCCAGAGTCAAAGCCGCATCATAAGAAGGCGAACGAACCCAGATAATTACTAGCAATCGAACTTGGAATGAAAAGTCAGAAAACCAGTAGCATACACAGAGACCGCACGATGAAAGCCACATGACAGAGAACAAGAAGATCGAATTCATGTCACAGTCGAAATACGACCAACCGACGTTACAGTGATAACCACAAGCAAGCCAAACAACCAGTTATTCTACCGAAGACAAGCAACAGAGTAACAGTGTGACTTACCGAGGATTGACAACAAAACCACGCAAGTAACCTCCATAGCCAGGAAGCATTGTTTTTGAACAGGCGAATAGGATAACCAAACACGCAGCGAAGGTCTCAACTAGTACCCAGAACCAGTTCAAGCACAGTACAATGCCCACGAATTTCATTACAAAGCCGAAGGAACCATAGCACAGCGCACCCATCATTTTCCCAACTCAGAGCTCACAAACCCTCGGAGCAACAGAACAATAACCGAAGAAAGGTCGAGAAGGCGCGTTAAACATTAGGGTTGAGTAGTATACCGAGGCAGGGTACTACCATTGAAGTCTGCATTTAATATCCAGCTAGCACCAACCTACCAAACCGCGGAAGAACGCCATCCAAGTGCCACGTAAACAATCTAACACATAGCATAAAGCGCAAAAGCATTGCCAAGTGGGCTGGGTCCCATCATGTTTACATTGTTTATAGACATGGTTAAATTTGTTACTTTTATTTTTATCACCATTATGCACCCAAACACCTCAAATTATAAAAGTGGGTGTATGAAGAGTCTTCCACTGAGAGATGGTTAAATTTCTCTTGTCATTTTAGATACCATAATGTTGTGAAAGTCATTGTCAAATTTGACTTAGAAACAA
>APFE030510273.1:0-13516 GCA_000404065.3 Pinus taeda
AAAATAAAACATGAAAATTACAAAAACAATCCACAATAAACCAACAAATAAAAAATAATGATTAAAAAACATAAAACACTATATATATATAAACAAAACTAGTAAAAAATAAAAGAAGCAAAACAACACATAAAAAAATACAAACCAAACAAAAGAAAACAAAAAACAAAAATAAAATAATAAAACAACAAAAGACAAATAACCTGAAAAACAAAAACAACAAAATAAAGCAAATCATTCATAACAAAACAAACGAAAATTATGAATAAGTAAAATAAAGAGACCAACAAAAAGAAAATTATTCATTAAAAAAACCCATGAGTTGTACTTTAATGAATTAAGCACGCACAAGATAAAGCATAGTTTCGAAGAATGCAACATCTGGTGAAAACACAACTGCTGCTTTGGCACAACCTTGATCAACCTGCTAGAAAATAAAAAAAAAGGTGATTCACATTCCACAAATCTTCTAAGTTCCATCGCGATGAGAAAGGCTTGGTTTATGAAATGGTGAATCGCTGGTTAAGTTCGTTGGACATCTAATTTTTTTTCAAGGGGATGGATGAATTCGCATCGAAGTCAAATGTCTAGGTGGTACTTAACACTCTGATGCATGTGGTAGAGTGTTTTAACACATAGTTTGTTTGTCGAAGGTTTCAGATCCATTCGTGCGGGGGTTTGTTTTTTTGTCACCTTCTTAGAGTTTCAAATTTTAAATAAATGTTTTATCACTTCATTACATAATTCACTCATATGCTGTATTGGTAAGCAATTTGCTTTGTATTAGTGATGTTATGTTTTTAACTTTTGTGTCTCAACAATTGTTATATCAAACATATTTTGGTCAAATAAGGGTTGTCATGTGGCAACCCACAATTGGTCCACATGAAAACTTGCTATTTGTCGATGTAATTTCCCACTCTGCTACCACATGTCACAATATTATCATCCCATAATAAATGCCACATCAATCGGTCATATCAACTACCACATCAACACTTTCATGTAGCACTTCTATTGATGTTTTTTACTGTTTCATAAAAACTTTAAAAGAGCACTAATTTCTCATACGATGCCCGTTTGAGGTGAATCAAGCGTCATTAGAAAGATATCAATGAGAAATACATGATGATATATTTTTTATTCATATTTGAGACAATAAAAATGATCATTTTTTATGGATTTGGTAGCAATTGAAATTTTAAAACATCATCAAATCATTAAAAACATGTTTCCTATATGAATTTTCTTTAACATGGTTTTTGAATCATTGAAATTCAATATTAAATGAAGAAATTATGGTGGGACCATGGGGTGTGAAACCTTAAGTACTCACACTTACAATATGCAATTATATTTAAAATCTTATTAATATAACTCTGAAGGCCTATGCCTTATCAAATCATTTCCAATAATGTGACCTTGTGCTCAAAACCGAAGGCTTAAGTTACAATCAAAAACTCATTGACGAAAATTAGACTTAGGGTTTTGTGATTTTCGATGTTGGTACTCATTGCTGCTCCGGTGAGGCTATGGGGGTAGGGTCTCGTCCTTGTGCCTCTGCTCTATTCTCTAGTTTCAAGAATGCAAAATAGCTTGTGGCTTCGGCCCTCCGGTGGATATGTTTCTCCTTGCAGCTTTTAACCTCGCATTGGGTAACCTTTTTACTTTTGTCGTGGCTTTGACCTTGATGCTTTCAAGCCGTTTTGCAATTTCATGTATCCATTGGTTAATGTATTTTCTTGGGTCGGTGTTCTGACAGGTTCTTGGTCCCTTCTCCAAGCAACTCGTCCTCTACACGATTGGTAAGTTTGTTGTCTCATTTTTGCTTTCAATTCTTTTCAAGTTTCCTCTAACCCTTCTGTTCCTTCCTTGCAGGGCTTCCTTTTAGAGTTAGCTTCTATAATGCCACTATCTGCATCGGTTGTTTGTCCCTTCTCTCGGCTTTTGACCCTACTATGCCATAAAACCTTGGTACTGAGAGAGTGACTTCACCTTCGCTGTGATGCAAGCTTGCTCGACTTCTCCAAGGTAAGTTATTCAATTTAATGTTGTTCAATTTAATATTTGTGCAGCTTTGCTATCGTTTTCAATTTCTCTGGCCATTGATCTAATTCTCTGTGTTTGTGCTTTTGCAGGTGCTGTAGCGTATATAGTCTCCAGATACACCTAGCTTCTTCAGCAACCCCGTGTGGACAGGGTAGGGTCTTACCCTTTCATTTTTCTCTATTTTGAATTGATGTTGGTTGTGAGCTTCAAAAGTTAAGAACCCAGATGGGTTTTCGGCCTCCTTTGCTCTAGCTTGATGTAATTTAAATTTTGTTAAAACCCTTACAATTTTTTGGTATTTAGGCCTCTTTCATCTTACTGTTAGCCTAAATAGGCTTTTTTCATATCATGGTTTCTATTGTTCCTGAGACTATGAGGAAATAAAAATATATACGGCTATTTAATTTGTAATTTGTAAATGATATTGGTACCTGTACTTGCTTTCCTCATTCGTCGTTCAATTTATTTTGACTGTATTTGGTCCTCACTTCTTGGTATGTAACAACTTATTTGTCAATCTTGTTTCAACATCTAGATGGTTTCAGTTCCCTCTAAACTATCATCTTAAATATAGAATGTCTCACACAGGGAAGAAGACAACCTTTATTTTAAAGTATAAAAGTAACCATTACACACTTGCTTGCTCACAAAGAAACTTATCTTCCAAACTTCTCTCTCCCTCTCGATGGCAAACCCTCACTTGGTGGTCTGGCTCGGTTTTAATACCTTGTCTGTAGCTCCATATAGTTGAGAAATTTTCATTTAGATTTCTGAAACTAATTAACTAATTAAACTAACCCTACTAACTAATTATTCCTAATTTATTCTTTAACTTTGGAAAACAAAAATTACAAGGTTGTGTTGGCCTGACCTTCAGCCTTCAAGGTAAAAATAAAAATTAAAATGTTCTCATGACCAATCAAGGATAATGCTCAGCTACATCTGTAGCCCTTCAATTGGATGCCTGTGCATCAGGGTCCTAGTGTAAATTAATCTCATGGCTCCTACCCATGAGCTCTTCGATAGAGTACTCAACACCTTGAATTTGAGTAGCATCTAACCAAGAACTATCCTCAATAGGATGGTTTTTCCACTTCACCAGATATTGCAAATATTATTTTTTTTCACATCTTCCTAGCTATCTGCGTGTCCAGAATCTTTTCTATCTCCAAAGGCTGTGCTAAAGACATCTTCTTAATGCATAATTCTTCCTCGTCCTGGGTGTCTCGTGTTCGTCTTTTCAAACTATCTTCCACATCAACAACAACATATGGGTATAGATCTGCCACATTAAAAATGGGTGATATTCTGATTCCTAGAGGTAACTGCAACTCATAAGCATTGGCAGAAAACTTCTGGAGGATTTTACAATGTCCAATTTTCTTCATCTTCAGCTTGTTGTGCTCTCCTCTAGGAAACCTTTGTTTGCATAACTGTACGAGTACAAGGTCTCCTACCTCTAACTGTACCTCCCATCTTTTCAAATCTTCTTTCTGCTTATATTTTTGGCTACTATCTTGTAGCTTCTGTTTAACCTGCTCATGAAGATCGTTGATTGCTTTTGTGAAATCTTCGCCATCAACATTTCTATGCTCCAACTATCCCAAGTCCCTCAACTCAAATATCCCATGTGGTTGTATTCCATAAAGGATTTCGAAAGGGCTTCTACCTATACTTCTGTTGGGCGAGTCATTATAGGAAAACTCCACCTGTGCAAGCACACAATCCCACTATTTGGAATTCTCACCAACTAGAATCCTCAGTAAATTCCCTAGGCTCTAGTTCACAACTTCAATTTTATGATCTGTCTGTGGGTCATAAGCTAAGCCGAAATTAAGATTGGTGTCTAACTTCTTCCACAATGTTCACCATAAATGGCCTGTGAACTTCACATCCCTCTCTGAGATAATGGATTTCGGCAATCCATGTAATCTAACTATTTCTGAGAAGAACATGTGTGCTACATGTGTGGCATCACTTGTCTTCTAGCATGGAATGAAATGCACCATCTTGGTGAAACGATCCACCACCACCATGATGGAATCTTAACCCTATTGTGTCTTTGACAGATCCAAAACAAAGTTGAAACTGACTGAGTCCCAAGGTCTGCTTGGAATAGGTAAGGGTGTATACAACCTTGTGTTTTGACTGCGTCCTTTTGCATGCTGACAAATCTTACATCTAGTTACAAATCTTTGTACATGCCTTTGCATCCTCGGCCAATAGTAGAAATGACTCAGATGTTCCAAAGTCTTATCGATGCCAAAATGTCTAGCCAAACGACCACTGTATTTTTCCTTAATCAAGTTCTCCCACATAGAACACTCTGAAACACATAACTATCTTCCTTTGAACAACAATCCCTCCTAGAAGTTATATTCCAACCATGGGCTATTGTCCCTCAATAGTGGATTTTGGCAAGCTTCATAAGCTTCCTTAAAATCTATATTCATCCCGTACAAATCCGTAAGGTGCTCGAATCCCAATACTTGTATTGTGCTCTCTTGCAAGATCAAACTTCTTCTTCTTAATGCATCTACCACATTATTAGATTGACCGTTGATGTGTTTCAAAACAAATTTGAAGCTCTACAAATACTCCACCCATTTTGCATGCTTATGATTCAGCTTGTGCTATTGCATAATGTACTATAGCACTAAATTGTTTGAAAACAAGACAAATTCATTAGTTAATAAATAATGTCGCCAATGCTTCAGTGCCTGGACTACTGCATAAACTTCCTTATCATAAGATGTGTACTTCTGCCTGCTCTCATTCAGCGTTTCACTAAAATATGCTATCGGCTTATCTTCTTGACTGAGCACTGCACCAATGGCTATCCCACTAGCATAACAACGAACTTGAAAATTTTTGTTAAAATCTGGTAGCTTCAAGACTGGCTGTTCAGTAATCGTTTTCTTCAAAAGTTGAAAGCTCTTTTCAGCAGATTTTGTCCAATAAAAAGGTTGATTTTCCTTCTTAATGGTATCCACCATAGGTGCACAAATACCACTGAAATTTTTAATAAATTTCTTATAGAAACTCACCAATTCATGAAAAATTCACACCTCAAACGTACCTTTAGGATAAGGCTAGCTAACTATAGTTGCAATATTCTCTAGGTAAATATTCAATTCATTTTCAAAGATTATAAATCCTAGATAAATCAGTTCTTTCTTGAGAAATGAACACTTTTTAAGATTTATCAACAATTTCTTTTGCTGTAATTTTTCTAGTACATACCTGACATGTCAAAACTTCTCCTCCCTAGTCTTGCTGAATATAAGTATATCATCTAGATATATGATCACAAATTTGCCTATGGATTCCTTCAACATCTCATTCATCAAGTGCATGAATGTGCTCGGAGCATTACTTAGCCCAAATGGCATAACTGGCCATTCATACAAGCCTTCATTGGTCTTGAAAGCCATCTTCCACTCATCACCTTCTCTGATTCGGATCTGGTGATAACCTCTCCTCAGATCTATCTTTGAAAAGTATGCTACCCTGCTTAAACAATCCATCATATCATCCATTCAAGGTAAAGGAAATTGATACCTGATGGTGATTTTATTGATCACTCGGGAATCAATACACATTCGCCATTCTCCTCCTTTCTTGTGGGCTAAAATAGTCAGAACCACACAAGGGCTCAAACTTTCTCAAATCAATCCCTTATCCAATAAATCCTTTACCTGTTTTCTAATTTCCTCGTTATCCTTTGGACTCATCCGGTAAGTAGCCTTG
The DNA here is from genome assembly GCA_000404065.3 of Pinus taeda. Taxonomy (NCBI): domain Eukaryota; kingdom Viridiplantae; phylum Streptophyta; class Pinopsida; order Pinales; family Pinaceae; genus Pinus; species Pinus taeda. The sequence goes on from APFE030510273.1 coordinate 5,800, forward strand.
TTTGGTAAACTGGCTCTCGGAATGAAATCAATGCGGTGACTGATGCTCTGCTTGGGTGGCAACTTATTAGGTAGATCATCTACCACAATATCACTGAATTCCTGCAACATCTCCTGTATCTTCACAGGTAGATTAGTAATTTTGGTATGCAGCAATACCACTCTTGGTCTTCGCACGATGGCATAGTTCACCTCATTACTTCCAGCCTATCACAAAAATTCCTTTCTACCTATCAATAAGGTCTTAGTTCCGCTAGCTTCGGTATCTTTTCCTTCCTTCATGGGCACGAGTGTATGCTTCACTCCATCTTTAAAAAAATTGTAGCAATTATTTTCCCCATCAAGGACGACCTTTCTATCATATTGCCACAGTCTATGTAGCAGAATATGGCATACATCCATAGGCATAATATCACACATCACACTATCCTTATACTTCCCAATGTCGAACTCCACCTCACACTGCTCATCAACCAGCAAGTGGTGTCCTTTCTGTAGCCAAGACACCTTATATGGTGTTGGGTGTTTCAACCTCTTCAACCCCAACTTTTCCACCATCTCAGTGGCTACCAAGTTATCGGTGCTTCCGCTATTAATAATCAACTTGAAGCATTTTCCATGTGACTTGCACACAGTACAGAATAATGCTTTCCGATATGTCGTGTCAGTCACTTCCTTAGCTAGTTTTAGAAGAACCTTATTTAACACCAAGGCTTCACATGTTTCAGGGGCAACCTCCACCTCTTGTGGTAGTGCCTCTGCTACTTCAGGTTGAGCAACATATGCTCCCCTCTATCTAGCTTGTTCATTTTCATGACATTCAAAAGACCTGTGCCCCTCATTTGTGACACTTGTAACATTGATAGGCATTTTCTCTGCCTCTGTCGTTACCCCTTCCTTGTTGGTATGACCTTCCTCCTCTAGTGTTACCTTCCCTTTCAGTATGTCTCGAATTCTTTGAACTGTTGCTCTCATTGCCATTGGCAGTCCTACCTCTACCAAAGGATTGTCCTTTTCCTCTATTGGAACCACGTCCTCTCTTTGTCTTCTGCTTCCTGGTAATCTTTTCTTCCACCCTCAAAGCACATTGATATGCCTCCTCAATAGTTCTAGGAGAAGGAATGTTGATTTTGTTTAGGATTTCCATCCACAGACCATTCACAAACCTTGTTGTCTTTTTAGGGGTATCTTCAACATATCCCAACCTTAGGTTCACTTTATAAAATTCTTCAGTGTATTCTCTTACAGTCATCATTCTCTGTCTTAAATTCTGCACCTCTCTGTAAAGGGAAATTTGATAATCTTTAGGAAGATATTTACTCCTCCTCTTTGCAATCATCCTGTCCCATTTCTTGATCAAGGTCTTGCTTAATCTTCATCTACGTGCACATTGTCCCACCACAGTGCTACATGTCCTTTTAATTTGGTGACGGTAAACCTGATCTTCTTATCTTCACTGATTTCTTCATATTCAAAATATTTATCTAGTTCACTTATCCAGTCCGACAATGCCTCTATGGACAAACTACCATCATAATTAGAAAGCTCCAGTTTTGGCTTGCTATTAGCCAGCAAAAATAATCTCAACAATTTAATCTCTAGTCCCTCTTCATCTGACCCATCCGTCATGGCTGCGTTTTCTTCCTCACTGTCATACCCACCTTTCGAATCTTTGTGCCTTCCTGCTTCCACTACTTCCAAATGTGCAATCAACGTCCTGATCTCTTCTCATAGCCCTTCATATGCTACTCTTCTAATGGCTCTACCTCGACCTCTTCTACCTACCTCCATCTTTACTGAGAAAAAGGATCAAACCTGCTTTGATACCATAATTGGTGGGACTGTGGGGTGTGAAACCTTAAGTACTTGCACATATAACATGCAATTGTATTTAAAAGCTTATTAATATAACTCCGAAGGCCTAAGCCTTATCAAATCATTTCCAATGTGACCTTGCGCTCAGAACCAAAGGCTTAAGTTACAATTCAAAAATTCATTGACGAAAATTAGACTTAGGGTTCTGTGATTTTTGATGGTGGTATTCGTTGCCACTCCGGTGAGGATATGGGGGTAGGGTTTCATCCTTGCGCGTCTACTCTATTCTCTAGTTTCAAGAATGAAAAATAGCTTGTGGCTTTGGCCCTCTGGTGGCTACATTTATCCTTTCAATCTTTAACCTTGCATTGGGTAACTATTTTACTTCTGTCGTGGCTTTGACCTTACTACTTTCAAGCCATTCTGCAATTTCATGTATCCGCTGGTTAATTTATTTTCTTGGATTGATACTCTAACAGGTTCTTAGTCCCTTCTGCAAGCAATTCCACCTCTACATGACTGGTAAGTTTTCTGTCTGATTTTTGCTTTCAATTCTTTTCGAGTTTCCTCTAACCCTTCTGCTCCTTCCTCGCAAGGCTTCCTTTTAGAGCTAGCTTCTATAATTCCACTACCTGTGTGGGTTGTTTTCCCTTTCTTCCAGCTTCTAACCCTACTATGCCATACAACCTTGATACTGAGAGAGTGACTTCACCTTCGCTATGATGTGAGCTTGCTCAGCTCCTCCAAGGTAAGTTGTTCAATTTAATGATGTTCAATTTAATCTTCATGCAGCTTTGCTATCGTTTTCAGTTTCTCTAGTCGTGGATCTAATTCTCTGTCTTTGTTCTTTTGCAGGTGCTATAGCGTAGATAACCTCCACTTGCCACTAGATTCTTCAGCAACCCTGTGAGATAGGGTAGGGTCTTACGTTTTTTCTTTTCTCTGTTTTGAATTGATATTGGTTGTTCTGTGCTATTTTTGAGCTTCACCAGTTAAGAACCCATATGGTTTTTGGCCTCCCTTGCTCTGGCTTGATGTAATTTAAATTTTGTTAAAACCCTTACATGGTTTGGTATTTAGGCCTCTTTCATCTTGTTGTTAGCTTGAATAGGCTGTTCGCTTATCATGGTTTGTATTGTTCCTGAGACTATGAGGAAATAAAAAGTATATATGGCTATTTAATTTGTAATTTGTAAATGATATTGTTACCTGTGATTGCTTTCCTCATTTATCATTAAATTTATTTTGACTGTATTTGGTCCTTGCTTTTGGGTCTGTAACAACTTATTTGTCAATCTTGTTTCAACATCTAGACAGTTTCAACTCCCTCTAAACTATCATATCTTAAATATAAAATGTCTCGCACAGAGAAGAAAACAACTTTTATTTTAAAGTATAAAAGTAACCATTACACACTTGCTTGCTCACAAAGAAATTTATCTTCCTGACTTCTCTCTCCCTCTGGATGGCAGACCCTCACTTGGTGATCTGGCTCAGTTTTAATACCTTGCCTGTAACACCATACAGTTGAGAAACTATCATTTAGTTTTCTAGAACTAATTAACTAATTAAACTAACCCTACTAACTAATTATTCCTAATTTATTCTTTAACTTTGGAAAACAAAAATTACAAGGTTGTGTTAGCCTGACCTTCAGCCTTCAAGGAAAAAATAAAAATCAAAATGTTCTCATGACCAATCAAGGATAAGAAATGCTCAACTACAGCTATAGCCCTTCAATTGGATGCTGCTGCATCAAATTATCAACAGAATATTGGTGGGTTATCCATGGTACCACATCCTAGTAGGTAAATATTGCATTTCATTTTTATTTACCTTCCTTGAATTTGTCTTATTAACACTACTTATGAATTTATTATGTATATATCGTATGAAGAGAGACCGATCACCTCTCGCCTTTGAGAATATTATGTTTTATTACAGATTAGTGCTAAGATTTTGTAGGTTCTAGGATTATCAAAGAAGATAAATCTAGGCACAAATGGTTTCCAAAAACCAATTTATTTTTTATAAAGAACATGAAGAATTCAAGTCCATATCCATTTTCCTCTTTCTAAGCTTATAGTCCATCCATGAATTTCCATCTTCCTACTATTAGATCATCATTGCAAAACCATTTTCCTTTTGTAAATTTCACACTTTCCTCCCTCACTTACATTTCACACTAACCCATGAATAAAGCCATTAAGCTCACTTACAATGTTGGGTTACTCCGTTTTCCTTTTCATTTCTGCCAAATAAATATTTCTTGATAAATGCAAATCTTTCATCTATGGTCCTCTATATTATTTCTTTATGCCTATGTTATATGATGGGGGTTTCATTAATCCCCCGCCCCAACCCCCCAAACAATTCTTGACCCATTGACTTTAGTAAATTATCTAGGTTTGAGACTAGAGTTATTTTCAGTAACTTGAGGGTTGCATGCCTTTATTGCAAGTTCTCTCACCAATGAAGAGTGGGAATACATCAATGTCCCCTATTTGTTAGATATTCTAGGTGGTTCAACTTCAACTAATATATTTCTACCTAGCAAGATGTACTTGGGAATATTGACTCTCATTGACATTAATTGTGAGTAATCTTGTGTTGGTTAATGACATTCATTAATGGTAGGTAATCCAACATTTTCTTTCTATGTTCAACATCAAAAAAATTTATTCACATAGAAAAGAATTATGCCACGATCCAGATATGAATGAAGACTATCTGATTTCAACAACTTTCAATACTATTCCAATAAATTAAATTCAATTTTTTAGCTCATAAGTAGTTCCGACAATAAGAAGACACAAAGATTCCAATTTAAGGTTTCATCCACTATTCATAGAGTCAAGTGATGAAGAAGCATATTAGATTCTTTCACTTCACATTCCATGATCCAATAGTAACAACCAAGATCTCATGAATACATAGCTTATCAACTTTTCAAGTAGGTGAAGGTATGTTGTTTTCTAATATTTAATCATTAATTCCTTGAATGTTAAAAGACATGCATTTGGAAAATTTCCGTTGTGACATTGATTTCCGTATTTTCAAATGAAAAAAGAACATTTAGTTGGGGGGAGGATATTCATTACTAATATTCATTTCCATATTCTATAACCTCATACATTCTTGACCAACATGCTTCTACCAATTGAATGTTGTTGCTATTTTTGGTTCTCTAGTGATGGATATGTTTTGTAACAGATTCAAATTATGAGCAAGGATTGATTAATATGTATATGAATAGGTCTTAATTTTCCATAAATTATTATGTATTCTTCGTTGCAACAAGAAGAAGAACAAAATAAAAGTGTTGTCACACAAGAACCAACACTTGAAATAGTTATGGTTGCCACACAAGAACCATCCATAAGATCTACCATTTAGATATATTTTAGAGAAAGAATACTTTTTAAAAAGTGTAATTCTTCGAAAAGTATCTCACGTAACAAAATGACTTGTTGACAAATCTTCGATTCTACAAAAAAACAAAAAAAGTTATTGAAAACAACTTTATAATCAATGGAAAGTTGCATGAGGACATGCAACATCTTCAGTTTGGGGGAATGTTGGGTCTCCAAAATGTCATTCATTTCACCATATTTTCTTTCACTTTGCTTCGTAATTTACCATATTCCGCAGCTCCATAACCAGGCAGTAAGACCATATTCATAATTAAATATGGGTTTAGACACATTATTTTGTAATACATTTACTTTGATACTTTAAGTGAATATATGGTAATATATTAGAAAAATAACATGTATTCCCTTATATCTAAAAGTTGAATGAGTTTTGTGATGTGTGTAGGCATATTTGAATATTTCACGATAGGCATAATTGCCCTCTAAGTCTCAAATTCGAATTTCGTCTTCAAAATCTTGAAGATTTGAGGAAGATTTGAGATCATTGATCAAGCACAATTCATGGAGAATAATACAGATGTTTTCATAAGTGTCTCATGTCAAATCTATGAGAGATTTGTAGATCTACATTTATGAATTAGTTATCTTAGTTTTTGTATGAATAGGATTGCCTTCTCATTTCAAAAGTTGTGAAAAGTTTGGGAGCTATGCTCATGCTTCAATATAGAGATTTCGATATTAAGGATTTACACTATGCTTATGATTGATGTAATGAATACCATTGTAGTTCACTTTGATACGGTTGGTGTTGAATGAATAATTTTCTCAACTTTCCACCTCTCATGCACTTTAGAATGGCAATATAATGCATATGAGATGCATTTTAATGTTTAAATTTTTAAGATATCTTAGTCTCTTTGATGGTTAATTTTAAATCTTTTAATTAGATGCATTTTTTACATTCTTTTATGCACATTCCATTTGTGTTCTTTTGCAGGTCAAGCATTATTTCTTTCATGTCATAGTCTCAATGTTTTTCAATTTATTTGTTTTTAGATTCCTAGATAGTCATGAATGATTCTTATTTAACAATGGAAACATTAGTAATTTCAATTAGCCTCTCATTGAATGCAAAATAGGTTGCCTTTCAATTTCATAGTTTAAGAATTCAATGCTTTCTTAGTATAGGATTTGCTGCTTTCTAGATTAAATTTACTTTCAAGTCATTAGAATAGATTTACTTTCATGTTTATAATATAAATTTACTTTCATGCCACTAGAATAGATTTATTTTCATTTCAATAGAGTAAGTTTACTTTCATGCCAATCGTCATTTCAATTTCATAGATTAAAAGATTGCTTCTGAAGTTCTGAATTTGAGACACTTGAAAAAGAAACTATGTGCATACTCATCTTAGAAATTTTTCATGAATGGGTTTTAATTCAGTCTTGCAATTTTTCTCAATAGAGTAGAATTTCATTATTTTAATTGAAATTTGATTCCTAGCATATATTATGTAAGTGTATTTCACAAGTTCACGAATCTTGGGTTTGACAATTTAATGACAAGTAATTTAACTCACAATTAAATTACCCAAAAAATATAATTTTTGATGGTATTTTATGATATTAGAATTGTGATATTAATGATATATCTACATAAGCTATTGTGATCAGTGTATTTTCGGTTGTGATGAGTGGAGATGGCACATGTTCAGGGGGAGCACTTCATATGCTTCCAATATTTCAGTGGTTTTGTGACATCATGGCTCCTTTGAAGAGTTATTTATACTATCCATGCTATGTCCTTATTTAAATTTCATCTACTACAAGAGTATAGTTGTGCATGGTTTATATGTTGTCTAAATGAGTTTGACATGCAGTTGGCTTGAATTAGTTTAAGGAAAAATGAATTTTTGTTTGATAATATTATGCATGTGATGGTGGCGTGGAGATTAGTATAATGATGATGTATGGTTATACCTACTAGCATAATTCCAATGTTAGAGATTTGCAACCTATATGCGAGAAAGTATAAGTTGTTCATGTTGGCTTCTTTTGGTAATATTGTTGTTGTTGCACATGATGGTTACTTTCTTATCACATGTCATATCATTAGCTTGGTCACTTTCTACTTTTGTTGGAGAATTTTCCTCGAGGGAATATTGATGCATTGACTCATTTGTTGGTTGAAGATGATCTTGTTCCTTTTTTATTTGTTACCTAGAGTTAGAGCTTGCATTGAAGGAGTATGGGTTCACGTTGCTGATGCATTTGGTATATTATTCCTATATTTATGGAGATGTTTTGTTGATGTGATATTGTTGTTGACACTACATTATATGCTTATTATTGTTGCTAGTTTAGTTTATACTGGAGATACTCGTGCTCCATATGATAATTATTATTGCTATTATGTTTTGCTATAAAGAGTTGATATATTGTGCTGATTAGTGTGCTATATTTATAATTCATCATGCTTACATATGTTGTTTGTTATTGATATTGTTGCTATGAGGATTTTCATTT
>APFE030510285.1:0-20800 GCA_000404065.3 Pinus taeda
GCCTCTGATAACCAATGGGAATTTGGGGTGAAGAAGCTCTAAGACTTTCGAAAATGGTGGAAGCTTTATACATGAGCGGACAAAGGTTAAGGGGATGGTTGCCTTCACATAGCCTACAAGGGAATCAAATCTTCCCTTTATTCTTACTATTTCCAGTTGATAGGGTAGCATTGCCATGAGCTTCAGAGGATGATGAGGGAAGAGCCAGATTATGGGACCATACTTCTAAGATCCTAGGAATACTAGGAATATCACGAAGAAGATGGTCACCCTTTCACAATTTACAAGGAAACGTAACCTTCCGTGGAGGAGCAGAAGGTGTTCTGACCTGAGATGTACTTGGAGAAATAGTTGCACAGGTGGCCTCACGCTTATCGAACTTTTTTTATTCTTCTTCTTCTTAATCTCCTGGTTACTAGATGTGAAACTTTCACCAGGGAAAGGAGGAGAGGAGGAGGAAGAAATAGGGGAATAAGGCATAGGCTCAACCTTGGAATAGGGTCATGATGCTCAGGACCACCAAGGTTGAAAACAACCACACAAGCAAACCGATGGTCAACCCAATCAATGACAATGTTGCCATATATGGAGCACCAGCATTTCCAAAAGGCAGAAATGGACCAGGATTTCCATCTGGGGGAAGACCTGTGTTCCATTGCTCCGTAATATATTATTTTCTAACATTCTTCATGAGTCATTCTAGAGATTGCAGGTTTCTTACTAGGTATTTCCATTTCTTTCTTCGGGACATTAATTAATGATATTTATACTTCACTATGCCCTTTAAATTCCTTCAAACCAATTTTATGAAAAATTAAAAAAAACTACACAACTTTCTTCACTTTCTAGGAGCTCTATATTGAATCTGATGTATATCTTAAATTTCAGATATTTGAGGTATGCAATTGTTAACTATATTATACCTCTATATATTTTCAATGCCAATAGTCAGATTGAAATTGGATTCTCCAAGAGAGAGTTATGCCCAATCTCCCAAGATGACCTGTTTATACACCTTTTCAGTAGAGCGAGCATGTATGAAATTCCATGTGTCACTGTTTCAACCTTTGGAGTTGAAAACGATACAATGAAAAAAAAGGTCTATCTTATTTCTGTAATGTCTTAGGAAATTTCAATCTGATATTCAGAGAGAAACTTATGACAATTTTCCCAAGGTCACCTATTTGGGATGTAATTCAGGAGCATGCAAAAACCCTTACTTCCTTTAATCATATATCTGAAACTATAGTGCGACAAGCTCTGAAATTCAAACTCAAGGATCATCGAGATTTCATGTCAAATGGGTTATTTTTTGAACTTCTGAAACATCACATAATTTTTTTTATAGAGAAAATGCCACTATGACCTATTTGGAGTAGCAAAACCCTAGAATCAAAATCTTTGATACCTAATGTTATGAACCAACTCACAAAAAGATAGAAAAGATAGATCAACGACTTCAAAATGAGCCTCTTCAAGGGGGAAACCTCCTTCACATTACATAAATGAATAATTATTGTATGATACAAATGACTAAACCTCCTTTATATATATAGGAGTCTAAGGGGTCACAAAATAATCAAAGATGACGTAATGATAATAATATCAGGGCACAACAACAATAGTGGGCTTCTATGGGGCACAGTAATAACAATATGGGGACAACATGGGCACAATAATAACAATAATGACTACAATGACAATAGTAATGGGGGAATAACTAGTATTATAGGGACCTAACAGTTTCACATTGAGCATGGAAGCAGAGAAGGTGTAGAGCTGAAATATCAGTGAATTATGGCATAGGCGGCTTGGTCGTTTTCACCATGGAGCTTGGAAGATCATGTAGAATATTTCTACATGACTTCCCAAGGGTTCACTAGAGAAACACGATATATGGAAAGGGTTTACGTTGGGGAAGTAAACCAAAGCCACCTTTCATGATAGGAATAGGTGAGCACAAGTGATCCTTGAAAGAGGTAGCTCAGATGTGCGGGGACTATTGTCAACAAGCTCCATGACCAAGAACATGTATTGTGTTATATTTGTAGATGATTACTTACATAACTATTGAATATTATTCATGTAAAAGAAATATTAGACATTCTCTTATTTTTTTTTGTAAATTTAAAGAATTTGTTGAGAAAGACACAAGAAGGAAAGGGATCATGCCCCTTGTTTTTGGCTACAAAATCAAAATTCTCAGAATGACTCAAAACCTGAATGACCACATCGGTCTCAAAAAAATGATCCTAATTCAACTCATTTCACTAAAAATTGAATTTGTATGGAGAATTTATTGACTTCTGTTCACTTTGCTAAATAGGTAAAGAATTGGTACACGCTGACTCGAATGTTGACTGGACATCCATACAACCTAGTCAACAAGGAGAGCATTTCTTAGAATATTCCATGGAATATTCCTTCCAATATCCCCGTAAAGGTGGAAGAATTAAAGGTTAACAAGTGGCAATGCAACATTGCACAACCATGGTCGAGGTGGACTAATTAGAAGGAGACATGTGGTAAGACCGAAGGCCTCCACATGCCCCTATAATGGTATATTAAAAATTTTTGGAGGTGCCGAGGTTTGACCCCATGATCTCCCCTCCATAGAGCCTGTGATTTAACCATGTCCTCTATGTTTGTTGCTTAACATGTATAGACCTCCACATATATTTAAATTGTCATGTTTTTGGAGTGGACGTTGAGGGGGGGCACCCTGATCTAGGAGGATCTTGTTAGTCTAGTGTATCCAAAGAGTTATGTTCATCCTCAACTTCATAAGCTCACCATTATGGTATTTAGTTTTATTCATGGTCGATGTGATCCAAATTGTTTATACTATGTTTGTAATGGTGTGTGTCAATTCATGACATAATGGTGATGTAAAGGTTAAGTCCTAAAGTTCTGAAGGTGCTAAAGTCTTAAACCTAGACCAAAGTTATAAAGACCTATTTAAAACACTATGTAATAAACCTAGATTACAAAACCTATACACAAACCCACTTCGGACCATGTAATAAAAACAATACAAACATAATACAATACCATAGCAGCTAAGTATGGAATTAAACTGTGTTGGAGAAGTTTGACATGTTCACGCAGTGGAGACCACATAGTTAACCATGTGGGGAGAAGACCACAACGGAGGTTGTGACTCTCAAGGTTTGTAGAACATGTGAACACGTTTTTGACCTCCTCGGGTAAGCCACCAAGTAGAGCGCATTTCGATTGTTAAGTAAAGGACACCATATGTTGTTTCCTTCTTCGTCAAGCATGATTTATCTTATATTTTTTGGTAGAGGTTTATATCAGAGCATTTCAAAAATGCGTTAGTTATACACTTACTTTGCATCCTTTGTGAGGAATACATGCATTGTATGCAGCTCATGCTTTCAGCTACAATTTTGAATTAATAGGCATAGTTGTAATGGATCAAAATTTGAAGGGCGTATAAATAAAGGCCAACATATGTTATATCCTTGTTGATGTGAAAAGTGTTTTATAGGTTTTCTTTTGAGCATAACCGTATTAAGAAACCATACCATATCAACTCAAATAAAGATAAAGATACAGAAATTTAGGAAAGAGAGATTTACTTTGGTTACATGCAAAATTGGGATCTTGCGAACCGAGGATAAGAACTGAAATAAACCGAGAATATGAACATTTTTTGTTTTCATATGGATATATATGACTGAAAATATGATCAGAGAAATGAAAGGAGATCTATCAATTCTTCGGTGCACTATCTTAAACTTTCATGCCCTCGATGTCGTTATGATTTTCTCATTATTTTTGCCACCCCATTTTCCTTTTTTTTTTGGCTTTTATGCTTCCAAATACCGAGGGTTTACTTGTGCTCTTCACCCAGAAAAAGGAGGAGGTGTGGCCTCTTCATTAATCTTGAGCTTATTGAAAAGACTGTGCATCATTTTTTCTGAGCTTCAACTATTTCAACTTAAAAATGAACAAGTTTAATATTCAACAATTAGCTTAGTCTTCGTTCCTTTGTCTATACAATTTGGGTCCACATCGGTGTTTTGAGCTTTGGCTGGGATACACTCGAATAGGTTTGTTTAATCAATTTAGTGAATATGAGTATTGAATTAGTGTTTGAGCTAGGTCGATATGCTAGTTTAGTTCTATATTAATGGGTTTGTGAGTAAATCCACTAATAAAGCAACACATGCTTGAAGTATAAAGAAGTGGAAGATAAAGGAAAAATGGAAGAAAGGCACACCCCAAATTTTAATTAACTGCCGTCTATAAGCACCCCCATATTTTTCTCACACATCTTGCACCCCGATATTTTTCTCACACTTCTTTCATTGATTGATCGTTAGATTTTGGATTTTGTAGAGCTATAATGAAGAGAGTAGATTTGAAGATTGAGTAACCCACCCCACACTCGCCCAAATTTGCACGAGTTCTCTACTTTACACGTGTTATTGGACTTATGACGTGTTAGATTTGGGTGATTGTGTTTGGCGGTTGCATGCGATGTGGTCATTAGATATTTGTTTGGCAACTCGAAGTAGTTAATGTTGCATTCAATTCCCACCTACGAACCTCAGACCTGGTTCCTTCATTTGTTCTTTGGCCAAAACACTTTGGCTTCCTAGTCATTTGCAATTGTTCTTTCCCGCTGTGAGGTTTCTGCGAGGGTTTGTTGGGTATACTGTCTCTGGCAAATATGGAGATATCTGGTTCTCCTCCGGGTATGACTGTGGGTGAATACCAGTCTTCCGAACTTGGTTATGTGTTTGCTTGTGGTTTTCTTTGTTGGCTCGAATCTGTTCTCACTCTCGAGGTGCACTCGCTCACACTCTGTTCGCATGGTAAGCTCCTTTGGTCTCGTCCTGTTGTTCTGCTACGGTTTGGGTTTAGAGTCTAGTCTCTCATCCCATAATCACTCCTTGTTATTTTTTTATTGCCTCTGCTATTGTATGGTTTCTTCTGCTATTATTATCATTGCCTCAGGTCTCTGTTTTCAGTGTGAAATGGTTTAACCTTTGACATCTTTGGATTCAGGTAACAAGTTAGTAGACTTCCGCGGCTCTGAACAGGTAATTGATCCCTTCCTTGATTCACCTCGACCTCCTCATGTTGTTGACACTCACCAGAAATGCTCCTTTTGTCTCACCTCTGCCGATTTGGCAACGAATCTGCTCCTCGAACCCTTGGTCCGACTTACTCAGGCAATGTATAGAACCCTCCTATTTCAATTTGTGCTTCCACTTCAATTCATCCCTATATCAATGTTTTGACGGTGCTTTGTTTGTCTGTGCAGGTCAATGGCTCGACCTGGGTATGTGAGTTCCTCCGGGATTCGGTCTTCCAAAGGTGGCAAACCTCTACCGGTAGGCTCTCGCTCTTCAATCCGTTAATGCACTATTAGGGTCTTGGGTTTTCTATAGGGTTTTGTAGCTTGCCGTTTTTTCTTTTCATATATACTCTATGTCCCTTTCGAAGGTGGTGCTTCGGTCTGGCTGTAGTTCTTGTTCTGGTTAACTGTTCGGTTGAATGATGTGGATTTTTGTTACCAAACCCTAGGCTAGGGTTTTTCCACTCTCGACGCAACACTTGTTTTTATTTATCAATGAATGTAATACATCTATGTCTTGGTCAATAGCAATGAGACCATGATTTTCTTATATCTATTTGACTTATGAAAATTATGAAGAATCGTTCGAAAATACCTTTGTTGTTGTTTGCTTCTCCGGTACTCTATTTCCAGTTCTGTTTGCTCTCGGTCATTTGTTGTATTTCACTATTCAGATTGTGGTTTAACTCATTTGTCGTTCGCTCTCTCTTTGGACATTTGCATGAATTTGCTGTGGTTTGTTTGTTTGACGAGAACACAAAGAAAAACTGACCTTACAATGGTCGTTCACTATTTGTTAGCACTGTTCCTTACAATTCGATAAATGAAAAGTACAGTATTACAGTAAATAGGCAACGAATACAGATGGACAGTTTTGGAAATAAGATTTGTCTGTATTTCTTTATTTCTCTGTTATGAATTTGCTGAACCTTTTTCTTGTCTTATTTTGCAATATTTATACATCATTGATTTACTGTTAATTGAAACTGCAATTATTTGTCAGTTTAACAAAAATGATATGGCTGTGTAACTACAGTTCAGTTGTCATTACAAGATCTGCATTTAGACAATTTTGTCATTTCTTTTCTAAGTGGACAGATCAATTCCTAAACTACTCTTTATTACTATTGAACCATAACAACCCTAACCAACATTTAACTTTGACCAACATAGCAACTAAAAGTAAAATAAAATAAAATCCTAAATCATGACCTTATAAACTAATTAAAAAAAACAATCCACATACTTAAACAACCTTCCAACTTGGCAGAGACTTCACCCGGTCATGGTGTGCTCGATGCTCTTGCATCACGCTCCTCAGGCAACCATGGCTGCGGTCCATGATCTTCTCGACTGAAGTACCTGTCTATACAATTTTCTTGGCATCAAGCCATGAACTGTCCCCAATAGGACGGTTCATCCACTTGACAAGGTATTCTACATACTCCTTCTGTCGAGTTTGGTTAACCACCTGAGTGTCAAGAATGCTTTCGATCTCGGGAGGTTGAGCGTAAGGCATCTCTCTCTTCCAAGCTTCTCCTTCATCCTGAGTATTCTGTGTTGGTCGCGTGGTTCCATCTCCTTCCTTCTCCTCTCGGTCCGCCGTATAAGGGAATAGGTCTACTACATTAAAGATAGGTGAAATGCCTATTCTAGGTGGCAACTGTATCTCGTAGGCATTCGCTGAAAATTTCCGAAGGACTTTGCAAGGTCCTATCTTTTTATACTTCAACTTATTGTATATACCTTTAGGAAAGCCTTCTTTGCATAAATTCACGACGACTTCGTCCCCCACGTCAAACTGTACTTCGCTTCTCTTCAAATCTGCTTATTGTTTATACTTTAAGATGTTGTCTTGTAATTTAATTTTTACCTGTTCATGCAAATCTCTCATCACGTTAGCGAAATCTTCTCCGTCTGCACTTCGCCTTTCCTACAGTTGAAGGTCCCATAGTTCGTGCACTTTGCAAGGATGCATGCCGTACAGATCTGAAATGGATTGAAACCCGTGTTGTGGTTAGGAGAGTCATTGTAAGCGAACTCTGCCTGTGCAAGCGCTCGATCTCACATCCGTGAATTCTCTCCAACCAAGCTTCGTAACAAGTTTCCCAGACTCCTGTTTACAACCTCTGTTTGCCCGTTGGTTTGCGGGTGATATGCAGAATTGTAGCTTAGCTGTGTATCCATTTTTTCCATAAGGTATGCCAAAAGTGGCCCGTGAACTTCACATCCCTGTTCGAAAGGATAGATTTAGGAAATCCATGCAACCTGACAATCTCATTGAAAAACAAGTGGACCATGTGGGTGGCATCAATCTTTTCTCTGCAAAGAATAAAATGTGCCATTTTTTAGAATCTGTCCACTACTACCATTACCGATTCATAACCTCGCTGAGTCTTAGGTATACCTAAGACGAAGTCCAAACTAACTGAGTCCCATGGTCTACCTGGAATAGGTAACGGTGTATACAGTCCTGTAAGTGCTCAAAACCCAGCACCTGCACAGTGCTTTCCTACAGAAGTAAAGCTTTCTTGCTCAGCGTATCTACCACCTTATTCGCTTTCCCGCTAATATGCTTCAATACGAAATTGAAACTCTGCAAATACTCCACCCATTTGGCGTGTTTGTGGTTCAGCTTGTGTTGCTACATTACATACCGTAGTAAAAAATTATCTAAAAACAACACAAATTCATTTCCCAATAGATAATGCCTCCAATGTTTTAATACCTGTATAATAGCATAGAACTCCTTATCATACGATGAATATTTCTATCGACTCTCATTCAGCTTCTCCCTGGAAAATGCTATAGGATTATCCTCCTGACCGAGTATAGCTCCAATTGCTGTCCTGCTGGCATCACAGCAAACCTGAAATAACTTCTTGAAATCTGGTAATCTTAGGATCGGCCTCTCAGTAATCTTTCTCTTTAAACACTGGAAACTTCTCTCCACTGCCTCTGTCCATCAAAAAGGCTAGCTAGCCATTTTGATGGTGTCTAGCATAGGCGCACAAATTTCGCTGAAATTCTTTATGAATTTCCTGTAAATACTTGCTAATCCGTGAAAGCTACGTACCTCAAATAATTTTTTTGGAGATGGCCAATTCGCTATCATTGCCACCTTCTCTAGATCCATCTTTAGTTCATTCTCTACTATTACAAACCCCAAATAAATCAATTCCTTCTGCAGAAAAGTACATTTCTTCAAATTTATTAGCAGTTTATTCTGCTATAATTTCTCCAGAACCTTATGCACATGTGGAAGGTGTTCTTCCCTTGTCCTACTAAAAATAAGTATGTCATCCAGGTATAGTATCACAAACTTCCCAATTTACTCCTTCAGCATCTCATTCATTAACCTCATGAATGTACTAGGCGCATTGTTCAGCCCAAATGGCATGACCAGCCATTTGTACAGCCCCTCATTCGTCTTAAAGGTTGTCTTCCATTCGTCCCCCTCTCGTATCCGAATCTGATGGTACCCGCTCTTCAAGTCTATCTTAGAGAAATAATGTGCCTTGCTTAAACAATCCATCATATCATCCATCTATGGCCGTGGAAACCGGTACCGGATGGTGATTTTATCGATGGCCCTTGAGTCGGTGTACATCCGCCACTCTCCTCCCTTCTTGGGAGTGAGGAGCGTTGGAACAACATAAGGGCTTAAGCTTTCCCTTATCAATCCCTTTTCCAACAGCTCTTGCACCTGCTTCCTAATTACTTCATTGTCCTTGGGGCTCATTCTGTATGTCGCTTTGTTCGGAAAACTCGCTCTCGGTATGAAGTCAATATTATGACTTATGCTTCGTTTGGGGTGTAACTTGTCTGGCAAGTCATCTACAACTATGTTTGTAAATTATTGAAACATTTGCTAGATCTCCACAGGTAAATCTGATACCTTTGTATGTGACAAGACTATCCTTGCTTTCTTTACAAATGTGTAACCTATCTCATTGTCCTCAAAAAGTTTTAAAAACTGTTTTCCGCTGACCAACAACGTTCTTGGTTCACTAGTCTCTACTGTCCCTTCTTCCTTGACAGGCACAACTGTATGCTTGATTCTATCCTTCACAAATTTATAGTAGTTCGTCAATCCATCGTGTACCACCTTCCTGTCGTACTGCCAAGGTCTGCCCAGTAGAATGTGACATACATCCATTGGCATGATGTCACAAACAACTCTATTTTATATCTGCCTATTTGAAACTCTACCTCACTCTGTTCATCCACCAGCAATTGATGGCCTTTTTGTAGCCATGAAACTCTGTAAGGATTGGGATGCTTCAAGCATTTCAACTCCAATTTTTCCACCATCTCTGTGGACACTAAATTATCAGTACTATTGCTGTCAATAATTAACTTATAACACTTACCTCGTGACTTACAAATTGTTCTAAACAAAGACTTCCACTGCGTCTGTTCGGTGACCTCCTTTACTGGTTTTAACAACACCCTGTGTAGCACCAGAGCTCCCCCTATCTTAGGAGCATTCTCTACTTGTTGGGGAGGTGCAACTGCTTCCTCTGGTTGCTCCACATACGCACCCCGATGTCCAACTTGATCTACTTCTGGACATTCAAACGATCGATGTCCCCATTTACGACACTTATAACACTGATAACAAGCCCCTTGACCTTGGCCATTTCCCCTACCTTGCTAGGATGACCTACCGCCTCTCACGCTGTCACCTCTCTCTCCTATTCCTGAAGTTTTAGAACTGTTGCCTTCCTCGTTGCTATTAGCAGTTCGGCCTCTGCCATAGGACTGGCCTTTCCCTCTACTAGCTCCTCATCCTCTCTAGGCATTCTGCCTTCTTGTAATTTTCTCCTTAGCTTTCATCGCACTCTGATATGCTTCCTGAGTGTTGTTCAGAGACAAAATACTGAGTTCATATAAAATATATAACCTTAGCCCATTATCATACCTGGTTGTTCTTTCTGATGTATCCTCTCTATATCTGGCTTGCAAATTCACTCGATAGAACTCCTCTGTGTACTCCCTCACCGTCAATCCTTTCTGTCTAAGATTCTGCACCTACTTGTGCAATGCAATTTGATAATCCCTCGACAAAAATCTGCCTTTTAACTTAGCCACCATCCTTGACCAGGTTTTAATCGACGCCTTGTTCAATATTTTCCTCTCGTTCTAGACACTATCCCACCATAGGGCTGCGTGTCTTTGCTGACTTCCTCGCACTTGAAGTACTTATCCATCTCACTGATCCAATCCAATAAAGCTTCAATAGACAAGCTCTCTTCATAAGTCGAGAGTTCTAGCTTGGGTTTACTGGTTGCTACTAAAACAGATCTCAACAATCTCACTTCTGCAAACTCACCTTCTGGTCCATCTATTTCTCCTTTAGTTTCCTCTTCACTGTGATCGCCTATTTCTCGATCTCTTCGTCTAGCTGCCTCTACCGCCTCCAAACAAGCAACAAGAATTCTAATCTCCTCTCTCAATCCTTCCTCTGCCAATCTTCGAGCACCTGTGCCACGACCTCACCTTCCTCTCTCCATTCCTCCTACTAACATAAACAACTGCTCTCATACCACTCTGACGTAACCTAGCCAACACTGGCCAACACTTCCATGAGTTCTTGGCTTTACACCTATTCTTGGACTTTATGACGTGTTAGATTTGGGTGATTGTGTTTGGCAGTTGTATGCGATGTGCTCAGTAGATATTTGTTTGGCAACTGGGAGTAATTATTGCTGCTTTCAATTCCCACTTATGAACCTCGAGCCTAGTTCCTCCGTTTGTTCTTCTGCCAAAACGATTTGGCTTCCGAGTCATTCGCAATTGTTCTTTCCTGATGTGAGGTTTCTGCGAGGGTTTGTTGGGTATACTATATGGTTCTGGCTCTAGGCAATATGGAGATATCTGGTTCTCCTTCAGGTATGATTGTGGGGGAATACCAGCCTTTTGAACTTGGTTATGTGTTTGCTTGTGGTTTTCTCCTGTGGCTCAATTATGTTCTCACTCTAGAGGTACACTCGGTTGAACTCTGTTCGCACGATAAGCTCCTTTGGTCTTGTCATGTCGTTCTGTTATTGTTTGGGTTTAGAGTCTGGTCTCTTCTCCGATAATCGCTCCTTGTTATTGTTTTATTGTTGCTGCTATTGTATGGTTGTTTGTCCTATCATTATCGTTTCCTCGGGTCTCTGTTCTACGTCTGAAATGGTTTAACCTTTGACATCTTTGGATTCAAGTAGCAAGTTAGTAGACTTCTGCGGATCTAAACAGGTAATTGATCCCTTCCCTGATTCACTTCGATCTCCTCATGGTGTTGACAGTGACCAGAAATGCTCCTTTTGTCTCACCTCTTTCGATTTGGCAACGACTCTGCTCCTTGAACCCTTGGTCCGGCTTACTCATGCAATGTATAGAACCCTCCTCTTTCTATTTGTGCTTTGACTTCAATTCATCCCTATATCTATGTATTGACTGTGCTTTGTTTGTTTGTGCAGGTCAATGGCTTGAGCTGGGTACGCGGGTTCCTCCAGGATTCGGTCTTCCAAAGGTGGAAAACCTCTGTCGGTAGGCTCTGGCTCTTCAATCCGCCAATGCACTATTAGGGTCTTGGGTTTTCTATAGGGTTTTGTAGCTTGCCATTTTTCTTTTCATATATAGTCTATGTCCCTTTCAAAGGTGGTGCTTCGGTCTCGTTGTAGTTGTTGTTCTCGTTAACTGTTCGGTTGAAGGATTTGGATTTCTATTACCAAACCCTAGGCTAGGGTTTGTCCACTCTCGACACAACACTTGTTTTTATTTATCAATGAATGTAACACATCTATGTCTCGGTCAATAGCAATGAGAACATTATTTTGTTATATCTGTTTGACTTATGAAAGTTATGAGGAATTGTTCGAAAATACCTTTGCTATGGATTGCTTCTCTCGCACTCTGTTTCCGGTTCTGTTTGCTCTCAGTCATTTTGCTGTATTTCAATATTTGGACCGTGGTTTAACTCATTGGTCCTTCGCTCTGTATTTGGACATTTGCATGAATTTGTTGTGGTTTGTTTGTTTGACGAGAACATAAAGAAAACATGACCTTACAGTGGTTGTTTAGTGTTTGTTAGCACTGTTCCTTACAATTCGATAAATGAAAAGTGTCGTATTATAGTAAATAGGCAATGAATACAGATGGACAGTTTTGGAAATAAGATCTGTCTCTGTTTCTTTATTTCTCTATTATGAAATTGCTGAACCTTTTTCCCGTCTTACATTGCAATATTTATACACCGTTGATTTACAGTTAATTGAAACTACAATTGTTTGTGAGTTGAACAGAAATGATATGGTTGTGTAACTGCAGTTGAGTTGTCATTACAAGATCTGCATTTAAACAATTTTGTCTTTTCTTTTTTAAGTTGATAGATCAATTCCTAAACTACTTTTTATTTATGTTGAACTATAACAACCCTAACTCACATTTAACTTTGACCAACATAGCAACTAAAATTAAAATAAAATAAAATCATAACTCATGACCTTATAAACTAATTAAAAATAACAATCGAGATACTCAAACAACCTTCCAATTTGGCAGAGACTTGACCTAGTCATGGTGAGGTGGATGCTCCTGCATCAAAGATGATATATTGTAGTGAATTGGGGTCATTGGGGTCATTTGGTAGATAGTGTTCCCAAAACGTTTGGTAGTATACTTGTAACTATGGGGAAATGTGTGAAGTTACTACAACTAGACCTATCATAAAACATGTTGAGAGGCCAAATACCTCATGAAATTGGGGAACTCCATCCATATAGACCTAAAATTGGGGAATTTCATTCATGTAGGCTATTGTAAACATGTTGTAAAGTTAAATTCATTTAATACTTGTTTTTAGAGGTTGTAATTTGTCCTTCAAAGAAAACAATCTTGGCAACATCCATATCCCATAGCATATGACATCTCTCTTTATCTATGCTCTTATTTCATATGCTACTCAGTGAGTGCTTTTTCTTTGCAACATTTGGTGTAATTGCGAGTTAAATATTGTTATTTATAGTTAATAATTAAACTATTTTAGATCCATCTTAATTAGAAATCTACCGAACACGGAGAGGAATCAAATCTCTTTTTTCTCTAAAACAAGTTTGCACTTTAGGAAATTTGATTACTCTTTGGAGTTAAGATGGATCTAAGCTAGTTCAAATACCCAAATATATATATTCATTTTTGTTTTGTATTATAAAAATAACACTCCACTCATTATTAAGTCCACTAAGCAACATGATGTAAAATGAAAATTGAAAAATCTTTACTAAAGAAGAATACCAATTAGCTATTAAAATTTTATTAAAAATATAAAGATAGCCCATAAATAAAAAAGATTTCACTATTAAAATTAAAGAACAATTTTCTCATTAAAATTAAATATAAATATAAAGCGGACCATTTGGCTATTAAAATTAAGTGGAAATGTAAAAACTGTCTCCATGGGGTCGGTCTAAAGATCTGACAAACACTCTAAAGCTTGTCCATGAGGTCGGTCTAAAGATCACCCTCTAAAATGGGCGTAATCAGCCACGGGTTGGGTCGACGGAACACTCAACAACCCTCTATATATAACAATCATATAACCCTAACTTTGGGGTAAAACGAAAAATCTTACCAAAGATTCAATATAAGCATACAGATCAACTTCGAAGTCAATTGAATAAAATCATTTGTGGTGAAGTTAATGTGTAAATGCAATAAAATCAAAAAAATGTGAAAATTTTATTAAAAAAATTGATTTTTAAATAAAATTATACGTTTTTTTTAATAAAAAGTCACAATTTTTTAATGACTAACTTATTATTTTTGGCATTTTCGTATCATAATGTGAGAGAGCTGTTTATATTTTTCTCAATTTTCTGTATCATATGTGAGAGAGCTGTTAATATTAATATTTTTTATTGAACAGAGCTACCTGTGTGCTAATTTGAAAATTGAAAAGCAATTCAACAATTTAGTGTAAAATGTAGTGATATTTATCATTTTAATGTTTTTCTTTTTATAATTTAAAAAAACATGTTCTAATTTTATTGTATGTATTGAATCACCTTAATCTAAAATAGAGTCACTAGGAAGTCCTCAGGGAAACCCATTGAAGCGACTATCTAAAGACATATATAATTGGTGAGTTGGGCTAAATTCTAAAAATTAGGCTCACAAACATAAACAAATTCAAATATTACTAAATAACATGAAGTGAATATTTAATAATATTAAAAAATGAATTTGTAAGTTATGTTAAATTTTAAAAATTAGTCTTATCAATTTGAACAACAGTAAATAATATTAAGTCAAAATAAATATTTAATACTAAATTTTATAAACATAAAAATATTTAATGAAAAAAGTCATACCAAATAACATTAAGTCAAAATATTTAATAATATTATATATTGAATTTCACTTGTATATATAAAATTTATTAACATTCTAAAATTTATTAATATAAAATAGCCAAAAAGATAATAACTATATAAAATAACTAAAAAAATGGGAATTTGAAAGTTTTACATATTGTATATATACATTTGATTAAGACATTGGTAACTCATGAGCCATGCTTGACATTTAGACTATGTGCTATTTCTAATTGAGTGAGTCTTGAGAGATTTATTTTATAGTTTACTATAAAGACAATGTGTGATTTTGTTTGTCTTCACTATGTGATCACCATGGACTTAAAACATTGTTGTTTTTTTTCCTAAATGAAAAAACAATGTGAGCTATAGTAAAAACATAAATGAATATACATACTTGATTATATTTAATTAAAATCATTATAGAATATTAATAATCTCACTCTTATTGTGTCTAACTCTATTAATTAATAATACTACAATCAAGCATAAAGGAGTGCCAAATGTATTTGACATTTGAACATTGACCAAATTTAAAAAAAAAATCATGCCATGAATTATGTTATCTCATTTGGATGTTGTAGATTTAATCTAAACTAGAAAATTCTCATTCTTGTTTGTAAGAGGATGAATGCTTTATTGTACCAGCAAGCCTAGCAACACTAAGTAGGGTATATACCATCCCTTACTTGTACCTACTCGTCCTTCACAAAGCATTTCCATGGACTTTGTTGGAGGTTTACGAACAACCACGAAGGGACATGACTACTTGTTCCTCGTTCTTAACACGGTCAACAAGCATGTGTTTTGATACTGGGTAAAAAGATCATGCCCAAGCACTAAGCATCGGAGCACTTTGACCTACCAAGGAGCATCTTTTTAGAAAAGGATACAGTATTTCTTAGTGCATTCTAGACTACATTGCCGGAGAAGATAGACATGAAGTTGAAGACATCTGCAACATTCCGTCCATAACATGCACATACAAAAGTAGTCAACATGACTTTGCTGCAACTCCTAAGGTGATACAACCAGAACCATCCAAAGACCTGGCATGAAAATTTGGTATATATAGAACATTCTTACAATAAAGCCGTCCATACTTCTATAGGAATGTCCCCATTGGACACTTTTTTTGGATATTTGTTGCCTATACCTTTAGACATTGCATATTCATTTAGCAAGGAAGAGTGAGGGTAGAAATTATAGGAGTTGCCTTGAGGGATGAAAATCTTGTAGAAAATATTAGCAAGATCCATCTACATGTACAAGAGACATTGTAGAAGTTGCAAGAGAAATATAAGGCGAGGGATGATCAACATAGAACAAAGAATGTTTTCAAGGTGGGAGACAAAGTATGACAACCATTAAATAAGGAGAGGTTGCAGTTTTTTGTAAGAAATTCAAGGCTCTAAGGTATGGACCCTTGAAGATACTAGAAAAGGTGGGCGATAATGACTTTCGCGTTAGTTTACCACCATATATGTGCATTTACTCAATGTGAATGTAGAGAATCTAAACTCTATGAGCCTTCCATTTTAGATAAGAAAGAGGGACATGTCCTACCTTTTGTGGAGGATTTGGCACTTGATGCTCAAGCAGAGTTGATAGAAGATACAATATTGCAGATGATGTCCAAACTATAAGATAGGGGAAACATGACCTTAGGAAGATTAGGTTGAATGGACAACATCCAAGGAAAGCTAAATAGTAATCCAAAGCGAAGGTGGAGATAAATTTTCCTCGCCTCATTTAGTAAAATATTTTGGGGACAAAAAGCGTCCGAAAATGGAGAGGTATGATCTAAATTATATCATTATATTGTTTGTCATCCATCTTGATTATTTCAAAATGGAAAATGTTCAGGAATTAGCACACGAGACCATTTTTACTAGCAAGCCCAATTTGGAAAAATGAGGTTTAAAGTATTTCGAGTGTTTTTTGGCATCAAATACCATTTTTTTGGAGTAAAACATTCCATCTCTAATGCCACACATTTTTGTGCTATATTACACAGAGGTCTTTCTAATGATGCAAGAATCAGGTCAATTGGAGTCCATATGTAAAAGTTATGCCACTGAGAAGTTGACCTTCCTGTTTTCACCACCATGGTAGGAGAGGACACCACATCATCCCCCATTATTCGTGGAAAATGAGCTAGCCATGTACTGATGATGTAAAATTCTCTAGAAGAGTCCATATTGTAAATCTGGTTAGGAGGAGAGGTAGTCAAACTTGTCAAGCGAGGTAGTAACTCCTCCAAATCAATTCATGTCATATTCCTTCAGGCTAGTCTTTATTATATACATGAGAGAGACAGTGTTCACTTCATCTCTCGATGGCTCTTCATATTTCTTATTATTTATTTACATCAATTACATTTATTCACGCAATCCTGATGGTTAGGTGTCAACATTCCTCCCCTTAATCTGAAGGGATCTTAGTGAGTCCAAGCGTCATTCTAAATCATTCAAGCTTTTCTCTTCCAAGCTAGTGAAGATGTCAACAATTTTCTGATTAGTTGAACAATGATGGAGAGAGATTGTTTTGGCCTCAACATGATGTCGAATTATATGATATTTAGTATTAATGTGTTTCATTTGATCATGGAACTTTGAGTTCTTTGCCAAATTTATTGCAGAGGCATTGCCAATCATGAGTGGAGTTGATTGTACTTGTTTTACCTACAAATATTCAAGATTTTTTTTGAGCCACACAATTTCTTTTGTTGCCTTACCGCGTGCCACATATTTTTCTTCTCTTGTGGAATCTATTGGAACTGATTGTTTGTGTGATCTCCAGGAGAGAGCTCCTAATCCAAGACTCATAGCATATCCTGAAGTAGATATCCCAGTTTCTTTGTCTCCATCAAAGTCTGAATCAGAGTATCCAATCAAACTGAAATCGTACACCTGTGTATACTTGACTCCAAAGTCTTGAGTTCCCTTCAAGTACCTTAGAACTCTTTTTGTAGTAGACCAATGTCCCTCACAAGGCTTTTTCATAAACCTGGAGAGGATTCCAACAACAAAATAAATGTTTGGTCTAGTAGTAGTTAGGTAGTTGAGTCTTCCTACAAGCCATCTATACTTTGTTGCATCCTCAAATTCTTTTTCTTCAATAGATGTGATCTTTAAGTTTTGTTCCATTAGAGTAGTAAGAGGATTGCATTCTCTCATACCAAACTTATTCAAGAGATCTCCAATGTACTTCTTTTGGGAAAGAAATATGGACTTCGGATGTTGAGTTACTTCAATGCCAAGATAGTAATGAACATAGCCCAAATCATTCATTTCAAAACTTTTCCACAATTCCTTCTTTATGGATGCAATGTATCTTTCATTGTTCCCTGTCATCAAAAGATCATCTACATATACCACAATATATACAATTGTTTTGCCAACTTTCTTGAGAAATAAAGTTGCATCATAAAGATCATAATGTTTGAAATTGAGCTTCAGAAGATGCTCAGTGAGTTTTTCATACCAAACTCGTGGTGCTTGTTTGAGGCCATACAAGGATTTCACAAGTTTTCATACTTTATGTTCATGTCCTTTCACAGTAAATCCTTCAGGTTGGGATATAAAACCATTCTCTTTTAGATCTCGATTCAAGACAACAATGCTTACATCTATTTGATGGAATTTCCAACCATTCTGAGCTGTTAGGGAAAAGAGTGTTCGGATGGTAGCCCATTTTGTTGTGGGTGCAAAAGTCTTCTCATAAACGACCCCTTCCTTCTATGCAAAAGCTTTTTCCACAAGCCTGACTTTGTGCTTGTCAAGTGACCCATCAACTTTATACTTGTTCTTGTAGACCCACTTGCAACCAATTGGTTTGGTTCCTAATTGAGGATTAACCAGCTTCTAAGTGCCATTTTTTATGAGGGCATCATACTCCTTTTGCATCACCTCTTTCCATTCATCATGAGAAGCAACTTCTTTGAAGGAAGTTGGTTCGAAATATTTAGACAAATTCAATTTAAAATCATAAGAAACATCCATATCAATAGGTGAATCAAAGTCATCTACATCTCCTCCATTTTACTGGTTTGAATTTCTAGTTCTTGTCTTTCCAACCTCATCACGATGAACACTTTCAAGTGTCTTTGTCAGCCACTTTGGGAGACCTTTCTAAGATAGTCCAAGTTGCTTCGTTGATTGAGTTGGGACTAAATCAAGATTGAGTCTCCCAATTCTATCAATCACATCACATAAAGCATCATCCATTGTTGGAGTTTCATGTGGGGGAGAGAGTTCTTTAGAAGAGGTTTCCACATGTTGATCTACTATAGGTATCCCCCTTAAAGATGTGGAATATGATTATCAAATTCTTGAAATGATTTCGCATTTTCGAATCTATCCAAGTGATTAAGTTGCCACTCAAAAACATTGTTAGTTTTGGATGACTCAAGACAGATTACATCTCTAGATACAACAAACTTTTTATTGACTTCATCATAGAGATGGTATGCTTTGGTTGTGTTCGAATACCCCAAGAAGATATACTTACAACTGCTTGCACCACATTTGTTTCTATGTACCTTTGATATCAAGGCATAACATGTGGAACCAAAGACGTTGAGATGCTTTACCGAAGGAATGTGCCCATACCACATTTCATATGTAGTCTTGTTTCTAATAGCATTATATGGACATCTATTCTTTATATATGCAACACATAGAACAACATCAGCCCAAAACATTATTTTTACATTTTTGAAGAAGAGCATGGATCGTACCATATTTAAGATTGTCCTATTCATTCTTCAGCTACACCATTCTGTTGGGGATTGTAAGGCACAGTAGTTTGATGTTTGATCCCATGTTGGTGAAGATAGTTTTCAAATTCATTTGATGTGTATTATTTTCCATTATTAGTGTGAATAGACACAATATGATATTGTGCATCATTTTCAATCCATTTATGAAAGTTCTTGAATGTTTGAAAAGCATCAATTTTGTTCTTCAATAAATAAACCCATCACATTCTGGTGTAGTCATCAATAAATGTCATCATATATTTACTTCCATTTGCAGAAGGAACATGCATTGGACCACATAAATCTGAATGAATGAGTTCAAGTTTTATATGTGCTCTTGAATGTGAATCATGAAAAGATTGTTTGCTATGCTTTCCTAGAATGCAAGAATCACATTGCTTAAATTTCGTAGGAATTGTAGGAAAACTAGCAACACCATTTTTCTTTAACAAGTAGAGGCTGTCATAGTTCAAATGACCAAATCTAGCATGCCATAATAAACTTGATGGAAGTGTATCTTCTTCATAATGAGAATTGCATGAGAAATGTTATGCACGAGTAGAGGTAACTTGTAGCTTGAGAAGCCTTTCTTCTTCTATTGCCCTCATGACAAATGAGTGGTTAGGTTCTTTTCTCACCTCAAGATGGCCATCAAACATATGAATGGATTGACCTTGCTATGAGGATGTGGACCAAGGACATCAAATTTATCTTTAGCTATGGGAGATATAGAACATGATGCAGAAGAAAGTCTGGAAGACTAGGCAATTTAAGCCTGATTTTGCCAAGCCCTGATGGCTTGATTTTTGATTGATCTACAAAGTATACTCCTCCATCAACATTGTCAGTAAATTATTCAAAAAAATCTTTCCTATGAGTCATGTGGCAAGTTTCTCCTTAATCAAACAAACAATCATTTTTCCAAGAAGCAAGTGAAGCATGAAATAAGTCTTCATTTAGTCCAATATTACAGTGTGCCACAACATAATGAGTGGACTCAGGTGCTTTACCTTTGTTTGCGTCATTAGTTTTACCTTTGGGTTGATTTCTTTTCTGCTCAATTTTGTCCCAAGGTATTTTTCATGTATAGGCATCATGTGATCTATTTCTTTTGTAGTGTATGTAGTGCAAATATGAATTTTCTCCTTGAGAGTGTCTGCCACCCTGCCTTTGAAATATCTTCCTCTTCCTCTTCGACCACCTCTTCCTCTGGAAGAATCTTGAGCATAATTCTTTTATTTATGAGCAAGGCACACAACCTCCTCAGAAGATTCAAGGGTTGCGTTATTTCCAAAAGCTTTCTCTCTTTCAGCAAATGTTTTCACAAGACAGTCAAAGGTAATATCTTTGAGATTTCCATTTGCTTGCAATGACTCAACATAATTGGAGTAAGTAGGATAAAGTTCCCTGAGAAAAATGATAAGAGTAATATCCAATTCAACCTTAGTGGCTTTGATATCATGCATTATATATTTTACTTTGGATGCAAGAGCAAGAGGATCATTATTTTGCAATTCAAGAGTGAAGAGTTTAATCATGAGTTGAACAACTTCAAGTGCAAAATGT
>APFE030510293.1:4218-15593 GCA_000404065.3 Pinus taeda
GATGACTTTAACGAGCCGGAGAGGCCAATCGCTCGGCAATCTTTTCATATTTTATGAGTCAGTTGAAAAGAGCTTAAAAGAGACTCATTTTCGAGGAACGAGTGATGGTTTCAAATAGCAGCTGATTCCAGGTAAGATTTGGAATTTTCCAATCACGGCAGTGCCACAAGGATGGCTAATAGAATCACTCTTCGCAGATGTTCCTCGAAGGGGTAAACAATCATATGGGGGTGAATGATCGGCTAAAACAGAGTGGAGGTGATGATGAGAACACGACCAAGGCTCAAAAGCTGGCGATAAGGCATTCACAATGGTTTTTTACCGGTTCATTTTTTAATGAGCTTAAATGCTGGGGGAAACATTTGCTCATGACTTATGCTTATTTTTTAACGAGCTTGAATTATGCACTAAAACTGCTCGTGTGGGGTTTATTTTTTAACGAGCTTGAACCCAGCGGTAACACTGCTCACGATAAGTTTGCATGCCCCCATCATAATAACGCAAATCGAGGTGCATGCCTTTTTTAATGAGGTTGACACAGTAAAAGAACTATCCTCATGGCGACCTTTGATCACAACTCATAAGGGGTTATGAAGGAAAGATCTGGTTCCAATGCCCCTAGTACATAATGTACAACATCACTGAATTGATCATTAGATGATGTAGCTATGGTAGGGCTTGGAGGCAACACCTCGCGATGATCCACACTATTAAAATGTTCTGAGTTCTTCTTCATTTTTGTTGATGTAGAAGATCTAATGGGATAGGTTTCCACTGTGGCCACTTCTGCCATCTTACTCGATGGCGGAAGGGAAAAAGTCCCCATTAAGGAAGGGTCTTTTAGGAGGCCTACTCCGATATTTTGAAGCTATTGAGAGCTTCCATGGATCATCGGAATGCTTCCCGTAACTTTTGAACTGTTGGGGATAAATGTTTGTTGGTCGATGATTGTGATTCCTCCTTGGAAGGGAAATGCAATCTTTCTGAATTACGTCGACACAACGGCAGCCATAGCATATATCCAGGGCCTTCCCAGTAGGATGTTGTAATCAAGGTTTCCGTCGATAACTTCAACATCAATTTCTACTATTTTTCCCCCCAATTCGACTTGCAAGTTACTTAAAATCCCATATGGAGTGTATGTTCGCCCATCAAATGCTTTT
This sequence comes from Pinus taeda, assembly GCA_000404065.3. Classification (NCBI taxonomy): domain Eukaryota; kingdom Viridiplantae; phylum Streptophyta; class Pinopsida; order Pinales; family Pinaceae; genus Pinus; species Pinus taeda. Next base: position 5,382 of record APFE030510293.1, read on the forward strand.
AACATCGTTGACGATCGCAACAAGGGTGCTGAGCCTAAATTTTTCCAGCAACTCATTGACATAATACATGTAGATTCCCCCTCATCAATAATTGTTCGATGAACAATTTTGTTGAGGGCTTTCACTTGAATAAGGAAAGCTAGCTAAGTTGGTAACTGAGGGTCATATCCTTTGTGATCAAAGGCCACAACATTGGAATCCGTTGGGTCAATCCCACCTATCGCTGATAATAAAGCATGATTTTGGGAGGGGCAATTTTTGCAGTACCACAAGTGTCGACATAGCAAACAGTGATTGGGCTAGATCCTCCACTATATTATAATGTTGTGCTACTCTAGCACGATGATTAAATGTCAATTTGTGTACTACTCCCTTTGGCGGCTTTATTGTTAGCTCAGGAATGATGGGTTGCACAACTTCGGTCGAAGTTGTTGTCGAACTACTAGGTTGATCTGTAGCCTTGTTGTTCGACATCTATGGATTTCCATAATCTTTATTCCTTGTCGATATCAAAGCATCATTTTGTTGTTTCGAAATGGAAAACATAAGCACTCGGGACGAGGAAGCATTGTCCCTAGCAACCATATTTGTTCTTTGGTTCGAAAATGGATCAGTCAATACAGCTGAGGTTTTTGAATTCTTGAAGAATTTTCTAAGCTCAGCTTTATATAGACAATCTCTTGTCCGATGATCTTCATCGCATATCTGACACCCTGAAGGAGGTTTTCTTTGCCTAGAAGGGTTTGCAGAAGATTTTTTAGGAGATGACTCCTCTTGTTTCTTCCTTTTCCTTTTCTTTTTCTTCTTGCCTCCTGGTTGCTTTGGTTCTTTGCCTTTGTCAGTCGACACGGCATTAACCTCCGAGGCAAGAAGTTTGTCATTTGCATTTTGACTAGAAACCGTACAGGCTTTCTTTGACATAGCCTTTATGCTTTTCATGCTATTCATACCTATCACGCCATTGCCGGCATGAGAGTCTTTGTTTGATTTAGGGGGCGAAGGAATGGAAAATTCTAGTCTATGAGCATATGGGATTTTATTGTAGAGCGTGCTAGACTGAGTATAAATCAATTCTAGATATTGTGCACGAGCAATAACTTGCTCTTCAGTGACGACTCCTTCCTTTTCCACATCTTCTGTAATAGCAGGTAACAGTGACTTAATAAACCATTCAGCCAATAGCTGATCAGGAACATATGTTTTTACCATTCTACGATGACGTCGCCACTCATGAATATGATCAGATATGTGAGTGGCCGTCATTTGTTTGAAATTGGTAAGAAACTTTGTTCCCATTTCGTACCTTATGGGTAACTGAAAATGGGTTAAAAAGGTTGTGGCTAGGGTACTGAAGTTATCAAACAAAGCTCTAGGAAATATGATATACCATTTTTCTACCGGACCAGTTAATGTTCGTTGAAAAAGGTGAAGCCTGATTGAATCATCGTTGAGAGTGTTTGATGAACACCACAAATGAAAGGTCAGCACATGATTCGACGGGTCTTCACCTGGATTTCCATTAAATATAGGAATATTTGATGGAAGTTTATGCAGAATCGCCAACCACCAAGGGGCATAATCAGTTGGATCATTCGTCAACCGGTTTAGATCTGGTAATTCTAGAGTTGCTACAAAGGGCAACTGTTGATTCAGGTTAGGCGAAGCATACCAAGGATAATATGGAATCGCCTGAGCAGTGGGTCTTTGCATACCAGCATAATGTATTTGATGTTGGTAAATTTGATAAGGTTGATGGGCATAACCATTATAGTATGCTTGTTGATAACCATTTTGGAAATGTGGTTGCCCATTACTTACAAAGACTTGTTGCTCAGGTCCCTGATATGATTGTTGGAATTGCGGTTGTTGATATTGAACCAGCCATGGTTGTTGGACCATTTGCTGTTGCCCAATACTGGATGATTGACCAAGATGAGGAGTCATAGTACCTGTTTGAGCCTGAGGTCGCTCCAGATAAGGAGGCACTAACCTGAGGTTGTGATTGAATCGCTGAGACAAGAGGTTGTTGTATTGCAACCTGAGAAACTTGGGGTTGACATACAACAGGTAGCACTTGTACTTGCGATGCAGTCACCATAGCAGGTATAGTAGGAATATCCGACACAGGGTGGAATGGTTGCATTGAATATACAACCCTTGGTTGCTGAGGTAGTATTGGTACCCAACCGCTGGATGTAATTCCAGTTTGACCTGAACTTTGTTGTAAACTCCCATATGGTTGTTCTCCAGGAGGGAACAATGAAAAGGCATATTGCCCCCCATATGGTGGCAATCCAATACTTAAAGGGTATATTGGCCTTTGAAGACACATTGGATCAATTTGTTGAGTTTCAGCATTAGAAATACTAGATGAGAATCCGAATGAAGAAATAGGAACTGACCATGCTGTCGAAATAGTCCCTGATTGGACTCCGGCTTGTTGTTGATAACTTGCCGGGACAGATGGTACACCAACGAACATTATTGGAGTGGCAACAGGAGGTTCTACTGCTGCTACATCAGATGACATAGTCCTGGATGTCAATGGTTGTTCAGACATATTTAGTCTATCCAAAATATTTCTCAGCGATTCTACAGGAACTTGCGATGAAGGGAGACTAATTTCTAAGATCAACGAGGGAACAGTGACGTTGTTCCGATTAAAATAAATTTTAGACGCCTTGACACAACTTGTTTTTTCAATTTTAAAGAGTTGAGGAAAAACAAAAGATGACTCTAGTCGCCTTCGATTTTTATTGAGCTTGAAGTGACAAGCGCTCAGAGGACCTCTTCCTTTAAGGAGTCTGAAAAGGAGAAAAATGGACTTCTCTAGAGATCTAGGCAGAGGGGATTACCAAACCAATCACAAAACTGCAGAATAATTTTTACGGTACGGCAGTCAATCTTCCCGAATGCTGTGTTCAGTGCATCGCGTTTGATAGGGCGGCAGACACGGCTTCCTAAGGATAAAGGATGCAGCTTATTGTGGTTTCCCAAAATATACTCGACGGTACGTACTTGCAATTGCCATCTCAGAGTGGAGGAATCACCCAACCAACAATGAAAACAATAGTTACCAGGCTTTATGACATCGAAATATGTCTCTAGCCTAGACCTCTAGATGTTGTGCGTTAGGTTCCAAAGCGTTGTTAGATTCATTAAATTTATTTTAATTTGATCTTGCTTAAAAATTTGCCTTTCAGTTTCACCGCGTGATGTGTATACAATTCCTAAAATGCGGTCTAAGATGATAAACAAATTTTTAATCTTCTTTTAGGCAATGAAAATCCTAGCTACTAAGGAAAGAAAGAATCTTTCAGCAAAGAGCACAGAGCACACGCTAAATGCACTGTCCTAAATCAAACCAAGCAGTCAAAATGCAAATGCACATGCATGTATTTGTTTTCAGCCTTCTTAATGTATGAATGATGATAAGAAAGCTATGTGCAAATATGAATTATTTTCAAAGTGACAATACTCAACAAATTTCTTTTCAAAATGAAGTGAAGGTAAGAGAGACATTTTGCGATTTCGAAATGAAAATTGCTTTTCGACACTTTAAAAACTACTAATTCAAATCATATGCAATAGTAACTGTATAATCGACTATCAAGAACAAGGGGATTGTACTCTAAAACTAAAAACGACAGCTATGACACTTTTAGATCAAGAAACGATAGTTCGATTATGCTACTTTTTTGCAAAAGAAAACTGAAAATGGCGCACAATACATAAAAACACTTACAGTTATTTGCACTATGGAGGTGGAATAATGTAAGAGAAGGGGGTTTTCACGGAAATACACTGACCATAAGCAGCAAAACTCCTGAATAGGATTGAAAACAATGAGAAAAAACCACAGTCTGGAGGTAAAGTTAACCTTCCCTTACCATCACACCTGTCACACTGTGAATTCAGTATGCAGCACACCTACTGCACTCAGGAAGTGCGATGCATACAGAGTGCCTTGAAGGCAGGGCGCGATGGTACCAGTGCGAGACTTTAAACAAGTTTTTACTCACAATTTGCAATTCAGTTCAGGGATTTAGGCCAAGTAAGTAATGTTTAGTATATGCAAAACATAGGGGTGATCTAAAGAGGTTACTAAAGCCACCACTTAGGGAAATTAGACTGTTTGTAGATCGATTGTTTAATTCATAAACAAAACCCAGAGATAGAATGAAGTAGCATTAATCTACTTTTTATTTGTATAACAAATGCAGTTCAAAGGCTAGCTGGCTTGGCTTTAGGCTCCGTCTGTAAGTTTATAAAAGAAACAAAGATAGATAGGCTAACAAACAATCTAGTCACTCCCAGTGGAGTCACCATTTTGTTACCGGGAATAGTGTCCACTTGGATGCTACTATTCCCACTAAGACTGGTAGATATCTTAGAAACAAACAAGTAAAGTCTACTTTTGTTTTCCTTTATATACAAGAGGGGGACCAAGGAGACCAACCTTAGTCTTGTTCTTGATTTCCTCTCCTTCCTGATAGAGCTTCGCTGCTTCTTCTTCGTCTGCCTAGCTTCAAAGAGCACCTGTGGAATCATAGCAACATACTACTATCGAAGAACAAAGATATATATTCATAAATAACATAGGACCATATGTGTGTTAACCATACAAATGCATATATAAACAAGTACACAAGAATATGGAGGAAAACTAGAATAGCTTTATTAAGATGAAAAGTAGCAAGAGGATTACAACCATATGTTATGACCCAGCATCATCCTCCAGCTAGAAAGCCCTTCTTCACCTCAAGTAAAGCTTAGATCACCCAACACTATGAATATACACCAGAAACCAACAACACTTCTCTATAATGATACAAAATTTCCAGCCTCTGGATCTCTGTGATGAGGGATCCATATATAGATGATTATAGGGAGGTGAGTCATCTTCTGGGATCTTGATTAGTGTCCTCTCTCTGATAGTTCCTGCTTCCACTTGGAGAATGATGATCTCTTACTCATCCCTGGTCAAAAACAAAGAGGCAAGTGTTAGAGGGGAAGCTTCTAGAAGATTCCATGATCTTCCACCTCGCATTTTGTCCCTGCCATTTGTCCATTCCCAACCATCGCACCTTATAGAGGAGAAATTCAGTATGCATCACACCTTGTACACTGGGAAGGTGATATGCATTGCACCCTCTGCACTGGGCTTTTAGTATGGTCCAGTTTTGACCATTTATGAGCAGTTTTCAGTGGAGAACTTCTGAGAGATGATGTAATCAGTTTACCTTGTTCCTTTAGGCAGTGAAGCAACACTTTTAGGGACTTAGGGGCCCTCAGTTTATGGAAATTTATGATTGGGGTTGAAGTGCCCAAAAATGTCTATAACACATAGTCCACTTCACTCCTTCCTGGTTGAACACTAACATATGACCAGTGATATCACAACATTTCAAGATAGCAGAATGGTAATGTATCACAAGAGATTTAGATTTTCAAAGTATAGTTTTTCAACTCTGGTGTTTCTCCGCTACCAATAGGCCTAGACAGTACCTCAAAAGAGTCACATCAGGAACACAAACATCGCTATGTTGTCAGCAACCCTGGATATTACCTTGGAAGAGTTGCTTGTTTCACTTCCCTACACAAGAAGCCTTTCTCTTCTTTCACCCTTTATGTATTTATTTTATATAAAATTATTCATCAACACTTATTCACTTTATGGGCGGAAGAGGGATCCTGACTTATTGAGAGTGGAAGAGGTTTTTCCTTTAGAGAAGCATATATGAGACCTCTGATATTGGTTTTCTCATTTTTATTTTCCCCTTGTCCTTCTCTACTTGATTGGATCAACATGGAAAACACCAAAATGTAAAGAATCAATCATAGGGATGAGGTTTCTAGAATATACATGGATTTCATGAATCAACACAAAGATTTCCTCATGCAAGGATTGTATTTTCTATCAGAAAATCATCGACCAAAGGATAACCAAGACGGCGAAGAAGGACGAAAGGTTAGCCAAATGTTGCAGTTTCATAAAGCACTCTTCTATTTCTCCACGTTGTCTTTGATCCGAAGGGAACATCGTTCATGTGAAGTCTTATTAAACAAAACATGAAAAAAGAGACAAGACACAAAAAGAGAACCAAAATCCAAAGGACAAAATAAATGGAGGCTAAACAGAAAATAGGATGTGAGATAAAAGTTGGAAAACGAGTGCAGGATGAGTGAAAAAAGGGGGAAAATAAATTGTAGTTAGACCTACTCCTAATCTAACCAACTAGAAGTTCAAGGTCAAGTGTAATGAAACTTCCATTGAAGCCACCATAGTGGTTCCTGACCTGCAGTCACAAAGATATGACAAATTAAAACTGATATAAAGCAACATGCAATAGAAAAGACAAGAGCTTGAAAAATTTTCCCAAAAAATAGAAGGCATTTCCTATCGGAAGAAAGATGTGTCTCAACCACTACTTCTAACCAATTCACATTCTTACCTTTTTGGTGAAAACCAGAATTAAACACACCTTGAAGGCTTCTTGCGAATGTATCTTTACATGTACTACTCACCTTAGCGAGTATGAGAAAAGATCAAAACTTGTTATCTACGACGGAGCTTTCTAAGTAAGATTTCTCCAATGATTCAATGATTGGATCATAAAATTTGAGGCAATCCTCTTGAAAACCTTGAAATCCTTGACAATGTAGGTTTTAACCTATACAAAAATTACCTGCAACTGAATTCTTAAAAAAAAGAAAATATACAATGGTGAGAAACACATAACAAATACACATATATTTCCCCCGGATACCAAAACCAGGACTACCATATTTATTTTTCATTATATTCCTTTTAGTGTTTCAACACATATATATACATCCCAAAGCATCCATAAACCCCAATCCATTAACCCTGGATTAGAACATAATTGTAGTTCCCTTGACTAGATCTACAAAATACCATGAGCAGAAAACCATTATGCCCAAAACCATGTGCCTGGCGCTAGTCATGGAAAGAATATAACGCACACCCAATGTGTCACAACCACTACTTCTAAAAAATTCACATTCTTACCTTTTTGGTGAAAACCAAAATTAAACACACTTCGGAGGCTTCTTGTGAATGTATCTTTACCTATACTACTCACCTTAGTGAGTATGAGAAAATATTAGAACTTGTTATTTGTGATGGATCTTGCCAAGTAAGATTTTTCCAACCATTCAGCGATTGGATTGTAAAATTTGAGACAAACCTCTTGAAAACCCTGAAATCCTTGACAAGATAAATTTTCAGTTAAAAGTGCGGGATCAGTATGAGAATATTGCAAGGGAAATGAGTATGATTATATTCGGAAAGCTTGTCAAGAAAGTGAGGGCCTGAGATAACCATCAGCGAAGGTTGAAGTGCCTTAGCTTCTTCACAGGTATCTGAATAGTGAGATAAACCATACAGATTAATCATTGTGAAACAATTGTCATCGGATATACTGGTGGGAAAATGATAAAGAGAATAACAATTAACATTATAATCAAATGGATTGGTTGTCGCATGATATTCTTGACTAGAATACAACAAATATACATTAGTTTGAACAACTTCACAAATTATTTGAATGATAGAATCATCTTCTTTGTGTGTTGAATGTAACAAACCATTTTCTTGTAACTAGTTACACACTGCACTAGCATCATAATCATCAAAATAAGTGAACAGAATTCTAGTATAGAAAACACATGAAACCATTTAGGATACAATGAGTGAAGAAGAATTTGATCCTCCACATAACTCATGCATTCACTATCACTCAAGAGGATTTCAAGTGCAAAGAAGAAAAGAATCAATGGTATAACATTCACAAGAAAAAGGAGGATGTTACTATTCTAAATTGCATCTGATAGACATGATTCCTTTGGCCAAAGATAATTTTTGAAATCATAAACTACGCAGTTCCATGCTTCCATGAGAGATGCATACTCCAAACTTGAGTTAAGTACAAGAGCTTTGCATGGCGATGAATCAACTGAAATAGAATCTTGAAGCCGATAAGGGTTTGAATATTGCAAGTTATAAAGATTAAATATGAAATACCAAACTTCTTTCAAGGAATTCACATTTAGTGAAACCATGCAAAGAAAATAAATTTGTCATAAAAACTAGATCTAACTTAGTTTAGGGATCTTATCAGAGTTGTGAGATCCTGACATAACCATCAATGAGATTTGAAGTTCCTTGATTTCCTCACAAGTCTTATAGATTTCAAGGATATTAAAATTACCTTTCAAAGATCGAATCAAATCTTGCATGGTATGTGGGTAGCTGCTGCTAGTAATTCCAATAATACCACTATTGATCAGACGACATCCATATTTTTCACTGAATTGATCATATTTTAAAACTTCTACAACTAGATTACTCAAGTTGAAATATTATTTTGATTGAAAATCTAGAGATGCATGAATCAGAGAAATTTCATGAGCAAGCTGATTTGAATAGTTTCCCTCATTCAAAGTAGAAAATCATATTTTATGAGCAAGCTGATCTGAATAGTTTCCCTCATTCAAAGTAGAAAATGATAAGGTATGGAAGGGATAATTAATTATTTGATTTTTTTTTCTCTTTCATCATGGACAACCTTGCTACCTTGTTTTAATTGAGAATTTGACTCGTCATATGAATAACTTGAAGAGAAATGAGTACCCTCATCGCAAGTTGATACATCGCAAACTATGGAGCATAAGGGATAGTGAGGTGAAGAGGAAGTTTCCATAAGAACATCTTCATTGATCGAATCAGATTCCAAATCTAGTTCTTTCAAATCAACATCTTCTAGAGGAACCAGAAGATCAGTTGGTGCACTTGGGAATTCATCATCACATACATTGACATAGTCATCATCATTAAAATGATTGTTTCCCAAGGCTACAGATATGAATAGATTGATTTCATTTGATTCACTACCGAGATTAGGAGATTGTAAGTCATACAAGAATGTAAGATCATCATATTGACATGGGGAAATTTGAAAAATAGAGGAAATATTGAAAGAAGTTTCACTTTACTTCTTCTCTACGTGTGCAATGTTACTATCTTATAGCAAATTGAAATTTGAACTAGCAACTTGAAAATCAAGAGAGTGTGAAGTAGTTGGTGGAGAAGATGGATCAAGATGTTAAGTCCCTATACTACTAGTGTAACCCCTTATTGTTATTACTACAACCCCCTTATTATATTGTTGTGCCCATATAGTCCCCATATTGTTATTATTGTGCCCCATAGAAGCCCACTATTGTTATTATTGTGCCCTTACATTATTATTGTTATGTTGGCTCTTATTATATTATGACCCATTAGACTCCTATATATAGAAAGGACGTCTTTTCATTTGTATAATCCAAGAATTGTTCATTTGCGTAATGTAAAGGATATTTCCCCCTCGAAGAGGCTTATTTCTAAGGAATTCATCTATATTTTCTATCTTGTTGTGAGTTGGTTTCATATCATTTGGTATCAGAGCTTTGGATTCTAGGGTTTCACTACTCCAAACAGGTCATCGTGGCATTTTCACTATAACTTTTTTCTAAGACATTTCAAATGCTAAAAAAGAACCCATTTGGGTCAAAATCGTTCTGAACCTCGGATCCAAATTTTAGAGCTTTGCATGCTACATATGCGGAGATATGATCTGAGGAAGTTGGTCTTTTTGCAGACTCCTTAATTACATTCCAAATAGGTGACCTTGGGAAAATCATCATAGCTGTCTCTCGGAGCATCCGATTGAAATTTCGTAAGAAGCTACAGAAAGAGGACTTCCTGTAGTTTTCTGTATATCAGTTTCAGGTACTAAGGTTGAAACAATAACATGTGGAACTTCATACAAGTTCGCTCTACTGAACCAGTCTATAATCATGTCATCATGGGAGATTTGACATAACACTTTCTTGCAGAATCCAATCTTGATCATTTTTGCGGTATTAGAAAGAGAACACAGAGAGATGTTGCAGGAAGAAATTTCAAAACTTGGAGATCTGAAATTACAGAGTTACATTTGTTTCAAGATCGAGCTCCTAAAATCAAGAAAAGGTGACATGAAGAAGTTTGATGGCAAGGATCCGGTAAATTGGATACTTCAGATGGAGCAATATTTTGATCTACATGGTGTACCATTGTTACAAAAGCTATGTATTTCATCTTCATATTTAGAACCAGATCAATTTTTATGGTATAAAGGGCTTTGTTCTCGTAAAAAACTTGTT
>APFE030510293.1:15791-101294 GCA_000404065.3 Pinus taeda
GAGCAACACCTTCTTTAGAGAAACACCACAACAATTGGAAGAAAAAAGAGAAAAAGGGCTTTGTTACAAAGTGGAAAGAAAATTAATGGCAACAAGGAATTCCACCCCTCACAACTATAAAGATGGAAGTGTTGTTTCTCCTGGCCTTCCACAACCTACAAGGGTTACACCACAACAATTGGAAGAAGAAAAAGAAAAAAGGCTTTGTTACAATTGTGATAGAAAATGCACTAAAGGTAATAAGTGTGCTGAGAAGAAATTATTTTACATAGACTATGAAGGGGAGGAAGAAAAGGATCAAGAAACATCAAAAGAAGAGGATATATGCCAGGACCCAACCCCAGAGAAATAAGAAATGAATCTGACCATACCTTGTAAAGAATTGGCAAGAATTACCACTCCTCAAACTTTCAAGGTAGAAGGACATATGAAGAAGAAAAATGTTCAAGAAGTGAAAGATCACATCAAGCATCAAGAAATAAATCCCACCATATCTTGTAAAGCATTGGAAGAAATTACCATTCCTCAAACTCTCAAGATAGAAGGACTTATCAAGAAGAAAAAGGTTCAAGCAGTGAAAGATCACATCGAGCATCAACAAGAAGTTCTCCAACTTTTAAGGATAACACCACTTTGGCGTAGAATCGAATGAAACAACAAGTAGATCAACATTGCAGTGAAAAATGTTTTGATGTAGGTGATTGGGTATTTTTACAGCTACATCTCAAGCAAGATATTTATGAGAAGGAAATGTTGGCAATACTACATGCACTTAAGAAAATGACAACCTTACCTAATAGGAAGACACTTCAAGGTAAAAATGGATCATGATAGTCTTAAATAATTTTTGGAACAAATATTATCTTTGGAAGAACAAAAAAAATAGGTCACAAATATGTTGGGTTATGACTTTGACATCATCTATAGAAAATGGAAGAAATTTTTTGCTATAGATGCACTCTCAAGAAAGGAAGAGGATGTGGAATCATTGTTTTATGTTATTTCTATTATCCAACCAGATTGGATAAACAAAGAAAGGGAGCAATGGAATAAGGACAAAGAAGTGTGGTCACTCATTCAAAAGTTGTAGAATATCCCAATTCAAACAGTATTCCGAGAACTTGACAAGGAAGAAAAAGTCATATTGGAACCTGAAGCAGTCACAGAACTAAGAAATTGACAGCTACGAAATAGATCAATTTCGTAGTATCTCATCAAGTGGAAGAACATACATGCTGAAAATTCCACATGGGAGGAAAATAATTTATACAGAAGAATCAAGAACTACTCAAGTGTTGAGGACAACACTTTTTTAAGGAGAGGGGCATGTTAGGTCCCTATACTACTAGTGTAACCCCTTATTATTATTAGTACAACCCCCTTATTTATTGATGTACCCATGTAGTGCCCATATTGTTACTATTGTGCCCCATAGAAGCCCACTATTGTTATTATTGTGCCCTTACATTATTATTGCTATGTTGGCTCTGATTATATTATGACCCCTTAGACTCCTATATATAGAAAGGAGGTCTTCTCATTTGTATAATCCAAGAATTGTTCATTTGTGTAATGTAAAGGAGGTTTCCCCCTCAAAGAGGCTTATTGCTAAGGTGTTCATCTATCTTTTCTCTCTTTTTGTGAGTTGGTTTCATATCACAAGCAGGTCATGGTACAATGATTCATGGTATGTAGATGATAGAGAATCACAAATGTCCCTTGAATAAGTAACATTTATAGTGGAAACAGATTCAAGATTGAGCTTAAGAGAGCTAATGTCATCTTGAGGAATGAAAGGATTAGTCTTCACCCTAGGCTCCATGAACAATTCCAAGGTTTCCTCCATTGGATCTGAATCATGAGAGGTGTATGATGGTTGAAGAGATGGATCGATGATCTGATTCATAGATTTCTGAAGTTCAATGTTTACGCATAGAGGAACCTCGATCGTTAATGAAAAATGATGATAAGGAACAAAAGGAATAGTTGGTTCCTCCTCTGAAATTAGGCATGTCTCATGGCTTGCAAGAGTTGGGGAAGGAGAAACATTAGTGGTTTTATATTCACCGTGTAAAGAGATGTGAACCAAAGGCTTGAAATTTTGTTTAAAGAAATCCCAATTTGTGCTTCTTAGGAAATGCATAACAGAGGTGAAGGAATCGATTATAAAAATCCTGAATTGATTCATTAGGCTTCATTATTAGTTGATTAATCCTTTAATAAACATATAAGTAATCATACCTATCAAATGTGAAATGAAGCTCATTGATGAGGTGTTCAAGAGAATGAATGGAAGCAGATGGTAGAGTGTGACACCATCAATTAACTCGACCTTCAAGGTTGATGCAAAAAAGAATACAAGCCACATCTTCACAGTTAATTTTATTAGTATTCATAAAACTTAAGGAAAAGAGATGCATGCTCAACAATGGATGTATTAACCTCACCATGAAACTTGATTTTAGACAAGTCATGAAGAGGCTCATCGAGGATTGAAAGTTCAACAGGGGATATGTTAGAAAAACATCCCAAGAGTATGATTTGAGGATGATCCATTTCAGATCAGAGGTTCAAAATAGACTCAACGCGCACAAATTGTAATCTAGCCCTCATTATAGCATCATTTTGTTGATGGTGCTCGAAATTCATCAATAATGGGGGTCTCCCTGATGTGAAGTCCCAATTGGACCTCACACCATTTAGATTAGAAGCCCCATCCAGAGTATCAGCCTGGCTTCCATGTATCCTTGTAGATTTTCTTTGGCAACAAAGTTCAACACAAGAGAGTGATACACAAGTATTTTCAAATCAGAAAGTGAGTATTCCTTGTGAAATGTTCAACTGCAGAAATTATCGAGGTCCTTCTACCAGAAGAGAAGAGAAAAGTGGGCCCTTTAAAGACAAATAATAGTACTAATCTACAAAAGGCACATGAGCATATACATAATAATTAATCATTGATCAACTAGTGAAATAGTTCACAAGGAGGAAACTATTCTTAAATAAAATACAACACACCTTAAATAATATAAGTACCAAATCCATTAAAATAGTTCAATTTCCTTAGTACATATGAAACAACATACATCGCAAACATTCAATGAATAGTCTTACAATATTCATGACATATACATGAAAGTGTGTTGACTTGACAAGCTTCTAAATTAAGTAAAATTTCCAAGATACATAAAGACAATGAACAACAATAGCCCCAAAAATGGAGCATTATCGTAGTCACTCGCTCCTCCAAAACAATTATGTTCCTCCCCAATGCCTAGTAGGAGGAGCCAAGGTGAAAAGTCAATTACATGATAAATGAGGGTGTATATATAAGAAATGGGGTGATCCTTCACCTCCTTTATGACTCTTGGACTACCCTCATGACTGTTTGAATTCTCAATGACATTTCGACTTCCTACATCACTTTTCACATTACATGGATGACTCTTGGACTTCCTATTTACATTACATTTCTCCAATATTGAATTTACCTAATCCATAAAAAAAAAATTTCACATGATGATTCATGACATGACATGACATGACATGACACTGATGACATGAGCTTCATGATCAAATGGAAATGTCAAGCCACTCTTTGATGTTGCTTTTTTATGTCTTCTTGAGAGATACAATGTGCTCTTCCTCTTCCTCCTCCTCATGGCATGAAGATAATGAGTCTTCAATGTGATCTTGATCTTCAGTATTTTGTTGTACTATGTTGTTCCTTCATCTTCTCACCTAATAATCATCTTATCTCTTCAACTCCATAGTTTTGGCATTGTGATACAGGTGTTGGCATTGATGGCAACTCACTCAGATGAAAAATCACAGTGCAACAGGTCAACAAAAAATAATTATAGATCAGACTCCAAAGAATGAAGAAAGAGAGGTATACGCAGGTTCACCTTGTCCAAGTTGCGTATACATACAAGTTTAATGAACAAAAGGAGTGTATAAGTACACACACACTTTCACAGAAGGAAAAGTGTGTATATCTTGGAAAGCCAAAAGCTTTTGGTCCTAGGTATTTCTTGGTCCAAGGTATTTGATTGGTCCGAGGTATTTGGTCCTAAGTGGTTTTGGTCCATGGTATTAAGAAAGGCCTAAATCTATATGAGGAGATGTTCATTAGGCTAAGGAGGTGTAAGGATTTGAATATCTTATGAAGTGTTGGATCATATATGCAGGTTAATGAGATTCTGATGGTTTTCTTGATCTGATCTAAGGATGCACCTATATGGCTAATGAAGGTTGATGGATTGGGATCATAAAGGCTTAAGAGTATTATCATTATGTGGTTTGGTCTTGAACAGTATAGATCTGAATACTGACGCATGTTTTATTCTGTAAATGTGAAGATTTGGGTATGACTGAAATCTAGAATAGTTGTGACATTTTAAGTTAGCATTTACAAATCTGTATTTAGGTTTTATTTAGTAAAAGAGCGTATACATGTTGGTTCAACATATCAAAGTAGCGTATACATAATAAATTTGAATTTTCATATTTGTACGCTAGTTCCCTTGGGTAAAAGTGAGTATACACCTGGTTCAACACATGGAAGTAGGGTATACCTTATGAAGTATGATGTTTAAAGTTTCAGTTGTTTCTGTTTGCTGTTGCAGAGTTCTGGGTTCTGCTTTGTGTTCTGCTGACTGTATTCTGGTAACAGTGTTCTAAATGACCAGATTAATTGATTGTGATTTGTTTAAGTGATGATGGGTTGTCAAGTGATTGATTGATTCAGTTGTGGTTAATTCAGAAAGTGATGATTGAGTTTCATTGATTGGTTGATACAGATGTATTTGGTGGTTGTATCACAATTATGATTTTCTGAGTTTTAATATTGTTGATGGGTCCAGTAAGAAAAATAGATGAAACGTGGCCTTCAAATTATGGCATTGTGTTCCAAGAGTATCTAGTCTGAAAATTCATGGAACGTGGTCCCTGGTGGAAGAGTGGAGTTTTATGTAGGCTGGCACCTATGTACTAGTAAACATATTGGCTAGTACAAGAGCTAGGGGGTTGTAGCTCCCTTCCAATAGTAGCTGGAGAATGAGAGAAGGTTGTAGCCTTCTATAGGTGGGCGCCTGCGTACTAGTATGATTTTGCACCAGTACAACATTGTAAACAGATTTTCTTATTATTAAAAAGAAGGCAGAGATGACAGCAGCAAGTGGTTTTTACCCACATTGGGTTTCCACCTTATATCTTGGTGTTCATGTGTGTTTCTTATGTGTAATGCTTCATTCTGCTTTTACTACATAGTCTAATAAATCTCTGATATACTGGTTTAAGCTCAATACATGATAAATTGTCTAAATCAAAAGTTCTGTGCATATGCGTTGGTTCTTTTAAGTACAATCGCATGTACATGCTAGTTCACTTCACTGGAGTAGCGTATATAAATCTGTTTGGGAAATAAAATTATAGATCTGATAATACTGATTCACCCCCCTCTCAGTGTTATTTCCAACAATTGGTATCAGAGCTAGGCTCTTTGGAATAAGCTTGATCGCTTGAAGGGAGATCTATCACCATGAGTAATAAAGAAAGCATGGGATCCATTAGACCGCCAATATTTGAAGGGATCAATTTGTTTATTGGAAAATAAGAACCACAACCTATCTACAATCACTTGGAACAGATGTCTGGGAAATTGTGGAAGGAGGATATACATTTCCAACAACAATTCCTACAGATACGACATGTAAAAAGAAATATGAAACCAATGCCAGAGCTATCAATACTTTATTGGGGAGTCTGTCACAACCAGAGTTTGTCAAAATCATGCAACTCAAATCAGCCAAAGAAATATGGGACAAAATTGTTCTAAGCTATGAAGGAGACTCTCAGGTAAAACGTGCTAAGCTTCAAACTCTCAGAATTCAGTATGAAACTCTTAAGATACACAATGATGAAAGTATAGGTAGTTACTTCTTATGTATATATGAGGTTGTTAATTGTATGAAGCATATGGGTGAAATAATAAAGGAAGTTACCTTAGTTGAGAAAGTTTTGAGATCCTTGTCTGCTAAATGTGAATCAAAAGTGTGTGGCATAGAAGAAAAACAGGATCTGTAGACTATCACTATGACATAACTTCATGGAATCTTAACTGCCTTTGATATGAGAAAAGGAGGACCATCAGATATGAAAGAAGCCGCATTTAAAGCTTCAACAAAATGAAAGGAAGAACACAATGAATCAAGACATATTTCAGAAGAAGAAGATGAGGTAAACTTTGTCAAGAAGCTTCAATGGGGTTCCGGAAAATTTAGAGGTAAGCTACCGTTCAAATGCTTTTCCTATGGCAGAGTCGGTCATTATGATGCCAAATGTCCTCATAAAGATAAATATGAAAAAGGGAAGGAATATGAAAAATGGAAAAGAAAACAAGTTGTAAATAAAAGGAGTTACCATACTCATGAATATAGCAATGGTTTATCAAATAGTGATGAAGATGAAAATATTAATGATTATAGACTTCTAATGGATTATGACGATGATAATTTCTAGGATGCTTTAGAAGAGGATGACCTTCATGAAGAAATATCTAAACTCAAAATCTATTTAGAAGAAAAGAATATGATCATAGATACCCTGACATAACAACTTGTTGAAAACGAAAAACACAATGAAAAACTAGAATGTGAAATTGTGGGTCCAAGAAAAGATCTTGAGAAAACAAAATCTCTCAATCTTAGATTTTCTAAAGGATCAGAAACTTTAAATGAAATTATCAAAGTGTAGCATTCTCCTCTGATAAAGACAGGCCTTGGATACACTGAAGAAGCATCTCAATCACAGAAGTCGTCAACCTCCACTAAAAGCTATCTTGATGCAGCAAAGACCATTGAATAATATGAAAATCGTCAGCAAAGGCATAAAGTTGATCATTAGGTAAATCGTACTTACTTTACTCCAAGGATGAACAGAAGCCACAACCAACCATAGCAATTTCATACTCAATTTTCTCCAAAGATGAATATAAATAGAAACTAGAATAGGTTCGATAGTCGTAGGAACTTCTTTAATGGGCAATGTTTTTCATGTCATAATTTTGGGCACAAAGTTGCTCAATGCATTTCTTACAAAACCATCATGACTAAAGAAGCACGAAATCACGGGAATGTAACAAGGATCAAGGGAAGTTCCTATAATAACTTTTCTCCTCTTGAAAATGTAATAGAATGCTCAATCTGTAACAACTTTGGTCATGAAGAATCTGAATGCAGGAGCAAAATATGGAAAACATCTCAAAAGAATAAAACGCCATTAAATCCCAAGATATGGAGAAGGAAAGAATCTCAAACAGAAATATGTGGTATAGCCTTGTAGCAGAAGGACAAGAAAATCAGTGGTACATCGACAGTGGATGATCCAAACACATGAGAGGTGACAAAGAAGAACTTCACTCATATAATGTCTTAGAAAAAGAAAAGAATGTCTCATTTGGAAATGACTCTCTTGTTGTCATAAAAGGTAAAGGTTCTATTTTCTTGAAAGAAAAGGTTAAAGCTGGAAATGTTATGTATGTAGACGGTTTAAAGTGTAACTTGTTGAGTGTCAGTCAAATGTCTGATCAAGGAAATGAAGTGGTGTTTCGATCAAATGGATGTGTTGTTCATGAACTTGATACAAGAGAGACCGTGATCAAAGGTACAAGAAATCCAAACAGTTTATACATACTCAAGGGAGGACAACAACAATGCTATCTAAGCAAAAATGATGAAAACTGGCTGTGGCATAGAAGATTGGGACATCTAAGATTTTCTCATATAAGAAAAACATGCAGATTCAAGGTTGTTCTTGATCTTCTAGATATCATCATCCCTGAAAATAAAATATGCAAACCATGTCAAATCGGTAAGAAAACCAGAGCTTACTTCATTGAAAAAGAAGGGTCAGCTAGTAAGCCTCTTGAACTTGTCCATACTGATTTATCTGGATCATCAAGGAAAAACTCACCTCATGGAGAAGAATACTTTATTTTGTTCATTGATGATTTTTCCAAAATGTGTTGGATAGGTCTTCTAAAGCATAAAGATGAAGCATTTGAAAAGTTCCAAGCCTTCAAAGCTTTGGTTGAAAATGAATTAGATCGAAAAATCAAATGCCTCAGATGTGATCAAGGAGGGGAATTTACCTCGGATGAATTCCTTGACTTTTGTGAACAAAATGGAATAAAAAGGCAATTCTCCACTGCAAGGACTCCTTAACAAAATAGAGTGGTGGAAAGAATGAACAAAACTGTTCAACAAATGGCTCGAGCTATGCTAGATGAATCTGGAACTCCTACAACCTTCTGGGGTGAAGCTGCATTCGCCGCCATAACTATTCTTAACCAAGGAAATGTTCGGGTAAATAGCACTCAAACTCCACATGAACTTTGGTATGGTAAGAATCCTACTGTAAAATACTTTAAAGTTTTTGGAAGCAAATGTTATATCAAAAGGACTGATGAAAAACTTGGTAAGTTTGAACCCAGAGCGAATGAAGGTATTCTTCTTGGTTACTCTTCCCGAAATAAAGGATATAAATGTTATAATAAAAGACTTGGGAAAATTGTTTAAAGTATTGATGTTGTAGTTGATGAAGCATGCAAAAATCCAATAAAAACAGAAGATTATAACAATGAAGAAGATGGGGATTATTTTACGACATCAAATCACAATGATATTCAAGAAGAAACCAATGAAGCACTAGAAGAAGAGATAACGGTAGAAGAAAAGACTTTGTCCAGGTATGTTCAGAAAAATCGTCCAGAAACTAAAATTTTAGGGGAAAAAGAGGGAGGTGTACAAACAAGAAGAACTATTACAGAAACCTCAAGCTATCTAGAATTACTATCCTCCATCAAACCTCAAAATTTAAATGAAGCATGCAAAGATAAATGTCGGGTCAAGGCCATGAACGAAGAACTTGAGCAAATTGAAAAGAATAATACTTGGGAATTAGTTCCTAGACCTCATGATAAAAATATTATAAGAACTAAATGGATATTCAAAAACAAGCTAAATGAAAATGGAGAAGTCATTAGAAACAAGGCCAGACTTGTTTGTAAAGGGTATGCTCAACAAGAAGGTATAGATTTTTAAGAAACTTTTGCACATGTTGCTAGACTTGAAGCTATAAGGATGTTTCTTGCTCTTTCTACCTTTCAGAAATTCAAATCATACCAAATGGATGTAAAATCTACTTTCCTTAATGAAAATTTAGAAGAAGAAGTTTATTTTGAACAATCAGAAGGATTCATTCTTGGTAATGATGCAAAACTTGTATGCAAACTCAAAAAGGCTTTCTATGCTATGAAACAGGGTCCAAGGGCCTGGTATTACCACCTTGACAAATATCTACACCAACAAGGTTTTACAAAAGGTTCAACGAATAACAATCTATATACAAAGATTGAAACTGATAAATTGCTAATTATTGTTGTTTATGTTGATGATATCATTTTTGGTAGCAATGAAGAATCCATGAGTCAGAATTTTGCTTCAGTAATGCAACAAAAATTTGGAATGTCCTTGCTTGGTGAACTTACCTATTTTCTTGGTCTACAAGTTCAACAAAATAAAGATGGTATTTTTCTTTCAGAAACCAAATATATCAAATAGATCTTGAAAAGGTACGACATGGAAGATTCTAAACCTGTATGTACCCTAATGGTAACAGGTTAGGGTAACAGGATGTAGTCTTAGCTCAAATGATGAATCAGCAATAGTACATCAACCAACTTACAGATCGATGATTGGGAGTTTACTTTATCTAACAGGTACCCGACCTGGCATCATGCATGCAGTAGGAATAGATGGAAGATTCCAAGAAAATCCAAAGGAATCACACCTTCAGGCAGTCAAAAGAATTTTTAAATATATTCAAGGAACTTAGAACTTTGGTTTATGATATTCTAGAGATACAGATATTACCCTTCATGCATATACATATGTAGATTGGGAAGTAAGTATTGAAGACAGAAAAAGCACTAGTGGTGGTGCATTCTATATGGGTTCCCGGTTAGTGTCTTGGTTCAGCAAGAAACAAAGTTTATCAATTGCTTTATCTACACTTGAAGCAGAATATGTGGCTGTTGCATCTTGCTACACACAACTACTTTAGATGATGCAAACCTTGCAAGACATTCAGATCACATGTACTCCACCCATTTCCTTTCTATGTGATAATACAAGTGCCATCAGTATTTTAAAGAATCCAGTCATGCACTCCAATACCAAGGACATACCCATCAAATACCGTTTTCTACGTGAACAAATGCTTGAACAAAAGGTCCAATTGGAGTATGTTCCCTCCAAAGAACAGGTGGTTGATATATTCACTAAACCACTGCCCAGAGAGACATTTGGATATCTCAGACAAAAGCTAGGAGTAGTTGTTACATCATCCTGCTGTTAAATCCAACTTTTCAGAGAAAGATTATTATACGCATGTTTCATGAAGTATAGTCACATACACACACGGGTTTCTGTGGGTCAAGGAGCTTATATGTTTTTCGGACAAGAAAAACAGTGGAGTAGGCTCTGATATGGGTGCTCTGACTGATATTAATGATTAATGTCTATCAATATGCTTTGCTCATTAATTTTTATTTGACTGACAAAGATGCCTTGATCATTGACCTGTTAACAATGCATAGGTAGCACAGGTTTAGGGGGAGCATTAACCTTCACATGCATTCAACATTATTGGCATTATGGTTGCTAAGTCCAGCTATGGCTTCATATATTTATACCCTTTGTTGCTTAAGTCATGTAAAAGTCTAGGGTGTGATATGTCTTCTCATACATTTGAATGAGTCCTCTTGGACAAATGATGTAATTTGTATCCCCACTTTACATGGGATGGATGATGTAATATTTATTGTTTCTGTCATGTATAAACAATTGGTATATCCCCACTTGTTTGGGTGGATGAGTCAAATTTGGTATATCCCCACTTGGTTGGGAGATGGATGTATGTATGAGTCATTGGTGATAGGAAGGTCATCCTCACATAGTTTAGTTATAGAGTCATGTTATTCTTTTAGAAAATAATTTTTTGCAGACTCTGCTTGTGCTCAGGGAGAGCATGGATGATTTCAGTGCATCTTAGCATGTAAAAAAGGGCAGCTCAACCAGAGAAGTCAGCATGTACTCAGGGGAGCATGAACAACATAATGTATGTCAAAGGGAGAAAATATCTTGGTCGACCCTTTGCCCTTGATGTCAAAGGGGGAGAGTGACTTTGTGTTGTTGTTGCCATCAAGTCCAAAGGGGGAGATTGTTGGCATTATGATACAAGTGTTGTCCTTTATGGCAACGCACTCAGATGAAATATCATAGTGCAGCAAGTCAACAAAAAAGAATTATAGATCAAACTACAAAGAATGAAGAAAGAGAGGTATACGCAGGTTCACCTTGTCCAAGGTGCATATACACGCAAGTTTAATGAACAAAAGGAGTGTATACATACACATGCATTTTCACAGAAGGAAAAGAGCATATATCTTGGAAAACCAAATTTTTTGGTCCAAGGTATTTCTTGGTCCAAGGTATTTGATTGGTCCAAGGTATTTGGTCCAATGTATTGGTCCTAAGTGGTTTTGGTCCATGGTATTAATAAAGGCCTAAAACTATATAAGGAGGAGATGATGATTAGGCCAAGGAGGTGTAAGGATTTGAATAACTTATGAAGTGATGGATCATATATGCAGGTTAATGAGCTTCTGATGGTTTGCTTGATCTGATCTAAGGATGCACCTATATGGCTGATGAAGGTTGATGGAATGGCATCATAAACACTTAAGAGTATTATCATTTTGTGGTTTAATCTTTAATAATCTAGATCTGAATACTGACGCATGTTTTATTCTGTAAATGTCATGATCTGGGTATGACTGAAGTCTGGAATAGTTGTGATGTTTTAAGTTAGCATTTACAAATCTGTACGCAGGTTTGCTTTAGTAAAGGAGCATATACACATTGGTTCAGCATATCAAAGTAGCGTATACATCATAAATTTGAATTTGCAGATCTGTACGTTGGTTCCCTTGGGTAAAAGTGTGTATCCATGCTGGTTCAACACAGGGAAGTAGCATATACCTTATGAAGTATGATGTTTAAATTTTTAATTGTTTCTGTTTGCTGTTGTAGAGTTCTAGGTTCTTCTTTGTGTTCTGGTGACTGTATTCTGGTAACAGTGTTCTGAATGACTAGATTGATTGATTGTGATTTGCTTCAGTGAAGATGGGTTGTCAAGTGATTTATTGATTCAGTTATGGTTGATTCAAAAAGTGATGATTGAGTTTAAGTGGTTGGTTGATGTAGATGTATTTGATGGTTGTACTGCAGTTATGATTTTCTGAGTTTCAATGTTGTTGATGGGTCTAGTATGAAAATTGGATGAAACGTGGCCTTCATATTGTGGTGTTATGTTCCAGGAGTATCTATTCTGAAAATTCATGAAAAGTGGTCCATGGTGGAAGAGTGGAGTTTTCTGTAGGCTGGCACCTACGTACTAGTAAACATATTGACTAGTAAAAGAGCTAGGGGGTTATAGCTCCCTTCCAGTAGTTGTTGGAGAATAAGAGAAGGTTGTAGCCTTCTGTAGGTGGGTACCTGTGTACTAGTATGAGTCTGCACTAGTACAAGATTGTAAATAGATTTTATTATTATTAAAAAGAAGACAGAGATGACAACAACAGGTGGTTTTTACCCACAATGGGTTTCCACCTTATATATTGGTTTTCATGTATGTTGCTTATGTGTGATGCTTTATTTTGATTTTACTGCATTATATAATAAATCTCTGATATATTGGTTTAAGATCAATACATGATAAATTGCCTAAATCAAAATTTCTCTACATATACGTTGGTTTCTTTAAATACAATCGCATGTACACGCTGGTTCACTTCACTAAAGTAGCGTATATAAATTTGTTTGGAAAATAAAATTATAGATCTAATAAATAGATTCACCCCCCTCTCAGTATTATTTCCAACACATAAGTGTCTTATGGCATGGTCTCCTTCTCCTTTTCCTCCATTGTCATCATTTCATGATTAAACAGAGGTCCTGTAACTAAAATCCACTCATGACAAGACAACATCAGTCTAAAAAGTCTTAATTTAACATGTTTCATGAAGTCACATGTTAGTGCTTATTACACAGTATTTTTTCCTTGCACTTCCTTGTGACATACCCTGAAGTGCCTAAAACATGACTGTTATATATTATACTCATCCATGTATACATCTAAGATCCCTCCAAAGACTTTGTTTTCAAAATTCCTTGATATTTCCCTGAAGAAGTAGCTCTTAAAACCCTAAAATGAGAGTCATCACTCTTATGAGTCTTAAAAATCAATGGTCGCATGTTTCACTATACTTAGCCAGTGATGGCATCGCTCTGGTTCCTTGCATACCCACAATGATCCCAAAAAGGTAATTTTCCCAGAGGATGAGAAGCTTCGTGATCTAGAAGCTTCCAGAGCGGTGAGCTGGAGGTTGTTTCGAATAGATGAGGTTGAATCCTCCCAACTTGACCACTTTGTCTTATCCCTATGAGCTACCTCCTTGAGATGTGGGCCTAATCCTATCTTTGGAGAGTTCCTAACTTCCGTTCCCAACCTATAAACTCATCCTCTCCCATTCCCAAATGGTCCATCTATGTCTATTTTCACCCTTATGCTAAGCTTATGCCGAGAGGCTATTCATTAGACTTAGAGAAGGAGTGCTTGGATAGTTCTTGTATTGGAGTTGGATTACCACTCAAGGAGATCCTTTCAACAACAAGGCTTTGGTTGTAAGCTTCCCCAATGGATTTTCCATTTTGTTGACATGTTAATCCTCTCTGCGGGCAGAGACAATCCCTCTAGCCCAACAAGTGGGTCTAGCAATCGAAGTGACAATCAACTAGACATCTTCCTAAGATATAATTGAAAAGTAGAATGAAAGAGATGGCATACCTCATTCTGATGCTATTCCGATTTCCTTTTTTTATGGCCTCGAACCGCTTTTGTCACAAACTTGTTCTCGCTTCTCTCAGCATTTATGTACCTTCACAAGTGATCAAGCGACAACAAAGCATGCCAAAACCAATAGAAAATCCAATAACAACCTACTTGAGTGATCAAGGAATGTCAAGCTAAATAATACATGAACATATATATTTTGGGAATATGAACTAGTAGTTTTATATTATTAGGAAATAATGAAAAAGGTATACCTTGATCGACATGGTCAAGAGGTTCCCTTGGATATTGTTTTCTACCTTTTTCAGATTCAAGGGACAAATTACAAAAAGGGACATGATGGAGTTTTCTTTTTTGTCTATTTTTCAGAATCTCTAAATATGAAAAAGATAATGATTTATTCTTACGTTGAACTCGTTAAAACTTTATGATGAAATACTTGTCACCATGATGAGACCAAGCTATTCCTTCCTAGGGCTTTTAAAACTTACTAGGCTGGATTCATTCGAAGAATGAACTTATATGACAAGCATATGTTATCCCATTCAATCTTGAGATAAAAATAATTGGGGTACTTGCTAGAAATAGCAAGGAAAAATGAAGATGAAACATCCTTTGTATAGGTAGCATGTCTCTCTTGAACATGACACTCTTCTTCTCTCATTTCAGGTTTGGGATATCCTCACTCAATCACTTGTCCTCTCGGGTTTGGGTGATCCATTTTTCCTCTTATTTGACTATTCCATTCCATCATCAAGACCTTTAGTCCCATGTTGAGTCAGATGTTGCCACACTCTGGAGTCATGTCACCAATATGTTGAAGAGAAGTCCAATCTATAGTTATTTCCTATACATTGTTTGACTCATTGCTACAATCATGAATATCATACCATTTTAATCATTGTTTCGTGTCGACAATGGGGATTCATCATTGCCCTCCTTTGATGGGTCACTTGTTGTCGACTTTAGCTCACTATCTAGGAAGATGACTTAGGAACTCCCTTTCAGTACCTTAGAGCTGGCATGCCTTAATGGCTAGTTCTTCCCATCCGATGGTAGGCCTTCATCATTGACTTTCAATCAAGTGATTCCACGATTGTTTGACTTCATCTTCATTATCACATTCATGAATTGTATTATTGTACCTTGAGGGAAATTTTCATTATTGGTGCTTTCTTTCATACCTATTAACGGTATACATCATTGGCCAATAATCAAGTGGTTTTCTAGCATGTTCGACTTCAACACGTTTATTCACACGTTAGAATTTGTACATTGATTGGGTCGCGATGGACTGTTATGACTCAAGTTGCATGGAGTTATTTTCCATTCATGATTGTACACATGTTTTTAATATACGGATGGTTGTGACCATACAATGGGACTTTATATTTATGATTCTCCTTGTTATCTGGATGGCTTCGCCCATACCATGGATATTTTTGTATAGTCCTCATCATCTGAATGGTCGCATCCATGTCGTAGATTAATTTCTTGATCTCAAATATGTATATGTATATGAGTCCTTCATTTGCAGGTCTCTTGATAGTGTGTGTCCTTGTCCTTGCAAGAGCTCGTAAAGCATCTCATCCATCACTCCTCATTTTGTCTTCATGCTTTAGGGAGAACTTGTTACATAGTATTTTGTCATGCCTCCTACACTTCCCTATGACATACCCCAAAGTGCCTGAAACATGACTATTATACAATATACTCATCCATGTATACATCTCAGATCCCTCCTAATACTTTGTTTAGAAAATGCCTTGAGCTCTCCCTGAAGAATTAGCTCTTAAAACCCTAAAATTTCGAGTCATCACTCTTATGAGCCTTAAAACAACGATGGTCACATGTTGCACTGTACTTAGCTAGCGATGGCATCACTCTTTTTCCTTGCATACCCACGATGATCCCAAAAGGTAATTTTCCCAAAGAGGATGAGAAGCTTCGTGATCTAGAAGCTTCCAAAGTGGCAAGCTGGAGGTTGTTTCAAATAGATGAGGTGGAATCCTCCCAACTTGACCTCTTTGTCTTATCCCTATGAGATATCTCCTTGAGATGTGGGCCTAACCCTATCTTTAGAGAGGTCCTAGCTCCCTTTCCCAGCCTATAAATTCCCTCTCCCATTCCCAAATGGTTGGTCTATGCCTATTTTCACCCTTATACTAAGCTTGTGCCTAGAGGCTATTAATTATACTTGGCGAAGGAGTGCTTAGAGAGTTCTTGGCTTGGACTTGGATTACCACTCAGCAGATCTCCCACTGAACAGGGTCTACCACAGGCCTGAGTGAAACCCCTTAGCAATAAAGGCGTCCCCTTGAATCCAAAATAGATCTAGTACCAAATGTAGGTTTTAACCCCATACAAAAACTACCTGCATATGAATTCTAAAAAAAAAAAACAAAAGATAAAAAAAGGCGAGAGAATAACACATAAAACAAATATACACATATATTTTCCCCTGGATCCTAAAACCGAGGCTACCATATTGATTTTTCATTGTATTCCTTACAACGTTACAATACATATATATACATGCCGAAGCATCCAATACCATGGACCGAAAACCATCACGCCCAAAATCATGTGCAAAAACCATGCACAAAACCATGGGTCCAAAAAAAGAATTCCTCAGTGCGCTACCCTGGGCCTTGTAGAGGGGGGCTAACTGCCCCCCTCAAACCCCCCCCCCCCCCTGTAGGGGGGGCTTCGCCTTCCCTCTAACCCCTTGTTTAACTACTGGGGCTAGTCGTGGAAAAAATATAACACAACCCAACAACTTGACTTCTTTTTCTTATCCCTATGAGCTACCTCCTTAAGATGTGGGCCTAAACCTATCTTCGGAGAGGTCCTAACTCCCTTTCACAACCTATATATCCATCCTCTCACATTCCCAAATGGTTCGTCTATGTCTATTTTCACCCTTATGCTAAGCTTGTGCCTAGAGGCTATTCATTAGACTTGGAGAAGGAGTGCTTGGATATTTCTTTACCTGGACTTGGATTACCACTCAAGGAGAGCCTTTCAACATCAAGGATTTGGTTGTGAGCTTCCCTTTTTTTTCTAATAATATACAATTATTGGTTCATCTTCCCAAAATATATATGTTCATGTATTATTTAGCTTGGCATTACTTGATTAGTTAAGTAGGTTGTTATTGGATTTGCTATTAGTTTTGGCATGCTTTGTTATCTCTTGATCACTTGTGCAGGTACATAAACGCTGAGAGAAGCAAGAACAAGTCTCTGACACAAGTGGTTTGAGGCCCTTAACAAAGGAAATCGAAATAGCATTAGAACAAAGTAGACCATCTCTTTCATTCTACTTTTCAATTATAGCCTAGGAATATGTCTATTTGATTGTAATTTTGGTTGCTAGGCCCACTCATTGGCCTAGAGGGATCATCTTTGTCCGTAGAGAGGATTAACCTTGTCAACAGGGCTAGAACTGAATTACTAATTGGGTGACTGAATCAGGGATTACTCGGTTCTAGAGGCCAAGGTCCGAGACTGAGGCTTGATATTGTGCAATCGCAGTTCAGGATGGCGAGGGTCGAGGAATTGCACAGTTGAGGGGCTCAAGGCTGGGGCTTGAGACTTGAGGTTTCCCAATGCATAGTTATGGAAGGAAAGAAGCCAAGGGATTTTGTAGTTGTGTAGTTTAAGAGCTCACAACTAAGGCTCGATTCTTAATACTATACAATGCACAGTTCTAGAAGGTCGGGGCTAAGTGAATGCGTAGTTGAGGGGCTTAGGATGTCAAGATTAAGGCTTGAAGCTTGAAGTTTCCCAATGTGTAGTTCTAAGGAACACGAGGCCAATGATTGAATAGTTGTGCAGTTCAGGAGCTCAAGGCTAAGGTTGCAGGCTAAGACTACGCAATTCACAGCGGAGGACTAGCTAGAGAGGAAAATTGCGTAGTTCTGGAGCTCAAGGTTGGACTTGATCACTGAGATTGCACAATGCACAGTCCTAGGAGGAAGAGGCTATCAATTACATAATGAAAGAGGCAAGTTTTCTTATTGAGGACTGAGACTGGATAGTGCGCAGTTCAGGAGGGCTAGATGAGGTTGAGCAACATGGTTGGGGAGTTTTCCCAGTTTTTACTAAGTGTGGGATCAGTAATTGAATTTGAACAAGAGAAAGACTTAAGCATGATTACATACTTAGATCAATTGATGACACAATTCAGGACACCCAAAATACATGAACAACATACTTTCCTCGGTGCAAAAACATTGTTACAACTCATTCCAAGTGCGACACTAAAGATGCACTTTGCAACAACAATGACTACACTTGTGCGACATTGCTTGAAACTTTGGGAATGAGTGTGATACATGTTTACATGATAAGATAAACTCATTAAAAACAATGATTACCCCTTGAAACAAACCAACACTAATTTTATATTACGTGTGATGCCTATCATGCTAAAAGACGACATTTTCTATATAAGAAGAAAAGTGTGAATGGTGACTTGTGATATGCAAATAACGGTGAAAGAAACACATGTCAAAGAAAATATAACATGAAAAAAATGCTAATTAAGGTGAATGTAAGAAAAAGTGACATTCAAAAACATGAAAGAAACAGTCACGAAAGTGAAGGTACACAAAAGGGATAGTCTGGAAAACTCACCAAAATGGAAGTATAATTGCAGCCAAAAGTGAGATATTTCCAATGAAAGCGTGCATTGACTCTCAGTGTAGGTTAATCATCACATGCACTATCTAGATGGATTATTCTATGCTTTTTCGAGCTTGCGTGAAAGAATGCACTCATGAATTCATTACGGACTAAGCATGTCTAAGTAGGTGACTCTGACACTTAAAATCCAAGAAGGGACCTCAAATAGTTAACAGAATATCAACTAACAAAGAAGTGACTGCACAACGACCAATCGCAAGATCCATAGTAGGCTCCAAAATTCAAGTATAAGAAAACTTTTGGAGGGTGTTTGTCACAGCGACAACACTCCCCCTGGAGGTTGTGGCTTTCAATAAATTAGTATAAAATGGCCCTATGTTTCAAAAGGCCCCCTCTTCAACTTCTTCAAGAAGATGAGATCAAGGGCCCTTTAGCTTGTAGATCAGGGTTTGATTGGGCCCTCACCTCGATTTGTCAAAGTTTTTCCATAATTTATATTGTGTGCAAGGAAGATTGATATCTAATATTTAGATGTCCATCATATTTTATGGGGCCTCAAGGGCTTTATCTAGATCGATGGAATCCAAATTTCAACCCAAATTGTGATATCCCGAAAATTATTCTGGTCTGGGTCAATTTGTCGTATCTTCCCCTCCAATACTAGAATTATTCCACCTTTAGATGCATTGGAAATTATTTGAGAAAATATATTGAATGTGTAGAAGCTTATGAAGGCTCATTCACATGCCCCTAAATCTCTATTGAAGTGGATTTGGAAAATGGGCTTCTAGAAACTATAAATCTTTGCATGGATGTAAGACCCTCCTCCAAAACTTACCCAAGTTCACTAGTCAACCATGGAAAATATATGACGAAGAGTTACTATGATATGAATCAACCTCCTAAGTATAGTTAAGGAAGTGGAATTGAAAAAAAAAACTTTAATGACCTTCCTCATGAGCTATAGGACTCCCAAGAGCTAAACCACCCCTCTAGGTGCCCAAACCCTTAACCCTTTTCACTAACCTGGACTCCCAGTTGCATACATAATCTTGCATTCCTGTGAATATAGGCCTCCAATCATGTGCATAAGTTTGTAATCCTGTGACTGCAGTCCCAAATTCCCAGTTTTGTGCCTACAATCGTGAGATCTGTGCCACCTTTTTAAGGCTAGACTCCATATCACTATCCAGAACTTGATGAAACTTTCCAAAAAAATAAATGACACAAATGCAAACCCTCTAACACAAAACTTGATCAAGGAATTGACCTAACCAAGCCCAACCATAACATACATTTCGTAAAACATATTAAGAACATGTAATCTACATGTTACAAATGCATATCTGAACATAGGGGTCTCATTCTTATATGAAAATCATTAATAAGGTCTAATGACTTATCACAATAGTTAAAATAACATCTATTAGGTCATGCATTCGTTAACCATTCATCAACAAATCAAACATATCAAGAGACATAGCTAAAACCTATTATGAAACCATTCTTATAACCAACATATAACCATAATAATAACCATGATAGAACACCCATCAAAGCTACATAATACCAAGTATAAATACTCATAAAATTCAAGAACAAAATAGTTTTTATTATCATATGAAAAATCCAATCAAGTCAAGGACTTCCACGTTCTACTTGACCATAGATTGGGCTAAACCAAATCTTTCTTTTAGTGAATCACCCCCATGCCATATTCCATGCATGAATGTGGGACTCACAACAAAACAATTAGGCTTCCTCTCGATTATCTGCATATCCCTCCATTATCGGTCAAGCGATTTCTAGGTCCAAAACCCTTAACTATACAACTAGGATTTACCGCAATCCTACCATTACCAGTCAAGGGATTCCTAGGCCCAAACAAAGAAACATACACTACCTTGCTTTACCACAATCCCGCAAAAATAGGTCAAGGGGCCGATAGGACCTAAACAAGCATGAATGCCTCCAGATTTCTTCACCAATACCTTGAAGAATTTTCCCGTCTCCACCCTAAAGATTTACCATGTATGCTGCCAGTACTGGTCAAGGTATTTCTAGGGCCTTGGGAATTTTGTTGAGACCACCTCACCTAATTCCAAACCATCTGAAAATCGAAGATCAACAAAAGGAAAGAACCTCATCAAACCATGGTTATTCGGAAATGGAAAAGCATTGTTGAAATCATTGTCACACCTAGAAAAACCCATGTCAATGATAGCAAGAGAACCAAATACACACATACATGTACCATGCATGCCAAAAGAATCAAGGGAATCATACATGCAACTTGATACCTACAAAGTAATCCCACTATAGTCGATTAACCCAACTCTTCCTGGCTTGATCATTGCTTTCATTTGATTTCTTATCCTTCCTTTTCCTTCCTTTCTCTAATGCTAGAGTGATCCAATAATTCTCTATGTGAAAGAGTATGAGAGAGAGAATAGAGAGAGAGCTCCAAAACTAAAATGGAAAAATTATGATACTAGCCAAAAGCCATGAACTGATCCTCATAAGCCTTTGTATTATTGAGGCCTTTGTTTTCTTCATTTTCCTCTATTTTCCTTCAATTTAATCCTTAAATTCAACATGTGGCCTTTCACCTTCCTTTTCTGCTAATATCCTTTATTTTCGTAAATAAAATGCCAAAAAATACCTCTTTGTCTGTAACTCTCCCCTCCCACATCTACCCAAGTAACTGGCCAACCGGGGTAAACATGTGACGAGAAGTTACTATGATATGATTCAACCTCCTAAGTCACCTTAAGGAAGTGGAACCGACAGAAACACATGATACAGACCTTCCACATCAGCAACAGGACTCCCAGGAACCATCCCAACCTCTCAAAAAACCAGTCCCTAGGTCATATTGATTTTTGAGACCAATTAACCCCTGAGCGCTCCCATGATATGGGTATGACAGCATCCAGAAGGCCCTGGACGCTCTCACATCATGGTGTGTTAGTGTCCAGAGACTATTCTTCTCAGTGTTGTGCTTACTTTCCTAGTATCTGAGCCACCATTTTAGGCCCAGAGCCCAAGTCACTACCCAAAATCCAATGACACTTTCATAATTCATGATTTACATAATAACAAAGCTCACAAACCAAAACTAACTGCAGGACTAGGCCTGACCATCCCCAATCAGTACTGACATTTTATCAAACACTTGACATCAATGAAATCTACAGAAATGAACACAAGACAAAGAAAAAATAACTAATAACTCATATGAGACTTGAAAATAAGGATCACCACCCTCTTGCCTTAACTTTTTTGACATCAATTAGGTCTTGCATCCATTATCCTTTCAGTTACCAGCAAATACATGAAATAACCATGACAATAACGAGTCATATAACCATGCTTATAACCAACATTAAACCATGAAAATAAAAATGATATAACAACTATTAAATCCACATATTAACAAGTAAAAAGCAAGAGAACTTAGATTTTATTAAACGTAGGAAAATTCGACCAGGCTCAGGACTTCCATGCACCACCCGACCGTAGATATGGCTGAACCAAATCTTTCTTTGAGCTAGTCACCCTCGTACCATATTTAAAGCATGAATGTGGGATCTCATGGATAAACCAATCCAAAAATAACTAAGGAAATACAAAGGTTAAACCATCTCCACCCTCACCAAACTGTGATCTCACCAAATCTGGCACCGAGATCACAAAACCGAACTGAGCGAGGGATGCGTCTGGACTCCATCACTATCCTTGAGGAATTTTTTGTCTCCTTGTCTCTCTGTCTTTATCGCAATCCACACTGTATCACTAGGCCCTAAACTAAGACACTGCCCTTAGGCTTTACTGTGTATCACGCCAAAATCAGTCAAATGATTCCTAGGCATTTGGGATTTTCCTGAGAACATCTCCACCGCGGATTCTAAAACCATCCAGGATTTCCAAAGCTCAAAAGAAAGAAAACCATCCCATCACACCATGGCTATCCAAAAAAAGGAAAGGCTAGGCTAAAAACCATTGTCATAACCTGGCAAAACCATGCCACAAACAGAAAGAGAACCACACACCAACATGCAAAGCCATGCATGTAGAAACCAGCTAGGAAATCACACATGCAATATGTTACTTGCAAGTATTCCTACTAAAGTTGCTTGATACTACTCATCCTTGCTTTGTCCTTACTCTCATTCCTTTCCTTTGATTTCTTTTCCCTTCCTTGCTCCAAAGCTAGAGTGCTCCAAGAAAACTCTAAGTGTCCAAGAGTGCGAGAGAGAGAGAGAGAATAATGAGAGAGCTCCAAAACTGAACTGAAAATAGGTTACAAACTGATCCTCATAAGCCTTTTTATCAATGAGGCCTCCATTTCCTTCATTTTCCATTATTTTCCTTTGATTTCCTCCTCACATGAAACTTGTGAATTTTCACCTTACTTTTCTCCTATTTTCCATTATTTCCATAAATAAATGTGCCAAAAATTACTTTTATCCTTTTTAATGTCTTTTCCTTTGCCTTTGTCGATTTACTTTAGCCATAAACACATCTAGTGATGCCCACTAGGTTATATTTTCCCAGCATTCATCTTGGAATATGTGTCCCTTAACCATGGTCTTACTTTTTGTTGGAAATAGCAACAAGAAATGATAAAAATAGAATCCATAAATTCCAGTTTAATTTTTTCTTGAATTAAACTAAGAATTAAAATCTAATTCTATTCTCATAGAAACTTCTAATAGTTAACTAGAGTGAGTTGACTTATTTAACTTAGGAATTTCCAGTTGGAAGTCTTTCTGAAGTCATGTATATGTTCTCCCTATATTAAAGTGGTCCAGGATGAGTTAATTGTGAGTTGTAATTAGATAACTCAGTTTACTGAGTTAAGTTCAGTTAAATTAGTTCCAAACTGTTTCAGGAACTAATAGTGAGTTAACTATCAGTTGGTGCACTGGTTTCCCTTTAAGATGGGCTAATCAACCATAGGAATTGTGCAAGGAAATAGGGGCTTGGAGAGCTGGAGAATTCGCTAAGTGTTGGCCAAGAGTTTGCTTGTGAGTTGACGATTAATTATACTGAGTGTTGGGATTATTCATGAGAGAAAAAGAATTGTATTATCATCTTGGATTTATGATTTAATGCAATAAAAATAGTGGGGTTTTGAGTTGTGACATTCCCCAAATACTTATTGTGTTATGTGCCATCGATTTGTCTTCCTCTTGTCAATTACTGTTTTCATCAATCTTTATGGGCTTCTGCTGTAAAGAGTAGAATTAGATTCTTCTATTTTTCTTTAGAAAATTGAATGATCTTGTGAATCTACAAGATTTTCTACATGGTATCAGAGTTGAGAACATTATACTAAAGGAGATTTCGAAGTTTTGAGTTTAGAGTTACACGTGAAATTCAAATTTGCATTTCATACTTCAGGATCGGAAAATGCCATTCTACGATTTGTGACTCAAGTATGCCTTGGATGGAAGCTAGAATTATATAGCCTCGAAGGATAGGATGGAGGCCATGTTGGGAGATAATGGCTTGAAGAATTCATTGATCAAGAAATTCCTAAGCCACCAGCATCGGATGCTCAGAATCTGGTCGAATGGAAGAAGTGTGTGGCAAGGGCGAGTTGGATAATCCTTGAGGGAGTTTCAAACCACATTGTCTCGAGTCTCCATGGGAAGGAAACTCCCCATGCTATGTGGAAAGAATTGAGGGACCTTTTCCAAAACAACAGTGACCATAGGAAGTTGGCACTGAAATATAAACTTCAAAAAATCAAAATGGAGGTGGGTGATTCAATTACAAATTACTTAACCAAGTTCACTCATTGTTGTGATGAACTTGGAAGTGTTCAAATCACGGTTATTGAGGATGATATGGTGATCCTAGCTCTTCTAGGACTTCCAAAGAGTTGGCATAGTTATCAGGATTATGTCAATGGTCATGAGAAGCTGCGATATTGGGAATGACTATGGTCGGTGTTGCGGGTGAGAACACCCTAGGGTCTTGGGTTGAAAACCCCAACAGAGCAGAGGGAAAACAACAATAAGAAATTCTCAGACAAATAATCTAAATGCTTATTCTACTGAATTGGTAAGAAGTGTCCTTACCCAGAGGTCCTACTTTTGGGAAAATCCCGCATAGTGCAAAGCCTCTGCTTCTCCTTATGCCTTTGAAACTTGTAAATTATTCAAGCAAAGCATATACAATAGTAGAAACATAAATCATATTCATGATATATACGTTAGATCATATAAACGAATGAACAATTATGAATTAATATAAGATTTATAAACAAATCACAATATAGATCAATGCAAAAACATGATTAATATCACGAACATAACAACATTTCTTTATTGATGTAAGCTACAAGAAAGGTGGAAAACTATAAACTAAGTGTTCCTCTAGCTTCAAGCAAAACCGTCTTCCGCATCTATCCTTTCTCGGCCTCGGCAATCTTCCTCAATCATGATACACAAGGATATCACAAGAAGGATGAAGGACATCTCAAAAGAGGAAACAAGGGTTTCCTAAAGCTTTGTGAAGTGTAGGTGGCACAGGGATTTCATCAAACTCGATCAGGGATCAATCAACTATAATATCAATATCTCATTTCTTCTCCCTTAAGGCCTTCCCAGGGAGGTTTATTTATACTTCTCCAAATTAGTTTTTTCAATTGGGAAATAGTTGGGCCATGGGCTATAGGAGGTGCGTAACAGGTAAAACTTGTGAACTCTACCTAAAATTAAGGAAATTTATTATGTTTAAGTGTTTTAACACATGTACGCTAGTTGGGTATATGTGGACCCACGTGTATATGCTTTTATCACAGGGAAAAGTAGTGTTTAGGAAATAAAACATTGTTTTTAATATTTTGGACCAAATTTTGAAAGGAAGGATTGCCCTAGTCCATAACGAGAGCATCAAATCTACCATGAGTGGTGAATGGTGCTATAATAGTCGAATTTGATGTAGGGGGAGATCAGAAGGAACACCAGAGATGGGACCTCTTCCAAGGAAGTGACAGAGGATTTTGCCTTAGCGAGTAAGGAAAATAAGGCCAAGGGAAAGGAGTCCCAAGGCATGGAGGGTGGAAAGAAGATGGACTTGATGAAATTCAAGTGTTTTCACTGTCACGAGCATAAGAACTATGCAAAGAACTTCCCATATAAGAAAGCAAGAAATAAAGAGTTGACAGTAGTGGCAGCAGGTGAAGCTTTAGCTTCACAATTCGAACTTGATTTCACTCTCATTGCATGCATGGCCAGCACTGTCATGGGAGGTGTGTGGTATCTTGATAGTGGTGCCTCATTCCATATAATGGGGAATAGAGATATCTTTAGTGAATTTGAGGAGAAAGACCTCAATCAGAGCATAGAGTTTGTAGATGACGAGAGGTATAGAGCTACCAAGATCAGTACAGTTACCTTTTAGAGGGAGTCTGGCTCCCCTCTTAGGATCACAGATGTGATGTATGTTCCAGGACTAAAGAAGAATCTTGTTTCAGTCACAGTATTGGAAGACCGTGGCTATGATGTGGTTTTTAGTAAGGGAAAGGTTTTTCTTAGACACATCACCATAGCACAGGTGAAACAGATCAGTTCACGAGTCAAGAACCTATATGCTTTTGAGGTTCAAGATGCATGCAAAGCCTTGAGGAGCAAGGAAAAGGTTAGAGACTTGGTGGTTGAGAGGGAGAGTAATTACCTCTGAACATGTAGCCTTAGAAGAAGGCTCTAAAGAAGATTCACAAAGTTTTGGAGTAGCCACAACTAGATAAACTAAGAGGAGACCGAGTGGAGAGTTCCACTCAAGTAGAGAAGAAGCAGTCTTAGAAGTAGTCTCAGACAATTGTGGAGTAGCCACAATTAGAGAATTCGAGAGGAGATCGAGTGGAGGAATCCACTAATGTAGAGACCTCCAGTAGGGGGGGATTTCAATCTAGGTGGGTAGAGGCATCACATGCAGCCATACCTCCAGGTGTGAGGTGGGGAAATGTTAAGTGATAGTCCCCAGAGGGTTGAAATTTGGCAGGATCCATTGAGAGGTTTTATCTCATGGATCGTACCTTGCTACGGGAGCCCAAAGTACATAGTAGCAGGAGGAATCAATGGGATTGATACAATCAAAGATCAGAATGACAAAGGCTAGAGCAGTTAGATACTAAAGAGTGTTGAGAAGGGTTGACAAAAGTGCAGAAAGGTAGAATCAATAGAAGCGCAAACTTTTCAGTCGATAGAGGCAATAATAGTCAAAGACTTTGAATACAGAGGCATCATAAGTTGGATGTTTTCTATTTCTGGAGTTGTTGGAGCAACAACACTAGAGAGAAGTGTTGCATGCATGACATTCCAAAGGTTCAGGATCGGGATCAAGTTGAATTCATTTCTTGTTGAGAGGGAGTGTTGAAAATAGAAAGAAATGATAAAAAGAGAATCTAGAAATTCCAGTTTAATTTTTCCTTGAATTAAACTGAGAATTAAAATTGAATTCTATTCTCATAGCAAATTGTAATAGTTAACTAGAGTGAGTTAACTTATGTAACTTAGAAATTTCGAGTTGGAAGTATTTCTGAAGTCATGTATATGTTCTCCCTATATTATAGGGGTCCAAGATGAGTCAATTGTGAGTTGTAATTAGATAACTTAGTTTACTGAGTTAAGTTCAATTAAATTAGTTCCAAACTGTTTCAGGAACTAATAGTGAGTTAATAGTTAGTTGATGCACTAATGCATTAACTAATGCTACTCCAGTTAACTAAAGGTTCCCTCATCAGAAACTAATGCATGTTGATTCTGAGAAATACCCAGTTGAGACTAGAGTGCAGGAATAGTGTACTATTAGTTGTATAATTTTCTGATTTGCACATATGGTGCATGCAATTAGGAACTAAAACCTGAATGGATTGTGTAGTTTTGGATGCACTGGTTTCCCTTTAATATTCGCTAATCAGCCATAGGAATTGTACAAGGAAATAGGGGCTTGGAGAGCTGGAGAATTAGCTAAGTGTTGGCCAAGAGATTGCTTGTGAGATGAGGATTAATTATACTGAGTGTTGTGATTGTTCTTGAGAGAACAAGCATTGTATTATCATCTTTGATTTCTAATTTAATACAATACAGATAGTGGGGTTTTGAGTTGTGGCTTTCCCCAGATACTTATTGTGTTATGTGCCATTGATTTGTCTTCCTCTTATCAATTATTGTTTTCATCGATCTTTTTGGGCTTCCATTGTAAATAACAGAGGTAGATTCTTGTCTTTTGCTTTAGTAAATTGCATGAGCTTGTGAATCTACAAGATTTTATACACTTTTCCTTTACTAACTTTTCTTACACGGAATTTTCACCAGGGTCGTTACATTTCCTTTTCAATGCCTTTGAAATTTTCCCCTTAAGCCATAATAAGCCAAATGAACACCCACTAGGACGTTTTTCCCAACATTCATCTTGGAATATGTGTCCCATGACCTTGGTCTTTTTTTCCTTTATGAACTTTATTACATGGACTTTTAACACAGGGTTGTTACAAACCCCTCCCCCTTAGGGGGAACACCGTTCTTGGTGTTCTATGACACTTATGACTAGAAAACTGATGAAAACAAAACATACTCCTTATGGAGCTTTATAACACAGCTCATTGCAGTTTTTACAATGACCACTATTGAAAACATGAAAATCATACCAGTTTCTAGAGATTTATAACACAGATCATTTACAATAACAACCTCATATGCTTATGCACATTTTCTTCAACCAGTAAATAATCATATTGTTTATGGAGATTTATAAATCCATATCGATACAATATTTACAATAATATACACATATACATATATGCACATTTGGTTTAACCAGAAAATAAAAAGATACAATTCCCACATCAGTCAATAAGGGAATCCAGAGGCTCACACCACCCCCCTTAAAAGTAATACTGGGATTCACCTCCTTCCCAAGAAGTCCAAAATCCGTTGCCAAAGTCAAATATGCATCCAATGTCCAATGCTATGATCCTATGCTACATGTTCCCTCAGTGAACAGTTACCATCTTATTGTTCCAAGGCACACTCCCGATGTGCTTTTGGTTCCATCTTGCAATGTTAATGACCAAAACAAATTCATCCCTTTATCTGCTACACAATACCTCGGGCAATCTAGTCACCGCTTTCTGTGTAGCCACTCACCTTCCAAGTTCCTCAACATCCCCTTTCCTGAGCGATCCATCCCTTGGCAAGCTTTCCTCGCATTGGAAGATCCAAAAACCAAGTCATATCCTTGACTCAAAACCATCATACCGATCATAGAATTCTCATGGAAATCAATGGATACTTTTGGGTACCACTGTCCCACAATGGCCCTGCTCCTGAAGTTATTTACCAGCATACTATTGCATGTTCCAATTCCTTTTTTCTGCTATTAATTCTTGCAGTTGATTTCAACCACCCAAAATGATCCATTTTTCATGCTTTCCTAAACCAATCACATAATTTCCATTAGATTCAAAAATTTTCAAATAAATTCAAATCATACCTCATTGGTAGCTCGTCAATAATGGTACATCTTTAATTATGTTTACTTCATGTCACAATAAGTAAAATTAGTTGTTTGATCAAATCATCATGCATAAGCATATCACATCAGGTTAGCTCAAAATGCAACCATCATAAATCAAAATCATAGATCACATGCATATTAGAATTTAAATAAAATAGTTATACTTATCCTTCAATTAGTTATTTGCTTCTTCCTTTGTTATTTTCGTACACACCCTGGATCAGTTGCCAAACCCGGCAAGCACCCTGTGCCTTCACTTCTCTTCAATCATGTACACATACACATAGTGAAAACCACATGCATACAACCACACATGGCATAAAATGCCATGAAATGCATGCACCTACACATGGAATACAACACATACACCTACACCTAGCATACAACGCAACACATACACTTACACTCATTGTACAACACAATACATACACGTACACCCAGTGTAAAACACAACACATACAATTACACTTGGTGTACAACATAGCACATACACCTACACCTGGTATACGACACAACACATACACCTACACCCAGAGTAAAACACATCACATACACCTACACATAGTATAACACAATGAATACACTTTTCACTTACCAAAACTACATAATGCACATACACGGTACCACAACACAACATGTATGACATGCACATAATACCGCATGTACACAACACAACATGTACATCATGCACACAATACCACATGTACAACATGTACACAGTACCACCTATACACAGCACCACCTAGAAAATGTGTACACAACACCACATGTACATTGAACCACCTGCATAATGAGTATATAACACCACCTTCACAATGTGTACACAACATCACATCTACATAGCAACACTTGCACAACATGTACACAATGCCACATGTACATAGCACCACTTGTACAACATGTACATAGCACCATGTGCACACATCACAACATATACAACATGTACACATCACAGCATGCACAAAACACTACATGTACAACATGTACATAGCACCACATGTACAACATGCACACAACACCATATATGCCCAACACTGTATGTACAATGTGTACACTGCACCTCATGTACATAGCACCATATATACAACATGTACACAACACTACATATATGACATGTACACAACACCATGTGTTCACAGCATCGCATATACAACATGTACATACCGCCACCGCATATAAAAGATATACACAACACCATATATACACAAAATCGCATGAACACAACATCACAGGTACATGTACAACATATACACAATAGTAGTATTGCACATCCAGAAACCACATTGACTCTACCAAGCAACCTTTCTTCTAGCATCTTCCCACTATCCATGTTTGTCCCATTATGTCACAGATCACACTGCTTTCATTCCGCTGATGTATCCCTCTGCATTAGATGTCTATAACATAAACATAGGCATAGTATAAACACATAATATCAATCCATATCCACATGATATTGACCTCACAAATCTGTCAGGGCTAGTCTTCCCACCCGATTCTTCATAAGACCAGGAACCTTTTCATGCCATTGACTAGCCAAGGCAATCATTCCTCCACAAGAATGATCCCTAACAACTGTGTCAGACAAAACCATACATACATACATACATACGTACATGCATACATACATTCATACATACATACATACATACATACATACATACATACATACAGATATATATATATATATACACACACACATGTAAACACTAGCATAAAAAAATCATGATCCCTGACAACCCTGTTAGAAAATGGCATACATACATATATATACATGTAAACATTAGCATAACCATAATTAGAATGTGATTACTAGATATCATAAGGTCAAGGTAACTCCCTTTATCTATGCACAACATGCACAACCTTGAGAACAATAGTTCCCAACATAGCCAAGGCATTTGACACCTCAAACCCATTTACCTTACCTTTCCCACTACCTTTCTCATGAATGTCCTGCCACAATCCATTCATCCCAATGGACCCAACCAATCCATCTAATTGTCATATTCTTGCCTTCAACTACCCTTTACTCATGCACCGAGATCAATCCAGGTCTTACATTAACTGTTAGGTTTCATTCATCTCTCCCAAGCTCCATTAGCTTTCCTATTTCCCAAATCAATTCCCGAGACCCTCAAAAAATAAATACAAGAACAAGAAAGAAAAAAAGAAGAAAACCATGAAAACCTATAACAAAACAACACCACAAACAAAATGGCATGGCCATGCACTAAACAAAAACAAAACTGCAAATCAAGCACAACCGAATCACAGGGAACCAAAAGCACAAAACTAGAAACAAACACCATGAATGAACCCCATGGTTCCCTATCATTCCAAGGGAAATCTCAAACGAGCCTTCTTCAAGATTTCATGGCAGTCTCTTTTTCCATGCAATCCTTACATCATACTGCCATAAACACATAACTATTAGTGCATCAAAAAACATAACAATATAACGATTACCGTACCTTGTTGTACTTGTTGTCATTCTATATTTTTGATGTTAAGGGATTAAACACATAGGACAACATCAAAACCACTTTCGAAGCTGGGATCTAGCCCTGCTAGCTTCAGAGAGGGATCTCTCTTTTTAATTTAGCTTTGTTTTAGTGTAAGTTTTAGGCTAGTTATGATCGTACTTGTTTGTTTTGTTTGATTGGTTTGATTGGTTTGGTTGATTTAAGTGTTATAATTCCATTAGGCTATGGAGTCTGTAAACTAAACTGGAGTTTTGTATCAATTTTTAGAGGAGTTCTCATAGGGCAAGCTAGGTTGTAGTAACTAGATCTTTTCATAAATTAAATGAATTGTAGAATAGCATAAATGTAAGGCTCAATAGAAACCAGGGAGCAATTAAGAATTCCTTGATCTGACTTCAGTGGAAAACTTTAAAATTATCAACAACCAAAATAGGGTTCTCTAAATAACA
Source organism: Pinus taeda (assembly GCA_000404065.3). NCBI lineage: Eukaryota > Viridiplantae > Streptophyta > Pinopsida > Pinales > Pinaceae > Pinus > Pinus taeda. Next base: position 47,886 of record APFE030510293.1, read on the forward strand.
AACCCTATTCACCACAGTTTATGTTGATTAATTCAGAAATTTAGAATAACAGAGGAAGAAAAATAAATGTTTAAACAAATGGACAGAAGAGACACATCACCATCTATTTACCACATGAATCCTGTGAAAGGTCCTTGTATTATTGATGCTCCAGTGCTTTGAAAATTAAAATACGCAGAAGCAAATTACATTCAGAAATCAACCCTTAATACTTCAAAAACGAATAATTTATAATGAAAATTTACAAAAGTTATATACAAAATCGATTTCAAACCGACAATTTATTGTTAGATTAATTAAAAACTATATCATCTCATCCTAGCATAAGGTTAGGCCATGTAGAATGTTGAAGAGAACAATGGCCCTGTTTTGATGGTTTCGGTTGCTGAGTCATCCCGAAACAGTGTTGAGACATTGAACTAGCCATTGTGTTGGCGGCTGCACTGGCAAAGTCGTTTTACTCCTCCTGAGTTATGCTTCAATCAAGTAAATCAACCAACTCATCCCATCTCTTTTCATCTGGCACTGTCAAATTTGTTACCCCATGGTAAATTTCATCTACCTTTGTGTATTTAGAAAAACTTGGTTTTGTAGTAAAAATATGTTTTACCTCATTCTGCACATGGAAATCGTCTAACATGGTCTCCAATAATGCCTTTGTTGTCATACTTCCTTTAATTCCACTGAACTTAACACTACTTTTGGCCACTTCTTTCATCTTTAGGATATATTCTTCCTGAGTGATCAACTTGTCATTTATGACATAGATACTGAGCAGTTCCTGTTGAATTAAGGCTTAAATCCTGTTTGTAAATGTGTTTACCTACAGCTCTAAGGTTTCACACCTTTCCTCCAACTGATCAATGATATTTCTCTTTGTCAAGAATTTCTTGACTTCCAGAATGGTGGCAGTTCTATCATTGACTCCCACTTCCTCCAGCTCATATCTGGACTTTGAATTTAAGAATTTAATTATATTGGTAGATTCTGTTGGCATCTTTCCCAGCTTCTCCCTTCCTTGTACAATAGGTTTTTGTGCCTTCTCTGTTAGCTCTTTCTTCTCAAATATGATTTGGATAAAAGGCCAAATTTCATTCATAGAGTCTAATATGTTCATCAAAATAGTTTCCTTGGCTTTGGCCAAGGTCTTTCCAATTGAAGTGTCTCTCTCTAGAGTCTAGTTGGCACAACTTTTCCAACAATCTCTGGGATTTCTCCAATTCAGCAATCTGAGCAGCTTTAGCTTTGGCCTTTTGGACTTCCAAAGATTTGAGTTGGCCTTGCAAAGTCTCAATTTCCTTTGACTGCAGTGACATGTTTTGAAGTGTCTGTGTAACCTGTTCAGCACAGGGAGTCTGAGTGAAGAAGTAGCTGTAGTGGTTTCTTTTGTTGATGGCAGTTGAGAAAGAGGTACAACATCTAAGCGGACAATGGCTATCTTCCTTCTCCTTTATCAGTTTTTCCAACTCTGCCTCCATCTGCCTAATCTGTATACTTTGGTTTATAATCAACTTCATCATATCTTCTTTTTGTGCTTCACCCTCTTCAATGTCCTTGGTCATTGGATCTTCTGTGATTGGCATCTTGAGATGCTTCCTCAATGTTGTAATGTCCAAGTTCTTCTTTCCAATAATCTCCTTAGCAACATTAACATCTTTAGGGTCATACCCTATCTTGATCACCAAGTCTTCCAAAGACTTGATCCTGTTATCTTTGGCCAAGGAGGAGATTTTCTCCATATTAAACTTTGACCGTACATTTGCAAAAGAAACACGTAATTTGGATAAGAATGTTGCAGCATTAGTTAGAGTGGAGGATATCATCTCACTAGTTTGCTTGTGCATCTCCATTTCATCAATGGGATGTATGTCCTTTGTGATGAATTCAAAGGTGGTGCTCTTGTAGTCTACTGCTGATTTGGGTTGTGGAATCTGGGCCTCAAGAAAGGCCATCTGCATTTTACCATGCTTTGTATCAAATACTGACAACAATCTACTTTGTGAGATCGAATTCTGCTTCCAGAATTGGTTATAAGTGTTGTTTTTTAGAATTTCATTTCTGATATTTATCTCCCTATACCTATCAAAATTTGTCTTTTCTTTATCTGTTTGGACAGATTGTGATTCCAACTCAGTCTCCTTATGACCTTGTGAAGATGAAGGTTTAGAAGGAGATGTAGTGAACTTGGTGGTTGCAAGTAGTGAATCTATGATGATCATGACTACCTGCTCTTCAGTTTCTTTCTCTACTTTCGGTCTGTGAGTTACCTTGGGTCTCTTTCTATAACTGATTCTATATTCTCTGGCTTCACTTCCAGTAGTAGATGATGATCCTTCCACCCTTTTCCTTTTTCTTGATTTTTCATGAAGAACAAGGGTCTGCAAATTGGAAGTAGAAACAAGTTTTATTTAGATTCCTGCAAGGTATTTTTTGCTCACTCCAACTGATTGGCATACTACTCTATGTCTTGCCTTGAAGTGTGAATGTAAGGAGTGTTCTTGTTTTCCACTCTGAGCTTTGAGATGATGCCACAGGGGTCATAATACCATGTGAAGCTCAAGCTGAACTTCATCTCCTTCAGTAGTTTATCTGCCTCCTCACCTATTGTCCTTGTGTTCCACACAAATGGGCCCACCTATGTTTTTATTTTGAATTGTGCCTCCTTCTTGGCCACTACAAAGTGGATGTCATCTGAGCTCAACTTCTTCCTGATATACTCCAGAGCGAAGATCCTCATTGGGAGGTACTTTAGGAGTTTATAGGGGGCTAGTTCACATCCATATACTCTAATCTTTGTGTAGTTTGATATATATACCAATCACTGGTCCGTGCTTGGTATGAGAGATGAAAAATTCTCTTGATTTCCTCACTAATTTTGGGTTGTATTGCAATATTGAGAATGTTCATGGCTGGATGAACAAAGTCTTCAATGAATTTCTAATATATGAATTCATATTGTTCTTTCATGACCAATGAGATCCAAATATCATTGGATACTAGTTCCCTGCATCATCCAACTTCTACAATGCAAAACTGAACTTTTCTGCTTAATAATAGATGAACATGTAAATCAAAATAGAGTTGTAATTGAACACCTGCTCTGTAGGAAATTTAAAAATTTCTTATGAATATTTCCAACTAAAAATTGACTGAAATTGAAAATCATAGAGGCCTTGCTATCTGAGGAAAATATGGAGATGAATCCTCAGATGGGCTCATCTACCCACCGATCAGAAGGATAGCCTAAAATGTAAGAAATGATGGAAATAAACTGCTTGGCCTGATCAGGGAAAATGGAAGAAGGATATCGAGGATTCTTCTTAGGTAATTGGGCATTCTCTCGTAAGAAAATCTCAAAAATTCTGGCTTTGGTGACAAAGTCTGGCTTTTGATAAAGCTGGGTGAGGGATTCTAGGAGAGAGGGGTAGAATTTTCCATAGTAGGGGCCAGAATCATTTGGTCAATGGATTTGGCTGTTATGGTGAAAAGAATGTCACATTTAGGGGCAATAATGGCTCTCCAGGTGGGGACATAGCATGCTTAACATCTTCTAGTAAATTCTGGGGCTTGGAATTTCAAGGGAAAAATATAATAGGGGAGGTTTGACTCCGAGAGTCCAATCTCATTGGTTTTATCTATGTTCTTATCCTCTAACCAGCAATATAACTCCAGAAAATCATAGTCATATAGAGTTTCACTTATCCTGTAATCCATGTTTGCTAATGGTATATGATTTAAATCTATAGAAGGGGGAACTAAAGGATTAATGGTCTTGTCTTGGGTCTTAGTCTTAGGAGGCATGACTTTAAAATATTTTTGAACATTATGAATATGTAGAGGAGGCTTATCAAGCTCAGAAATGATAACAGTCTTTCAGGTGAAAAGGAAAAGGAATTTCAGTGTATGTCGCAATATTGATGGCGAAGTAGCTCTGATGGAGATCACTGCGGGAAATTATGAATAGAAGAAACAATCAAGAGTGAAATGTTGAGAATGGCAGGCTTGGATTTATTTAAACACTAAGACAAAGTCCCATTGGAAATTATGTGGGATCGTTAGGCTGAACGATTACCTGGGACAAATGAAATAAATGAAGAATGGGTATTTGGCCGGTAATGCATTCAATTTTCCCAATGGTCATGACAGGTGGCGGACGGTGAGTGGTGGAGGAAAAGTGGTGGGGCACGATAGGAAGGATGAAGGAAGGTGGTTTCTGGAGGGGGTAGCGGGCAGCAAGTGGTATTAGTCGGGGGTGGGGGGGGGGTACGAAATTACCACAATGTGCCACATAAGGGGTAGGGACCGGCAAGAAAAACCACCTTTCGTACCCCCCAGCCCCCGACGGTAAAGATGGGAAAAGATGAGGTTTGTGGATGAAGCGGGGGATCGGATCTTGAGGCGCTTGAAACTGTTGAACTTTAGTCATGAGCGACAAAGAAGATCTGTCGTCTTGTGCTTTAATATTTATTTTCAAACTTAGGATAAGGGGAAATGTAAGACATAAAGTATTTTATCCCTACGCACATGCTTCTCCTTTGAAATTAGGATAAGGAATATAAAATGAAACATTTCAAAAACCTTATATTGTCATGCACATTACAACCTTTTATGTTATCCTCAAACTTAGGATAAAATTTGTATATGCATATATTTAGCAAACCACCTAATCTACCAACCCTTAGCTAGACTAGCATTTTTTATTTTTATATCTAGGCTGCACTTACACTGGAAAACCATTTTTATTTTTCTTTTATGCAGAATGAAAAACTATCAAACCTATCTCTTGTTTCTCCTATTGGCCCATATTAAACAGTTGGATCAATGTCATTTTCTACCTAACTAAAGATTTACCCATATCAATTGTTCGATAAACCTTTATTCTCTATCTAATTTATAGAAATTTAAACGAGTTTAATCATGATTAGACTGTATGATTAAACTAAAACTAGTGATTGTGGCATTTTTAACAAGTTACACACAACTTTTATTTTATAGAAATGAAGCAAAAACTATCTATGAGTAGTGGCATTTAGACTTGCAACACTTTCAGTATTATTATTTTTTTATTTTCTTTCTTTTGGTGGGGTTCAATCTTTCTTATTTTTCAATATTTTTGTTTTTCTCTTTATTTTTCTTCTTTATACCCTCTTTTCATTTTTTAATTCTATTTTCTTTCTTTTATTGTGAAATCATTGGCAGATTGCCAAGTATTTACAAAATAGGATTCCTGAGATATAACACTCAATTACCTTGAGATCCTATTATAGGACCCTAACAGTGGATCCAGCTGGGGATGGCACTCTCCCTGTGAGGTGCTAAGAACATGTGATCAGTAGCCTTGAGGTTTTATTTCAACAACATCCACCTCTAATTTCTTTGTTGCAGTACTTATGGTAACTCATCAATAGAAGCTCAAGGCCTTCTCTGCGGGCTTCAACTTTTGTTAATAGGTCACCCAATCCAAACAATAAAGACAATTATATTTACAATAAGAAATGTTAAGAAACTATCTATTGATCAGAAAAATAGTGTTTGAGCATCCTGCCATTGGCAGGTCCACCAGGTAATTCTGTCCCATCCAAATTTTTGATAAAAATGCATTATTCCCTCTAAAAGCATAAATGACATAAGGCCCCATTCATAAGTTGTCAAATTTTCCATGGTTCCCTTTATCCTCTCTTCTTGAATCCCACTTTAAGACTTTATCACCAATGGTGAAAGCATTCCTTTTGTCAAAAACTTTCTTGATATTTTCATGGATGACTTGAGCCTTGTTATAAACTTCTTCCCTAGATTGCTACAAGTGGATTCTATGATCAATCATCCTTTGAATATCATTTGGCTCAGCACGCAATTGCTAAATTAACTTCATGACTGGAACTCCTAAAGAGGATGGAAAAAAACATTCATTCCATAAACCAATTGGTATGGTGACATGCCAATTGATTTCTTTGTAGTAAGCCTATCAGCCCAAAGTGCATTTATGAGTTTGTTATGCCATTACTTTTTGTTGTCTTCTAACAGCTTCTTGATAATATTTACCATACCTTTGTTCGAAGATTTAGCCAGCCCATTACCCTGTGGGTAATAAACAATTGAATGCCCCAAAGTAATATGGTATTTATTACATAAATCTATCATTTTATTAGACCTAAAGGGTGCATCATTGTCTATAATAAGCTTGTTTGGGCAACCAAATCTGGAAAGGATATTGGTTTCTAAAAATTGTATGATCATAGCATCTGTGGCTAGTCTAGAAGGAGTGGCCTCAATCCATTTGGTGAAGTAGTCAGTAGCGGTAAGGATCCATTTATGTTGAGCAAAGGGTGGAGGATGAATTTCTCCAATGAAATCAAATCTCCACTATTGGAAAGGGCTTTCAACGGATATGGGCTTCAAAGGTAAAGGAAAAAAATTTCTTTTCCCTCAAAGATTTGACACTTGTGGCAAGAGGTTACCTTCTTATGAAGATATGGAAAAAGTGTAGGCCAGTAAAAACAAGCTCTAAGGATCTTATTAGTAGTGGTTTTCCAATATAGATGGCCACCACAGTCACCTTCACGGAATTCCTACATCGTTCTTTTCGCATTATCACTCAATAAACACTTTAGTAGAAGACCACCAACATCTTTCCAATACAAAACATTTTCTATGATGCAAATTTTAACTGCCTTTAGCTTCAAAAATCTAGCATTGTTTTTTGTTAGACCAGAAGGAGCATTTAAATTAAATAAAACATAAATAAGGTCTGCATACCAGGGTGATGTCATGAAAACCTCATCTAGTTGTGGAGTCTCATGTTCCTCTTGATCATCCAATTCAGCTACAAAGTTGATAGCCAAAGCATTAAAATTAGATTCAACCATTAATTTGGTTAATCCCTGCCGTTGATGAGCTTGGCTGGTTTGATTACCATGTCATATTCCAGAATGATAGCAATCCATTTACCTCTTTTTCCATCTGGTCCATTCTGTGTCAAGATGTCTTTAACTACGACATTTAGTACATAAGAAATTATATGAGAATAAAGGATATATACCCCAAAATCTTTAATTTTTTTATCAGTGTAAAATCCTATTTTTCCATTATGTTTTACTTGAGTGCAACATCCCTTAAAGCCTTTCTAAAGAAATAAATGGGTTGTTCATATCCATCAGCATTTTTTCTGCAAAATGGCAGCTGCAACAGTATGTTCAAAAGAAAACGAAAACATTATAAAACATTTAGCAAAATCTAGAATAATAAGGACTGGTGCCTTGGTTAATGTCTGTTTAACTTAGTCAAATGATTGCCTAGCTTCCAGGTTCCACCTGATTTCAGAATCTCTCTTTAGCATGTTTGTGATATTTCTAAGAAGTTTTGCAAGGTTAGGGATAAATATTCTCAGGAAGTTTATTCTCCCAATAAACAACTGAAGCTATTTAATATTTCTTGGAAGATTTATTTTCATAATAGCTTCAATCCTTTTAGGATCAATTCTAATACCTTCTTAGATATAATGTGACCAAGAAGTTTTCCTTATTCAAGGCCAAACACTATTTTCTTAGGATTTAATGAGATCCCAAACTTTCTACACTTTTCAAAAACTCTTCTTAGGTGCATGAGGTGCTCTTCATCAGTTTAGAATATACAGTTATGTCATCTAGATAGATCACAATAAATCTACCAAATTCATCAGCAAAATCAATATCCATTTCTCTTTGAAATGTGACCCCAACATTCATTAATCCAAAAGACATCTTCACATACATGAAGGTACCCAACAGAGTGGTAAATATTGTTTTGTCCTGATCCTCTATATGAACTAAGACCTTATTATAACCTGAGAATCCATCTAATAAGTAAATCCTAGAAGATCCAACTACCTTTTGCAGAATATGATCCATTTTAGGTAAGGGATAGTTATCTTTTAGGGAAACTTTGTTTAGGTTTCTGAAATCTATGCACAATCTGATTAAACCTGTTTTCTTCCTAGTTGGCACAAAGTTGGAAAACCATTTAGAGTACTTAAGAGGAACTATGATTTTGAAATCATACATTCTTTTGATTTCTTTCTCAATTAAAGGCATCAGAACCAGATTCATTCTACGAAGTTTTTGTTTAAAGGGTTTATGATCTTCCTTAATTGAAATTTTTTGTTGTATAATATTTGTGTCATATGCTTTAAGATTTTCATAGATCCAGGAAAAAACATCATTGAATTGCTTGAATAAAGAAATATATTTTTGTTTTTCAGCTGTTGGGATTGATTTAGACAGTTTTATGATTTTTGGGTCTTTTTCAGTACCTAAATTACAATCTTCAACTGTTGTTCCTGAGGGCTCAATCTTAGGCTTTTTAGCCACATCATTGAAATCAAATAAATCTTCTTGTGGAGCTAGACCTCTAGGCAGAACATTATCCTTAAGCTAGAGTGTTTCAAACTCTTCTTTTTTTGGGTTTATTTCAAGCAATTCTAATTTATTTACAACTTTATCTAAGGGTTTATTTACATTTAAATTATCTAGCTACCTTTCTAGATCAGATTGTTCAACAATTTGACTATCTACTTTAGATTTCAAATCAATATTACCATCTTGAAATCCATCTTTTGATTGCAGGAAACTTTCAATCTGTTTGTCATTTCCAAACACTTGCCAATATATCATGTTATCGGGCATAGTTGGTCGGTGTTTTACCTCCAGTACATGTTCTTGATTAGGATAAGGCATTTTACAAGAGCTAGCTGAAAAAGCCAGATTATTTGGAATGATGTTTTGTTTTCTTGGAATTGTGGAAAGGTCATATTCAAGAAAACTCTGTAGGAATTCAGGCACAACATTTTTGTATGCTCTCATCCTAGGATGTTTGGATGAATATTCTCCTTTAATTTGTTTGATAATTAATTCAGCATCCCCTTGAATGGAGATTCTTTTAGCACCTAACTTTTTAACAACTTCAATCCTAGAATAAGGGCTTCATATTCTGCTATGTTATTAGTACATTGAAAATTAAGCCTATATGAATGACCCTCAGCGTGATTATTTCATGTTTTAACCACCCAAGTTCCTGCTCCAGCACCATCCTTGCTGCAAGAACCATCAAAACTCATGTTCCAAAGGGGTTCAAGAGTAGTTTTTAGCTCTGTTATTCGTGTTTGGGCTGGGTCTGTTTTATAAATTTCAATTTCAACATTGATTTCTTGAGTGTTGATATCCCCATCATTGTAAAGAATAAAAGAATCCAAATCTGAATGAATAGAATAAAGTGGATAATTTTGAGGTTTGTCTTGACTACTCACCATGAATTTCATTAAGTTCTCCCTACATTGTCTTCTTTGTTTCCCACAAACTAGTATGGTAGCAAATGTCATGTCCATTTGTAGTGTGCCTTGTAATTTTTCTCCCCATGATCATGAAAACAACATGCCATACTTTGGGGGAATGTCTCCAACCACTATGTCCATTACTAGACTTTTAGCAAGGATTTGGGCTAAAGTAACACATAGGTCTTTGATAAGACATAGGCATCTAGCTTTGTTGGAACCAAAGGAGTACAAGTCTTTGTAGGGTCTAGTAATGTCAAGTCCTAATTTCTCCATCACAGCTTGAGGTATTAAATTGTGGGATGCACCTGACTCTAACATAGCATTATGGAGAATCTTGTCATGAATATTCAGGCTAACATAGAATGGAGGAACTCCTCCTTCCTATAGTTTATCCTTAATTTTTTGTCCAAATAAGAGTTCAGGTTGGTCATCATTCAAATTTACAGAGTCAGTTTTTTCCCCAATGTTTAAGGCTTTCATCACTTGGGGTCTGTACATATTTTTTCTCATTAACTCTGTGAGAGGAATGGGGATTTTTCAGTTTTTCCAATTCATTCTCAATGTTGAACGATGTTTGAATCTTAATTGAATTGGGAAGTTCGGGTTGTTCTATGATTTTTTTTTCATAGGCTCTTATTGTTGACTGTTGGTTGGGACATATGTTTGAGTAGTTTTAGAAATATTGTCAAGAACCCTTTTAATAGGGATTTATACCTTTTTATTACCAGAATTATCCATAGTTTTCTTAGGAAGACTATTTGTGGTTTTCCTAGGTTCATTTTCAAATGACTTTTTAGCAGGATTATCTGAGTTTTTAGCATTGAGAGTGTCTGAATTAGTTTTGTTTCTAAGGTTGTATTTCCTATGGACTTCCATTATAGTATTCTCAAACCCTTGTTTATATCCATTTGACTCTTCGGAATCCAATTCAGTTTAGGCTAGGAGAAAAAGTTCTTGCTCCTCTTAAGTGAAGAAATTGCTTCATCACCACTTATTCCCATCAAATTTATTTTATTATCATCTAAATCTTCCACAATATTCCCCTCATCATCAGTGTAATTTTCCTGAAAAGGGGGTCGAACCTGCTGGTCTAGACCTTTTTGTTCTCTTTGTTTAATTTGGCGAACATTCCTTCTAAGGTTTTGGTTTCTATTTTGAGGGGCATTTTGGTTTTCTCTTACTTGAGTTTGGTCATTAATGTTTACTCTTTGCATCATATGATTCACTACTCTCACTAAGTTATCAATCTTATGATCAATAGTAGAATTAGAAGGCTCTTCTTTTATGGTAACTCTGCATTCAGACTTCAGTTTGGCTTTCCTGGCCAAGATGTTAGCTTCAACTTTAATTGCATTTGCTTTCATTTCTTCCAAAGTTTTTGGGTCTCTTTCTCTAAGGTTATATTCCATATCTACATCGAAACCATCTGGAAAATAAATTAGAGATAGGCCAAGGGAGGGCTTGATGTCTTGTGGAATGGCGTTGTAAACAATATTGAATCATTCACAATATTATTCCACACTTTCATTGGGTTTTCCTTTCAGCCTTTTATATTCATTTAGGAGTTGAAGTGGATTTCTCTTGATTTCCCATCTAGCTAAAAAGGTTTCATGGAAAGCATCAAGATTGGATATACTTTATGCAAGTAAACCCCTAAACCATTTCTTGACATCACCTCCTAAACTTTAGGCAAACAATCTCATTTTAACATCAGCTTCATCTACTTATTGGAGGTCAAACACATCATTCATCCTATCCACATGCTGCTGAGAAATATACACACCAGGGTTATCAAAGGTCAAAATTTTAGATTGGTAATATCTAAGCATAGTATTTAGCTGGCCTGGTAACACAAAACATGCATACCTACCTTCCATAATTGTTCTGGAAGATTTACTTGAATATGGACCTAATGGAGGTGTAGTTTTGATAACTATAGGGATAGTAGGAATAATAGTTTGAGATATCACAAGCAAGTTGAAACTGCAGAAATTTCTCTATGGATCAGCTAGCTCTGATACCATGTAGAAATTTCATCGTAGATCACCTCATAATGTAATGTAACTAAAGAAAAATACTTGATATACTTCTACTATCAAACTTTGCGGAAGATTAATCAATTTAAGCAAGATCAATCGAAACACATAAAATAGAGAAGATGAAATCATACACATGAAACACAAAATAATACTCATGGGAAAGCCTCAACTAAAAACCCCACTATCTGTACTATCATACAAGTGGAAATATCTCAGGATTACACAAAGCTTTAGCTCTTAAGCTATCCAGCTCTCAGTACAATCCCTCACTACTGCTCATAGATAGAATAGACAACACATATGCCTTCCTTCAGTCCTCCAAGCCTCTTATTTCCTTGTGCAGTTTCTCCTGGGTCCTCCAGCTGCAACCTGTGTGATTCTCACCTCACACAACATTGACCTCTAAAATAACTGCACAATCCTGAAGGCGATAATTCCTTCTGCATGGATGAGTTTCTGTAGTACAATGTCCCTGTCTTTAACCTCAACTAGCTCTTTCTCTGAACTGACATGCATTGGTTATTTATAAGAGAATATTCAGTTATCTAGAGAACACTATTTGCATGCATGCATGCACTAACTGAATGAACTCACAATTAGTTCCACAAATTGTTTGGAGCTAATCTAACTAGACTTAACTCAGTGAACTGAGCTAACTAATTACAAATCAAATACAACTCACCCTTATCTCCTTAATTAAGCGATAACTTCCTCAATCAAAGGGAGAACTGTTGCATGTATTCACAAAGACTTCATGTTTGAATTTCTCCAACTAATTGACTCAGGATGAATTAATTAATTATTTTTCAAACAACTGCTAAGACTAAATTCAAATTTTAATTCAGGGACTAATTAAAATAGGAATCTATCCTGAAATGCTATTTATAGCAATGTTATTTTTAGCATTTCTATTTTTTTCTATTTCCAATAGAGTTGGAGTATATCCTGAAATTCTATTTATAGCAATGCTATTTTTAACATTTCTATTTTTAGCATTTCTTGTTGCTATTTTCAACAGAAAATTCAACATATTATTGAATAAACGCTTCTTCAATAGCTTGATCCAACACTGAAACTAGACCTTGTAGTTTGTCAAATTTCTGTAAGGATTCAAGATCAGGATCTCTTTCAAGGAAATGAAGCTGGGGTATATATGGTTGCAGTATGGATTTATCAATGATAGTTTGATCTAAAAAGGCCTCAAACTTTGAACTAAACAAACTATTATGGAAAGAAAAATCAAACTCTATATCTTGTATAGTTTCAAATTTCTCTGGGAGAGAATTAGACCTGGACAAAGGAATATTCTTAGGAAGAGAATTGATTCTAGACGATGGGATATTACTACCGTGACTCTCTGTAAAACTCTTCTTTCTCACCTCCTTCTCAAGGTTATCTACAAATTCAACAGGATTAGGGTCACGGTGAAATCTAGTGAAATTTATTTTAGGAGCCAGGTCTATTAAAAATCATCACACAAATAAAATCAAATCAATGACACAGTAGAATATTTACAAAATAACAACCTCAGATCATGTATTTAATAATAATGATATTACAGTTGTTTAATGAAATATTGATTAAAAACAAGGTATAATAATGTTTTAGAGTAAGAAATTGAAAATCCCTAGTATGGTCACCACTATGTTATCGTTCTGTATTTTTGAGGTTGAGAGATTAAACACATAGGATAGCATCAAAACCACTTTGGAAGTCGGGATCTAGCCTTGCCAGCTTCAGAGAGGGATATCTCTATTTAATTTAGTTTTGTTTTAGTGTAAGTTTTAGGCTAATTATGATTGTACTTGTTTGTTTTGTTTGATTGGTTTGGTTGATTTTACTGTTATAATTCCATTGGGCTATGGAGTCTGTAAACTAAACTGGAGTTTTGTATCAATTTTTAGAGGAATTCTCATAGGGAAAGCTAGGTTGCAGTAATTGGATCTTTTCAGAAATGAAATGAATTGTGGAATAGCAGAAATGTAAGTCTCAGTAGAAACGAGGGAGCAATTAATAATTCCTTGATATGACTTCAGTGGAAAACATTAAATTATCAACAGCCAAAATAGGGTTCTCTAAGTAACAAATCCTATTCATCACAGTTTTTGTTGATTAATTCAAAATTTTAGTAGAGGAATAAAAAACAATGTTTAAACAAATGGATAGAAAAGACACATCACCATTTATTACACCACATGAATCGTGTAAAAGGTCCTTGTATTATTGATGCTCCAATGCTTTGAAAATTACAATATGCAAAAGGAAATTACATTCAGAAATCAACCCTTGATACTTCCAACAGTGAAGTATTTAAATTGAAAATTACAAAAATTCTATACAAAATTGTTGTCAAACAGACAATGTATTATTAGCCTAATTACAAACTATATCACCTAATCCTGGCAAAAGGATAGGCCACATAGACTATTGAAGAAAACGGTGGCCCTATTTTGAATGGTTTTGGTTGTTGAGTCATCTTGAAATAGTGTTGAGACGTTGAACTGACCGTTGTGCTAGCGGCTACACTAGAAAAGTCATTTTACTGCTCCTGAGTTATGCTTCAATCTAGTAAATAAACCAACTCCTCCCATCTCTTTTCATCTGGCACTGACAACTTTGTTACCCTGTGGAAAATTTCATCTACCTCTGTGTATTTAGGAAAAGTCGGTTTTACAGTAAAAATATGTTTTACCTCATTTGGCACATGGAAATCATTTGACATGGTTTCCAAGAATTCCTTTGTTGTCATACTTCCTTTAATTCCACTGAACTTAACACTACTTTTTGCCACTTCTTTCATGTTTAGGATATAGTCTTCCTAAGTGATCAACTTGTTATTTATGACATAGATACTGGGCAGTCCCTTTTGCATTAAGGCTTCAATCCTATTCGTAAACCTATTTACCTGCATCTCTAAGGTTTCACACCTTTCCTCCAACTGATCAATGAGATTTCTCTTTGTCAGTACTTTCTTGACTTCCAGAATGGTGGCAGTTCTGTCATTGACTCCTACTTCCTCCACATCATATCTGGACTTTGAATTTAAGAAATTAATTATATTGGCAGCTTCTGTTGGCATCTCTCCCATCCTCTCCCTTACTTGCATATTAGTTTCTATTTCCTTCTCTATTAGCTCTTTCTGCTCAAATATTATTTGGATAGTGTAAGAGTCCTATAATAATAGGATTCATAATTTTGAATTGAATATGGTTAAAGTCTTGTAATATTGTACATACCTTTGCTTTCTACAAATGTTTTACATACTAAAATTTAAAAAAAATGAAAAAATATTTACCCCAAACAAAAACAGATCATGAAAGTGTGCAAGTCCAAGTGCCACTACTCTTTATTTTACTGTCTAAAATAATGGTTGTGTGCAGCTTGTCATACATGCCACAACACATGATAGTCAAATTGTTTAATCTTGACTACTTCATGCTTTAAATTTCATGTTTATAGATAGAGAATAAAGATCTGGCCAAACTTTTTATCTTAGCAGATCAGCAGATAGGTAGAGAAATAAAATGTGCTCATAAGCTTAATCTGAGCCATTGGAAGATATAAGGTTAGAAGTAGATAGTTTACTTTTCAAAAGAAAAAGGAAAGGTAAGGGTCTGCTAGCTTAAATGCACCCAACAAAGTGAAGAAAAAAATGTTAGGGTAAGAAAAAGGGTAAGTAGAAGAAAGGTTGCAGAAGTACAAAGTTCATTGAAACAAAGGCACATTTATCAAGCTTAATCATGTGTTTCAGTGTGCAGGAGAAGTTTTGAAAGTGAAAGGATGTTCACAAGCTGATTTGGCTAACTTCCCCTTCATTTCATTTCACCCCCCACTAAATACTTACTAACTTCCCCTTTTACCCCTTCATTTCTTATGAAGACACCTTTTCCCCTTCATTTTCACCCTTTCCTCTTGGTTTCAAACATTCCCTTGAAAATTACCCTCCAAATTCATTCTCCTACACAAAAACCCTTTTTCCCTACTGTGAAACCCCTTTTCCCCTTTGAAAAGATCACTTTCCCCTTATTAATTTCCTTAAAAACCCATAAAACCCTTTATCCAAAGTTTAAATCCCCCCCCCTCATTACTTTATTAACCTCCGCCATATTCACTTTTTACCTGATTTTAACCCACCCCCTCAGTGTGGTTAAGTAAACCCCTCCACAGTTTAACCCTAGTTCTATTCCATAAACCCATGGATTTTATCTAACCCGCATTATATTAAATCCCCAACTTATCCATTAAATAATTACAAAACCCTTGTAATTAAATCCCTAGGCCCTGCTAATCTCTGCCCCATCCCCTCTATGCAACTTTTCCATGTGATAGCCATTGGATTTGCACCCCCAGATCCTACGACACACATCCATATCACCTCCATTCACCTGTCGAACTTTACCTGCCCAAGAGCGCGTGATATGAGAAATATTGCCCGGGACCCTTTTGGCTACATGGCATCTCCTCGTTAAGTCACATGCTCTAGGGAAAATATCGCTTGATGGCCTAAAGCGGTGTGATTTCCCTCGAAACCACCTCCCTACCAAAAGCAAAAACCGCCCACTGTTCATTATGAACTTTCATGCCAATTTCTAACCACTACTGGTTAAAAGGCTACAAACCCCCATTTTCACCTTTTTCCGCTCAATTGCTCTGCGAAAGCTTCCAAGCCTTCCTGCGCAAACCTGAGTTTCTACAACCAAATTCAACTGCCAACTACCTCTTGGACATGCTCTAGAAGCCCAACTCAACCCTCCAGTGCACGAATGAAGCCACAATACCCTCTATAGCCACCATTCACACCAGTTTGCAGTCTAAACCTCAAATTCCAGGTATTTGATAACAAACCATAAATGGCCCTCTCAGTTTAAAAATGTACAGTGAATTTAAGAAATAATTAATTTAATTTAATTTATTTCCCCTAAATTGAGAATATTTCCCCCGTGAAATACCCAAATCCCTCTCCTGCAAACTGCCAATACCCTATCTATGTACAGACCCATTCAAAACTTCACTGCTTTAGCATGTATAAGCCTAATTCCCACATTTATCCTAAAGATGGCTGTCGAGACCTCTCTAGATGTCAGACCTGTGTCAACCCCTCACCTGGACATTAAACATTTGGCCCTAGCAGACAGGGATTTTCAAATTAAAGACACTGTTACTCCAGGCCACCTTCTAAAAAATCCATTGCTGGAGTAAGGGTAGGTTTCTAAACCATGTCGATGACATTCACCTTTGGGATTCCAATCTGCCGAAGTATACATTCCCAAAAGTTCACCCATTCTCAAACATTGATCATTTATGTCATGCTTATTATATCCCTAGCCAAAGGGCTATTGTGGCACGAAACCATGAGTTACTATCCACCATTACTGTTGAATCCATCAAATAGATGCTACAAATACAACCTAGCCCTAATCAAACCCCTATGTCCATTGGAAATCTGTTGGACCTGTACATCACACTGGACCCATTTAAAATCAAACAAATTTTCTAGAATTTCATCATTTAGGAATGCCATACTCCTACAGACATTCCACCCTATGCTACCACTATTTTTTCAAATTTTGGCAGGCACATAATCACCATGCTCTCATGCAACCTAGGATACACATCATATGAGCATGTGGATGAGGTCATCATGGCCTTCCTGCCCATTTTCACTCCAGGCAAGCCTCTTGCTATTATGTATGATTATTCTCAGTTCACTACAGACAGAATGCATGAAGAATTCACCAGACTGCCCACTGAAAGAGTTTTCAAATACTCTTCATTGTTGTTTTATATGTTTTTATATTACCAAACAAAAACTTTCCCTGTGAGGATCCACAAATTTGACACCAACGGAAAGGAGAGATTAATCATCTACTAGAAACCCTTGGTCTAGAATTTTTCCACAGCATTCACCTACAAAGACTTCATAGACTCTTTTATGTATCCAGACATGAACATGCTACCTTCTAAGACTCAACCTAGAATCGGCCCAGAGATCAAGAGAGTACTGCAATTGGCCAAGAACGGCAAGGTGGGAGATTGGTACTTGTACCAAAACCACACTGAGATTAGAATTTATGGTTGTGAGATAGCCCCCTATAAGTTGCCAAAATACCTTCCTATGAGGAAATTTTCTCTTGAATACTTCAGAAAAATCATCAACACTGATGAGGTCCACTTCCTAGCTTATAGGAAGAAAACCCACTTCAAAGTGAAAAACCAAATGGGCCCATTCATTTGCAACAACAGAGAGGGTCGACCAGAGGTTGACAAGTTAGTTCAACAAATGAAATTCAGAAACAATTTCATGTGACACTATGACCCTCATGGAGTCATAATCAAGCTTAGACTCAGGGTCAAGTTGGGAGCATACATCCACCACCCAAGACCTAACATTGAACAGTTTGCTAACCAGGACGAGAGGCTGGAGAACACCTTGATTGATATGGACAACACTATTGTGGATGTAGAGAACACACTCGTTGATCTTCAAATATAATTTGATCACAAGTCTTTCCTGCGGGTTCCAAAACAAGGGGAGCCAATGACCATTCATCTTGTCATACAGACCCCAGCCAACGAAGAGAAAAAACCTAAGAGGAACAGGGAGGAGGCATCTAGCTCTGCCATGGACACTACTGATGAGTTGTTTGAGCCAAGAAAGAGGCCCAAGTTGAATCCTGTCTTTGAACAGGAGGAAAAATTTGTTTCAGAGGAAATAATTGACACTAAGGTAATGGGGCAGAGAAGTAAATAAACAATAGAAACGGTTGCATCAGGTGAAACACAACAGCCATCAACCTCCAACACACAGACGATAGAGAAACACAAGAATATGGAGGTTTCTTCCTATGTCATGCCAGTTGACAAGGAAAAGGATATCAAAGATAGATTCAAAGAGATAAAGATAAGGAATGAAAAATTGAAGGTAGAGACATATGCCCAATACCCCAAGCTTACACCACCAAAACAGATGAGACTGATGTCATCCTTTGACATCAAAGCAGGGAAAATGCAGGTATCATTTTTGCAGCGCACTGTACAACAACCAAAGACCTCAACAGACTACAAGAAGACCAATTTTGAGGTGTTGGCTAAGGATGTTCATCCCATTGATCAGATAGAGTTTCACAAGCAGGCTGGAGAAATGGTTTACTCCACCCTCACATAAAAGGTCATGGATGCTTTTAAGATCAAAGATTCATTGGATAATGTGACAGCCCAATTCAAGCTGGAGAATGCCTCCTCACAGGCCAAAGACACTAGGATAAAATCCTTGGAGGACTTGATCATTGAACTGGGCCATGACCCAAGTGATGTTAAGGCCACAAAGAAATTAATCAAGAAGAAGAATGAGGATATAGAAGCCCTCAAGAAACATCTTAAGCTGCCTCATTTACAACACCCATAGACAAAGGAGGTCCTGGAAAGCCAAACCAATCATGAGGAAATGATGGACTTAGTGCTACAGCTGAATGCCCAGTTGAAGGATATGGAGAAAGCACTGGATAACTTGATGCATCTCAAACAAGCTAGCCCGGATAATGCTCCCGCAATTGTCATTCCAACAGTTACCACTGTTGTACCTTCTACATTGGTAGCATCTTTAGCTCCCACTGCTCCAATGGCCACTACACTACCGGCTACTACATCAGCAATAGGATCGACAACAACAAGCTCCATAGGTGATGAAGCAAACAAACTGGTCAAAGTAATGGAAGAAATTTCCATTCAGACCATGGAAATGAACAGCCTTAAGGAGAAAGTCACCAGCCTAGAGACAGATTGCAAACTTGCCCAGATCATGCATAAAGAAGTACACCGAAAGGCTACAAGGATGAATGAAAGAATCAAAACCCTGGAGAAAGAATTGACACTAGGTGAGCCTATAGGTAAGGCTAAAAAGCAACTTTGGGCCAATATCATTAACTCTGTCAATGATATTTGGCGATCCATTCAGGTTATTTTTTAACAGATTGATTTGATAAGGCAGGCTACAGAAGCCATTCAGAAAGTTAAAGAAGAGCTTGGAGATATGCCAGAGGAGGCAACAAGGATCATTCATTTCCTCAAATCCAAGAATAAGCATGAGATGCAAGAACTTGAGATACCTGACAGCACAGGTACAATTTTTAAAGTCATAAAAGTTCTCACTAAGAGGAATTTGATGTTGAACTTAGAAGATAAGTGTCAAAACATGCAACTAGCCGTTGACAAGTTCATGGTTAAGTTCGAACTTTTGAAGGAAAAGGGATTACCTAATCCCTTAGTTATAAATGATAAGTTAATGACACATGAGGATTACAATAAGAAGATCAAGGAAGTCGCCAGAGATCAGGTAAACACTTCATCCATGAAGGGTATACCAAGAGGGAAAGTACTATACCAAACTTTTGAAAACTTGTTTTACCTCTGACATGAGGTAAAACACCTGTTTATTAATAAGCCAACTTTTTCCAAGTATACAAAGGCAGATGAAATATACATAAATATGTTCAATATCCAATTACCAGATGATGAAATATGGGAAAAACTGAATGATTATTGTAGTAAATACACAGTAAAAATATAAATGTATAGTAAAAAGTAGAAAGTAAAAGAGCACAGTAAAAGGATATTCACAAGTCAGCAAGGTTAAAGTGTATCAGATGAAAGAGTATTAGATGAAAGGTTAAAGTAAAACAAAACATCTAATGTGAAGACCAAACAACCAAGAAGCTTAAACGGAAAAAGATCAAAGAAGCAAAGCTAGCACAACCTAAATAACAGGGACAACAAGCAGTAGTTCAATAGTTGTCTCTATCTTCTTGCATGAAGATATTTCTTTTTCCTAGATTAGTTCTCAAGGCAGTTTGAGATATTTTGTAAATAATTTTTGTATAAATAGCTCATAATTCAAAGTATTAGGGTGAATTATTTTACATTTGTAGAGTTATTTTAATCTCAAAACATAAGGGTGATTGTACCACTTTCAAGTCAACATATTGGAGAAAGTAATAAAAGCATTTCGCTATAGGATAAACGAGATGAGCTAATTGCAGTGAAGTATCTTCTTTGTTTGATTTTGTTACCTTCTTATGTGTTTCATAATCTTAAATGTGTTCTAAATTTGAATGATTTAACTGGAGATATCACTCAGAATTTGTTTAAGTACACTCTGTTTTGCAGAGTTAGTCATTTACATGTTTTCCTCTTATATCCGAATTTGACAACCCTTAATTTTTCTCCCATCTCAGTTGACTTCTTTCATTTCTTCCCGAGTCTAGCGTAGGGAACCCTTAATTTCTCCCTGGATCCAATTTGAAGCCATTTCACCACTTAGACTTTGAGATCTGCAGTAACTCATCTACCATACCCTGTAGACACTGTTTTCAAAACTGAATCCAGTCTTGTTTGTCTAACAATCGACCCCATAGCCCAATGGTAAAAGCAAACCTTTGTTCATCTAAGTAAAGTGATCCCACCACCCAAATTCAAACCAAAACACAAGTGTAAAAAATAAATAGCCTAAAATCATATTAACTAAAACAAAGTTAAATTATAAAGAGAGAGCCCTGTCTGACCATCAAGAAGGCTAGGTCCTGATCTCCAAAAGTGGTTTGTGGTTACCTTTGACTTTTCTTCCTTCATTAACTTCAAAAAAAATATCAGATTTATAACAGATAGAAGGCCAGATATCATTCATAGAGTCTAATATGTTCATCCAAATAGTTTCATTGCCTTGGACCAAGGTCTGGCCAATTGAATTGTCTATCTACTAGGCGCAACTCTTCAACAGTCTCTAGGATTTCTCTAATTTAGCAGTCCGAGAAGCTTCAGATTTGGCGTTTTGGACTTCCAAAGCTTTGAGTTGGCCCTACAAAGTCTCAATTTCCTTTGACTGCAGTGACATGTTTTGAAGTGTCTGTGTAACTTGTTCAACACTGGGAGTCTGAGTTGAAGAAGTAGCTATAGTGGTTTCTTATGTTGATGGAAGTTGAGAAACAGGTACAACATCCAAGGGGACAATGGCCATCTTCAGACTGTCTTCCTTCTCCTTTATTAGTTTCTCCAACTCTACCTCCATCTACCTAATCTTTATATTTTGTTCTATAATCAACTTCTTCAAATATGCTTTATGTGCTTCACCCTCTTCAATGTCCTTGGTCATTAGATCTTCTATGGCTGGAAGCTTGAGCTCCTTCCTCAATGCTACAATGCCCAAGTTCTTCTTTCTAATAATCTCCTCAACATCATTAACATCTTTAGGGTCATACCCTATCTTGATCACTGAGCCTTCCAAAGACTTGATCCTATTATCTTTGGCCAAGGACGAGACTTTATCCATATTCAACTGTGACTATACATTTGCAAAATAAACCCGTAATTTGGATAAGGACATGGCAGTGTTAGTCAGAGTGGAGGATATCATCTCACCAGTTTGCTTGTGCATCTCCATTTGATCAATGAGATGTATGTCCTTTGTGCTGAATTCAAAGGTGGTGCTCTTGTAGTCTGCTGCTGATTTGGGCTGTGGAATCTGGGCCTCAAGAAAGGTCATCTACATTTTACCATGCTCTGTATCAAATACTGACAGAAATCTACTTTTTGAGAAGATTTCTTTGGCGGAGATCACATTATAATACTTTTGTCGACGCATTTTGAACCAACGAGTGTGGTTCATCGTCAGGACAAGTTGAAGAATCAGATCATGGTTGCATGTTAAATAGGGAGAGCGGATCTTCCAACAGCTACATTGGACTAGGTTTGACTGAGAAATGGTTAAATTTGACTGGCCGATCTGATTGGACCAAGGGAAGGGGACATGAAAAGTAACTTTTTGTTATAACTATTACCAAAAATTTGTTATATTTATTACCAAAGTTTGAATATAGGTGAACTTTGAATTTAATAATCAAGAGTATGAATTAGTTAGTCATTAATAGGCCTATTTCCCTAATTATAATTATATAAATGAATGATTAGTTAATTAATAAGTTAGTTAGATTTTGTTATATTTATTTCCAAAAAAATGTAATTGTTTGAAATAACTACAAAGACCAATAAAAAAAACATTAGTTATTAATCTAATATGAAAAAACCACATAAAACTTTTTCTTTGATAATTGAAATCATAATATGGAATAATAAATAATTGTATGTGTATTATGAATTTAATTATATATATAATTGTAAGATCAAAAACCTTAAATCAATAATATAAAATGGAATAATATATAAATATAAATATTCAGAATTAAATATAAATATATATAAAATAATTAGTTAGTTAGTTAGTTATTATGCAAGCTAGTTTCTTGTTATATAATAAAATAAATTGTAAGAATTAACTCCCCAGGCCCCTGTTAATAGACTTATCTACTATTAAAAACTAAACAAATAAAAACATAATAATGAATAATATATATATATATATATATATATATATAATATATATATATATATATTATATATATATATTATATATATATATATATATATATTTAATAAGTTTATTAAACCTAATAAGTTAAAAATATGGACCACTAATTAAGTTTAAGGAATCTAATTAGCTTAGAGAAGAGGGAAATTCCTCTAATTAAACAACATGGAACTTAAAATCCTCGTGGAAGAATAGGTTGGTTAATTCATATAAAGTTAATAAAATAAAATAAAAAAGGGGGGTTAGATCAATGGTTATTATCAATGTGAATTTATCTCATCAAACAAGATGGTTAAGGAAAAGGAATATTCATCTAGAGGGAGGGAAAGAAACTCGAACCCAACAAATAAATACTAAAATAGAGAAATGAGAAGGAGAAAAGGAGAACAAACGAACAAGGATGAGGGGGACACAAGAAAGACACGGGTCGGGGACATGGGGGGAGGGTGGGGAAGCATCTAGCAGGAAAGGGCAAGAATCCAGTAACTGCTAATTTTCGAATCATCATCTCGATTGAGGTTTCTTGGCTTTTTTTTTATTTCTATGGCTTCCATAAATTTCCAATGACGGAAATGCACTACCTTGGTAATGGCACGGACATCCTCAATGCATACATGATGCTTAGTCTTCTTCGCATGTTCAACCAGGGCGGAAGACCGAGTCCTCCCATGTTTTATGTCAGATGAGTGCTCATTAATCCTTCGATTAATAGAATGACCAGTCTCACCAACATATCGGGTCCCACAGGAACATGGAATAACATAGAAACCTTTCATGTCCTTGGGGTCAACTGGGTCTTTTACCGATCTAAGGGAGGTTTGCATGGTGTTAACGGGTCTAAAAGGTTGAGCGAACATTATGCTTCTTAACAATTCTAGCAATTTTATCAGTGGTCCCTTGGAAGAAAGGGAAATGAACCCCTAAGACTCGCTCTTTAGGGTCTTTCTTGATCAATGAATTCTTGTTGGCTTTGAGGAAAGCTTTCTGACCGAGGTGCGTACTATAACCATTATTAGAAAAAGCATTAAGGAGATGAGTTGTCTCTTTATCAAGGTTCTTTTCATCAGAGATCCTTAGTGCACCAGTAGCTAGTGTTTTGAGAATGCCCATCCTTTGAGTGGGAAAATGATGATTTGGCATGAAGATACCGCTCAGTATGTGTTTTCTTCCAAAACACTTGGTGGGATAAGGAACTGTCATCATTCCTCAAAATGAGAACATCAAGGAAGGGTAGGTGCCCATCAACTTCCTGCTCCATTTTGAACTTAATGGAGGAGGATTGATTGTTGAGATTATTGAAGAAAAGATCCAATCATTCTTAACCATGAGACCAGATGACACCCGTGTCATCCACAAATCTCTTCCAAAGCTTGGGCAGGAGAGGGGCTAAGGCTAAAGCATTGGATTCAAAATCCTCAATAAAAAGATTAACAACAACTAGGGACAAGGGGATCCCATGGAAACACCACAGGTCTGATAAAAGAACTCACCTTCAAATCTAAAAAAACAGAAGTGAGACATATCTCAACGGACGAGTGGTATTAGGGTCCATGAGGTGGTTGATGACTTCAATGGCCTCTTTTATAGGAATGCAAGTGTAAAGGAAGACCACATCAAAACTCACAAGAATGTCCCCAGGGTCAAGCTTTATGCCCTTAAGATTTTCAACAAATGACGAAGAGTCTTTGACGAAAGACTCCATGAGGCCAACCAGGGTTCGAAGCTTTAAGGCAAGGAATTTTGCCTGGAGGTATGTGGGACCACCAATGGTATTGACAATGGGCCTCAAGGGGGGGGGGGGGGGGGGGCTCCTTGTGAATATTTAGAATTCCATAGATACTTGGAGTGATGGGGTTACTCTCAATGATTTTATGGCTAAGGGAAGCCACAGAGTTACAAGATTTGATGGCAAGAGCCACTGTCCTTGAGATCTTTTTTAGGGGATCCTTGGGCAGCTTCTTGTAGCTTCCACTATTGCAAAGATGATCCAACATCTTAAGGTGATAATCCTCTTTGTCAAGGATGATGAAAGTCACTCCTTAATCTTCTTTGTGAGCAGTGATTCTACTTCCAGAATCGGCTATAAGTGTTGTTTTTTATAATTTCATTTCTAAGCTTTATCTCCCTGTACCTGTCAAAAATTTTCTTTTATTTATCTGTTTGGATAGTTTGTGATTCCAGTTCAGTCTCCTAATGACCTTGTGAATATAAAGGTTCAAAAGGAGATGTAGTGAACTTGGTGATCGCAGGTGGTGAATCTGTGATGATGATGGTTTCTTGCTCTTCAGTTTCTTTCTCTACTTATGTTTTGTGAGTTAGCTTGGGTCTCTTTCTATAACTGATTTTGAATTCTCTGGCTTCACTCCTAGTAGTAGATGATGATCCTTCCTCCCTTTTCCTTTTTCTTGATTTTTCCTGAGGAACAGGGGTCTTCAAACTGGAAGTAGAAACAAGTTGTCCTTCAACTTCATGCAAGGTATTTTTTTCCCACTCCAACTGATTGGCATACTACTCTATGTCTGGCCTTGAAGTGTGAATGTAAGGAGTTTTCTTGTTTTCCACTCTGAGCTTTAATATGATGCCACAGGGGTCATAAGACCATGTGAAGCTCAAGTTGAACTTCATATCCTTCAGTATTTTATTTGCCTCCTCACCCGTTGTCCTTTTGTTGCACACAAATGGGCCCACATGTGTTTTTATTCTGAACTAAGCCTTCTTCTTGGCCACTACAAAGTTGATTTCATCTGAGTTCAACATTTTCCTAATATACACCAAAGCAAATATCCTCATTGGGATGTACTTTTGGAGTTTATAGGGGGCTAGTTCACATCCATAGACTCCAATCTCTGTGTAGTTTTGATATAGATATCATTCATTGGTCTATGCTTGGTTTGAGAGATGCAGAATTCTCTTGATTTCCTCACTAATTCTGGGTTGTACTGCACTATTGAGAATGTTCATGGATGGATGAACAAAGTCTTCAATGAATTTCTTATATGTGAATTCCTGATGTTTTTTCATGACCAATGAGGTCCAAAAGATCACTGGTTGTTGGTTCCCTGCATCATCCAACTTTTGTAATGGAAAAATGAACTTTTCTACTTCATAATAGATGAACATATAAATCAAAACAGAGGTGTAATTGAACACCTACTCTGTAGGAAATTTAATAAAGTTCTCATGAATATTGTTAGCCAAGAATTGAATGAAATTGAAAATCATAGAGGGCTTGTTGTTTGTGGAAAATGAGAGGAATCCTAAGATGAGCTCATCTACCCACTGATCAGAATGATAGCCTAAAATGTAAGAAATGATGGTGTTGATGGTGTTGGACCCGCCAACATGTCAAGGGGATCTCCCTGGTAAGAAGTCCCAATTAGACCTCAGACCATTTGGTGTAGGAGTCCAAGCAGTGGGTCATAAGGTAATGCCTTGATCGCAATGTCGCAAAGAGGCAAGTAGAATAACTCTGTCAACAACAAGGGTGTGACTGATGTAGTGAGTCAAGGAAGGTTTATAAGGGGTTCCAACACTTCAAAGGGGGAAGGAGGTGAAGGTGAGTTCTAGGTTGAAAGGGATCAGTCCCAACTCGGCTAGGAACACACAACACAAAGGACATGCACAACTTCCGATTGAGAAGTCCACTCGGATGTGGCAGTCACATCATACAAGGTAAGATATCATGTACAACACTCACGATCAGTCTGAGATGAGTTTGACAGTTGTTATAGCAAGGTTCAAGTGAAAGGTCTGTTTGATGTCTGGCAAGCAGTCGACATGGATGGTGACAACATTAGCAACACATGCAACACATTAACAACAAGATTCATATAATTACATGTGAATCTATTCATACATAAGTACGTAAGTTAAACAACACATATTATTAAAGCAACCGGAGCAGTCCAACTACAATAACAACATATGCATGAAAATGTGTTGGTTCTTATTATATAAAGAAGTGTAAGTCCCAATCATACAATACATGCATGTAAACCTTCTAGCCCCAATAATGGAACGTTATAGCCACATCCACCTGCTCCTCCAAAGAGATGTACTAGCTCAGTGCAGTGGAGAAGCCAAGGTGTGTTACAATACTGTCCAAGCCTTCTTCAAAATAGTCTTAGTAGAAGCTTGTCTGACCAAAAGCCCTTACAATGAGTGATGAGGGACTATTTATAGCAAAGGGTGGGGTGACCCTTGACATTCCCCCTTGTGATAGTTCAACTACCCTCATGACTCTTCACCCACTCTATGACTGTTACATCCAACCATTGGCACTTGACTTACACTTGACATGACTCGACATTACAATGCACATGTACTCATGTGAGACAACATGGCTTGAGTAAGCCTTGCAAGACATCATTGACACTCGGTCCGCTGTGATGAGACCGACTCTTTGACACACCTTTGATGGTGAAGATTTTGAGTTGATGCCAAGCTTAGTCGTCTGTGATTGTATGCATGCACCTCATGGTGACATCTTTCCAAAGCAAAGTCTTGCCTCCGTTGCAACCGGTGAATTAGTTCGGCCCCTTCATCCAACTCATCTTCTAACATGCGCATGGTATTATTAGGTATGGTTGAACTAACAACACACTAATGAATAGTGCCTATGCTGATCTTCAAGTGTGTGATGGTGGTCATGCGCATCAACTTGTCGAAGTACATGTTCAGCCCTAGTTGGACTTGCTTCTTACCTTTAGCTTGGTGAGTGTGTTGAATGGATTACATTGCATGCATGTGCTCAACGACATGCATGTTGCAAAATCCCTTGCAGGCGATCAACGACATTTCTCACCATGTATGCTCTATGTCAGCTACTGGGATGGATCCTTAACTTGTACGGGCACAGTTTCATCCCTGAGTGCATGTTGTGCCCACTGTTGTCCCTATTCCTATTGTAAATCATTCGCTTGTCTGTGCAGCTTCATTTTTTTCCTCAGTTGGTGCTTCTGCACATGCTACTTCTTGTTTGTTCCATTTTCTACCTTCGTGCGATCTTCATGTCACGTCATCACTTCTTCAAAATAGTTCTAGTAGAAGCTTTCATTGTCAGTGGATCTTCTTGATCTTGCACCTTTGTTCTACCTCTCTATTGTTAACAACCTTCCTCTTGCGTTCACTGCATTCAATATGTTGCCTTCAGCTTTTGTTCATGATGCTACTTGCTATGATGTTGCTGCTTGATGTCCATGCCTACGAACAACTTGATGTCTTCATGGGTAGGCAAGTCCATGGATGCTTGATTGGCTACATCCCCAAGTGTGCTTTGAATGGTGCCTTTGTCTTTTCTCTCTTAGAAAACATTGTACTTCTACTCATGAGAGGAAAATGAACACCTGGTATACCTGAAGACATGAAAACACTCACGCCAAGCAATCTGTCAGTTGAAAACCAAAATGAACATGAGAACTAACTTGCAACATACCTAGGTGAATGATCATGAAGGTTGCACAATTTCGACCGGGAGGCCCAGAGATCAACTACCAAGATTTCAAAAGGCATAGTGTGGGCCGTTGGGAGACTAATTTACTGCTGGAACTGCACAACGCGCAGCCAGCCTGGCTGCTGACTATTGGGATTGTGAAATGCGCAATTCCAGTTGGGAAGGACTATTGGCCTAAGGACAAATTTGTGTAATTTCTTGGGCCAAGCAGCCACTATCCTCTGGAAATGTGCAAAACAATCTTGAAGGCCAGTGCTAGGCAAGAATGTACAAATCTGGAGAGGAAGGTGAGCCTTCCTTCCCCAAATTGTGCAATTCAGCCTTGGTGAAGGCAGAGTTCGGGCCAAGGTTGACTCGACTTGCCGACGAGCAATTGAAAGCAACTAAGAAAATAAATGAACGGTGACACTAAGTGATAGCATAAGTGATTGATAGTGCATGAAAAACATGAATGAAAGGTTCAGAAAACATATCAACATGCATGTGGATGAGGTAGTGTTCCGGTTGGGCGAACATCCGTGCAAAACATATTCATGCATGCAACAGCAGTGAGATAGGAACGAAAACTGAAATAGATCTAGGACAAGCTATTATACATGTAAATGACAGAAAGCATTCAAATAAATCAAGAAAATAGTACTCCCACAAGAGAAAACACAAAAATCAATAGAAATGCAACACAAGGCATGAGAAGCGGACTTACCCCAAAACAACTGAGCTAAATGTGCCAACTACTCCTAGATGTGATGTGGGATGTCAGAGCTACAAGGTTGATGTGAGGAATGAGCTTTGTAGTGTCTGGTTTATGATTTTTGATACCATCGAGGTTATGGCATGCATGCCATGAATCTAGGGGAAGCGACACTTGGTGGAAGATTTTGGAATTTCTCCTTGCATGTAACCTCCAACTGCTAAACATAGATACCTGAAATAAGGGATGTTTTTTCATGCTACCTTGGGAGAAGTAGCCCATGCATGCAAGTTTGTTTTGCTCAGTCCCGGAGGGAACTAGTCAACTCAGCTGCACATGCAAGAGACTACTCGACTACTAGAGAAAAATAAACATTTCTAGCTGGGAGCTAGGCTGGCTGCCCAAGAGATTTGCGTAATTTCTGGGTAGAGCAGCTAACTGATTCCAAAATTTGCACAAATCCTAGGTTGAATAGGCTACTACTGGGAAAATTTGCACAAATCCTACTAGGAGGGTTGGCTGACAAGATTGCGCAATCCTGAAACCCAGCAGGTTGTCAGACAGGATTGCGCAATTCCTGGAGGGAAGGTTGGTTGCCCTCTAGAAATGCGCAATTTTCAAGGGGAAGCTACTTAGCCTGCAACTAGACCAAGTCTGAGTGAACAACTTGTGAGGGTAATGGATCAAGTTATGACTGACAAGATGCCTTTGTGCAAGAAAGACACTAAAGCTTGTCAAATTGACAAAGCAAGGCAAGCTACTATGAAGGTTGGAAGGGAGGCTCCAAAACGAGGCTAAGGAAAAATTTTGGAGGGTGGTTATAGCCGCTAAAACAGATGGAAATAATATTCTTGGCCTGATTAGGGAAAATGGAAGAAGGATATGGAGGATTCTTCTTGGGCAGTTGGGCATTTTTTGACAAGAAAATCTCAAAAAGTCTAGCTCTGGTGGCAAAGTCCAGCTTTTGATAAACCTGGGTGAGGGCTTCTAGGGAGAAATGGGCAACATTTTCCACAGTAGGGGCCAACATCATTTGGTTGATGGATTTGGTTGTTATGGTGAAAAGAATGTCACATGTAGGGGCAATAATAGCTCTCTGGGCGGGGACATAGCATGCTTGACATCTCTTTGAATGTCAAGGGAAAAATATAATGGGGGAGGTTTGACTCCCAAAGTCCAATCTCATCAATTTTATCTTTGTGCTTATCCTCTAACCAACAATAAAACTCCAGAAAATCATAGTCACACAGTGTTTCACTTATCCTATAATCCTTGTCTGCTAATAATATATGATCTAAATCTATGGAAGGGGAAATTAAAGGATTAATGGACTTGTCTTGGGTCTTAGTCTTAGGAGGCATGAATGTAAAATATTTATGAACAATATGAATATGTAGAGGAGGCTTACCAAGCTTAGAAACGATAACGTTCTGTCAAGTGAAAAGGAAAAGGAATGTCAGTGTATGTCGCAGTCCTGGTGGCAAAGAAGCTCTAATGGATATCACTACGGGAAATTATAAATAGTAAAAACAATGTGGAATGAAAGGTGGAGAATGACATGCTCATATTTATTTAAACATTGAGACAAAGTCCCGTTGGAAATGGCACAGGACCGTTAGGTTGAATAGTTACCTGGGAAAAATGAAATAAATGAAGAATGGGTATTTGGCTGGGAATGCATTCAATTGGCCCAACGGTCATAACAGGTGGCAAACAGTAAGTAGTGGAGGAAACGTGGTGGGACACGACAGGAAGGATGAAGGAAGGTGGTTTCTAGAGGGTGTAGTGGGAAGTAAGTGGTACCATTCATGGGGGTGGGGGGGTGCAAAATTACCACAATGCGCTACGTAAGAGGTAGGGTTGTGGATGAAGCAGGGGATCAGATCCCGAGGTGCCCGAAACTGCTAAACTTTAGTCACAAGAGACAAAGAGGATCTATCATCTTGTGCTTTAATATTTCTTTTCAAACTTAGGATAAGGGGAAATGCAATACATAAAGTACTTTATCCCCACGCACATGCTTCTCCTTTGAACTTAGGATAAGGGATATAAAATTAAAAGATTTTAAAAACCTTATATCATCATGCACATTATGCCCTTTTATGCTATCCTCAAACTTAGGATAAAATTTGTATATGCAAATATTTAGCAAACCACCTAATCTACCTACCCTTAACTAGACTAGCATTTTGTATTTTGATCTCTAGGGTGCACTTAGACTGGCAAACCCATTTTTATTTTTCTTTTATGCAAAATAAAAATGTATCAAACCTATCCCTTATTTCTCCTATTGACCCAAATTAAATAGCTGGATCAATGTCATTTTCTACCTAACTAATGATTTACCCAGATTAATTTGTTGTATAAACCTTTATTCTCTATCTAATTTACAGAAATTTAAAGGAGTTTAATCATGATTAAACTAAAGCTAGTGATTGTGGCATTTTGAACAAGCTGCACACAACTTTTATTTTATAGAAATGAAGCAAAAACTATCTATGAGTAGTGGCATTTAGACTTGCAACACTTTCAGTTTTATTCTTTTTTTATTTTCTTTCTTTTTGTGGGGTTCAATGTTTCTTCTTTTTCACTATTTTTGTTTTTCTCTTTATTTTTATTCTTTATAACCTCTTTTCATGTTTTTATTCTATTTTTTTTCTTTTATTTGGAAATCATTGGCATATTGACAAGTATTTACAAAATAGGAATCCTGAGATATAACACTCAATTACCTTTAGACCCTATAAACTATAGGACCCTAAAATTACCCAACATGCTAACCTGTAACTGAACATGTACATATATCCTGTCTCAGGGGACTCCAATTCCTTGAAGAATCCAACTATAACATGAAACTAGCTAATATATCTATCAAATAAATGTTCCTAAATATATCACATATTCACATAATGTCAGACAAAATCAAGGTTAAGAAGACTTCATATATTCATGCAAAACACTCATTCATTTGGAATTGTGGTTTCCAAACATAGCCAAAGGAACTCTCAACCAATTATTTTCTCTTACCTTTTTACCTTGTTAAAATTGAGTCTTATTACATGTTGTCATATCACCCAGGTTTTAGTTATATATAAACAAATCAATTAATTGTTACCTTGTGACACTAATACCAAACATGTTTCCCTACAATTGTTCACACATGTCAACTAAATGTTCCAAATATAAAGACATTATATCTAATAATTTTAAATCAACCTTTACTAATACTAACAACCATGTCATAATCAACAATCAACTCACAACCACAAATCATAATACTACAACTAGCACCCTTTTGCACTCAACTAAATATCAAACATCTCAACACATATTGTGTTAGTACAACTGTGTTAAAACAAGATTATTCCTTCATGCAATCTTATATACACATACTCATATCATGCAATTAATCAAACATTTCAAACAACCTGTAAAAATATCATGTTAGATAAACTAAATAGACAACATAATCAAAACCATACCTCAGTGTATCTTAGGGGAGGCTATCACATATGCACAAGTCAATCTAGATTAGTACGACACATTATCACAAGATATATCGACTCATGATACATAATAACATTAGGATCTTAACCTCAATGACCATAATCATCATGTGTATGATTGTAATGCATATACAACAAGTTAATTATCATGCATAACTATTTGATGCATATGCATATGACTGCATAGATTAACTAGCATCTCTTATGCATGTAACCACAACAATAATAGAATGACATGAATGTATATAACCATAATGCATATGACAACCATTAACAAACATTCTTGCATTCCCAACATAAAAAACTTGTATGATGATCTACTCTTACCCCAAGGTCTAGTGTTGCAACCTCACTCTAATAATATTCTACCCCTACTCTATCTCATCCAATATATCAACATCATAACATACCAACAACATCGTGATGACATAAAATTCATGCAATGACCTCATGCATGACAAACATAACCATGACAATGCATGAATAACAACACATTCCACCCATCCAATCCAAGTGAACAGAAACCCAATTTGATGCCACTTTGTAAAACCCTCCTCACACACTTACCCAAGTTCACTAGTCCACCAGGGTGAATATGTAATTAATAATTACTATGATATAACTCAACCTCAAAAGTATAGTTAAGGAAGTGGAATCGATGAACTGAAACTTTAATGACCTTCTTCAGAAGCTGCAGGACCCCCAAGAGCTAAACCACCCCTCTAGATGCCCAAATCCTGAGTCAGATTATTTTTTCACTAACTTGGCCTCCCATTCACATGCATAATTCTACATCCATGCAACTATATACCTCCATTCGTATGCATAAGCCTACAATCCAATGACTGCAATCCCAAATTCCCAATTATGTGCCTACAACCGCGAGTTTTGTGCCACGTTTTCAGGGCTAGACTCAAAATCATTGCTCATAACTTGATGAAACTTTCCAAAACATCAAAAGACACAAAGACAAATCCTCTAAGACAATTCCTTGATCAAGCATTCATTAACCATTCATCAACAAATCAAACATATCAAGAGAAATAGCTAGAACCTGTTATGAAGCCATGCTTATAACCAGAATAATAACCATGATAAAACACTCATCAAAGCCACATAATAAAAAGTATAAATACTCATAAAATGAAAGAGGAAAATAGCTCTTATTATCATATGCAAAAGCCAACCAAGGCAGGGACTTCCAGATACCACTTAGCCATAGATTGGGTTGAACCAAGTCTATCTTTTAGTGAATCACCCATGTGCCATATTCCAAGCATGAATGTCGGACTCACAAAAAAACAACCAGGTCTTCCTCAGGCTTTACTACATATCCTGCCATTACCAGTCAAGGGATTTCTAGGCCCGAACCCCTCACCTATACCACCAAGATTTACCACAATCCTTCCATTACT
This sequence comes from Pinus taeda, assembly GCA_000404065.3. NCBI lineage: Eukaryota > Viridiplantae > Streptophyta > Pinopsida > Pinales > Pinaceae > Pinus > Pinus taeda. Next base: position 81,712 of record APFE030510293.1, read on the forward strand.
GGTTAAGGGATTCCTAGGCCCAAACAAAGAAACATACACTACCTAGCTCTACCACAATCCTACCAAAACTTCTCAAGGGATCACTAGGCCTTAAAAAAACATGGATACCTCTAGATTTATTCACCAATACCTTAAGGAATTTTTTCGTCTCCACCCTAAGGCTTTACTGCATATCCTTCCATTATTGGTCAAGGGATTTCTAGGCCCTTAGGATTTTTTCTAAGACCGCCTCTCTCGATTCCAAACCTATTCGAAAATCCAATATCATCCAAAGAAAAGAACCCCATCACACCCTAGATATATAGAAATGTAAAGGAAAAGCTAAAACCACTGTGAGACTCGGAAAAATCCATGCCAATGACAGTAAGAGAACCAAATACACACATGCATGTACCCTACATGCCAAAAATAGCAAGGGAATCATACATGCAACTCAATCCTCCAAAGTAATCTCATTGAATTTGTTTGATTCAACTCTTCCTTGCTTGGTATTTTCCTACCTTTTCTTTCTTGTCCTTCCTTTCTCCAATGCTAGAGTGCTCCAAGAATGCTCTAAGTGTGTAAGAGTATGAGGGACAGAATAGAGAGAGATCTCCAAAACTGAATTAGAAAAAGTCTGACACTGACCAAAAGCCATGAATTGATCCTCAAATGCCCTTTTATTATTGAGGCCTCCATTTTCTTCATTTTCCTCTATCTTCCTTCAATTTCCTCTTCACATGAAACTTGTGACCTTTTCACCTTCCTTTTCTCCTAATTTCCTTTATTTTCATAAATAAAATGCCAATAAATGTCTTTACCTTTTCAATTCCTCTGCCAATTTACCCTTAGCCATAATAAACCAAATGAACACCCACTAGGATGTTTTTACCAACATTCAACTTGGAATACGTGTCCCATGAACTTGGTCATTTTTGCCTTTATTAACTTTATTACATGGATGTTTAACCTGGGTTTGTTACAATGGATGATTGTACTCGCATCCAGTAAGTGAATCGTGACCAAACCCCCTTCAATTGATGAATTGACCATGAATATGGGAATTTTTCCAGAAATTGCACCAAATCTCCAGTCACTCAAGAAAATCAGGTAGAACAAGGGAATCAATGGCAGTAATGTAAGAGGAGAAAAGTCGCCAATAGAGAAAAAAAAAAAAAAAAAAAAAAACCAACCCAATATACCAAAGGCACATCAAATACCAACAATTATAGTGCAAATAGGGAAGGTTCAATCCATTCAGGAAGTCAAAAAATGAGCCAAAAACTATGAAGCATTAGTAGATCTAAATGGAGAAGGATACCCCTTGCAAAAAGTTTCAGATCCAACTCTACAAGCTCCTCCCCATAAAAGTCTGGAAAACACTACAACTAGGGAGAACAAACCATTAGAAAACTCTCATAACTCCATGTATGATTTGTCAAAAGAAGAGGAATACACTTACCACTCCTAAAAGGAAGCTAAAGGCACGGTTATGTTGGCCAACTCAGCCGATGAGAAATTAGAGGCTGAAAAAATAAAGAAATATTAGACACATTGGGAGGAAAACTAAGAGAGAAATCCACAAAGAACAAATAGAAAAAGACAAATATATGGGGTGCCATAGCACTATCCCTCGCCAATTATCATATCCTGGAAGTTAATAAAGGAAAAAAATTACATCAACAGGGCCCTCGAAGGGGGGGAATCAATCTAAGAGTAAGTAATGAATATTGTCTACTATATTTTTGTTGATGGTGCTAGATACCGCTAACACACATGAGGTCTCCCTGATGTGAAGTCCCAATTATACCTCACACCATTTGGAGTTGGAGCCCCATCCATAGTATCAACCTAGCCACCATAAAACAAAGGTTCACCTTGGTTTGAACGGATAACATAAGAGATTACACAGACCTTGAACAAGCAAGTTGACATTGTGAAACACCGATTGTAATTTGTAAAAGGAGACCTTCACAAGCATGAGAGAAGAGTGAGTCTTTGAAGGAAGTAATAAAAATAACCTAAGAGATAAGCATGAGGGCATGAAAATATTCATTAGAAAAATATTTTTCACGTAACGATTATTAAAGTGAGTACAACACACATTCAATAAGATGAGTACCAAAGCCACCAAAATAGTTCAATTTCTTCAGTATATATTAACACAAAATATATCGTGAACATCCCAGGAATAGTGTTAAAACATTCTTGATACATGCATGGAAATGTGTTGGCTAGTTGAGTTTCAATTAGGTTAAAGATCAAAGTACACATTTACAATGATGAGGCACTCATTCCAATACTGGAACATTAAGGAACTTCATGCTTCTCCAAATAATAGTTTTCTCTCATATTCCAAATAGAGAAGCCAAGACTAGTTCTCCAAAACTTTAGGCCTCAAAAATCCTTTTGCCTGAGTTATGAGGTTGCTTTTATAACAAGAGGAATGACCTTTGATCTCCCCTTGACTCTTGGTTTTACCTCATGACTCTTGGACTTCTAATGTGTCCTTTGGAATTATAAACAACTTTGAACTTATAAATGACCTTTGGACTTCTCCATGTGAATTTTGGAATTATATACAACTCTTTTGTCCATATATGACTATGTGACTCTTTGTATTAGATATATAACTCTTAGACTTCCACAAGTCCTTTCCTTGCAAATACATCATTACATTCCACATGATGATGTGGCATAACACATGGACACACATTAACCATTATGATGAGACTTGTGCAAGTTACAGCTTGGCAATGATGAAATGGATTTCATGATGAGGTGGAAACCCCAAGATGTCTTCCTTGTTGATTCATCTTGCATTCTTGATAGTAGATCTGATATATACTTCATATTCATGAAAGATACACTTTGTTGCTTATCTTCACCCTCCAAAGGGTTTTGGATGAGCTTTGGAATCCTATAAGTCATCACGCAATGTCTTCTTTCTGTCTTGTTCCATGATCTGCTTCATGTATCCATGATATCTCTCTTTTGTTCTTCTTCTCTGCAGGTGTCTATTTAAGATTTATCCTTGCTATCTACTTTGGGCATTACCTTTTCATGCTAGGAAGGTACTCATACTAATAAAAATCATTCATGACAAAGAAAAATTAGTATTAAAAACATCTATTCTATCACTAGCTAGCTCATGAAATGATCATCTCGTGATAGGACTGTGAAAGGGTTGAAAGAACAAGTCTTGATGGGAAAAGCGCAATTGGACTCATCAATGCCTTAGAAATTCTCTACTATTCATTTTTTATTGCACTAAAGGCAGTGAAAGTTCAAGGCCCACAAGAGGCCTTCAAGGTGCACTTGTGCACTCAATCAAGAGAGAGAGAGATAACTCAAGGGTGCAAGACACAGGTCTAAAGCACGAAGCAGAAACATTCATTGTTCAGTGTGTGCTTGTGTATGAAAGGGACAAAGGAAAGCATAGGGGTGCACACCGAAGAACAAGGGATCAAGATTTGAGCCTTCCCAGTGCACTTGTGCACTCAAGAGGAACTAGGAGAGCACAGGGCTCACAGTCAAAGCACGAATCTTGCATGCTATTGCTTTGAAATGTGTCATCCACTCAAGGAGGCGCAATACTTTGAGTCGAAGGAGTGCACTCAAATTAAGGCTTCAGGATTGTTGTTTGTCCCATGTTCCCTACAAGAAGAGAGAATGATGAAGGCTTCAAGATTTGTGACTCCGCCATGTACCCAAAGGAAAGAGAAGGATGAAGGCTTCATTCTTTGTGACTGCGCCATGCACCTTTAAAGAGAGAGAGAATATCCTTGTTATTCTGAAGTGTGCTTTGTTTTTCCAAAGTGTGCTTCATTGTTCCGAAGTGCACCTTATTATTCATAAGTGTTCTTCATTGCTTCAAAGCATGCTTTTCTCTTTCAAAGTGCAATTTTGAAGGGAGAGAAGGTCCTCGTTCTTTCGAAGTGCACTTTTTCATAAAAAGGAGGCAGAATAGGAGCAAGTCACTTATCTTAGGAATTTCTAATGCACTGAGAGAGGGAGGAGACCTTAGAAAATACTTAATTCACAAGTATGGGAGGAAAAGATATGTCAATTAGGCTTATGAATAAGCTACACTCATCACATATTAAGATGGCTAATGCCTTCACAACTTGCACTAGGCTGAAGAAAACATGAAGACGAAACTTGCAAAATGTGAATGATATTGAAAGCGAGACATGCCAAAGAGAAGATAACATGAAAACACCACTTATTAAAGTGAAATCAAGTCAAAACGATAGTCGTGAATGTGAAATAAAAAGTTATGGAAGCAAAAGTGTGTAAGAGATGATAGTTTTGAAAACTCACCAAAATAGAAGTACAAAAACAACAAAGGTGATGGGGACTGTCAAAAAATGTGTGTAGTGGCTCTCGACATGAGTTGAACATCGTATATCAACTATCTTGATGAACGGTTCTATTCTTGTTTTATTTCATAAAGAAAGTGTGCTCATGAGTTCAACCAGGATTGTGCATGTGTGAGGAAGTGACTTTACAGTTCAAAGCTAGGAAGAAGACTTGAAACCTTTAGAAAACATCAATCCATGAGGTAACCACTGAGAAACAGATCATAAGATCCTCAATAGGCTCCAAAATTCAAGTGTAGGCAAAATTTTGGAGGTTGTTGATCGCAACGTCAAAACTTGGTGATGCACTGGTAGAACTCTAGCTTTTCTCTTTAGGTTTAATTATCTAAGTGCAAGGTATCAGTCCTTCAAGAAGTATTGATTCATATTGTGGAATATCTTAGCTTCCCCAGTTAACCCGGTTAAATATATAGTCCCCTCCATTCCCTTACACAGTTAATAACATATCAAGGCTTGGGAAAACATAATTATTTCGATCTAGGAAAGGGTAATATAACAGTGAGTTTAAGATAATCAAAGTATGAGTTTTCATCTTTGGTGTTTCTCTGCTGCCTAGACAATACCCCACTGAAGTCACTATAGGAACACAAGAATTACTTTGTTTCCAGCAAGCCTCAATAGTACCTCAGTGAAATTACTTGTTTCACTTCTCTGCACTGGAAGCCTTTCTATTCTTTCACCCTTTATTTATTTTATTTATAAAACTATGCTTAGGCACTTGCTTTTTTTATGGGTGGAAGAAGGATCCTGAATTATTGAGATAAGAAGAGGTTGTTCCTTCAGAGAAGGTAATATAGACCTTTGATATTGGTTTACTTACTAACTTATTTTCCCCTTAGATCTCTCTACATGATTAGATCGACAAGAGAAAACACTATTTACTTACAATGCTGGGTTTGAGGAATGAGGATCCTAGAATAGATACATGCTTTATAGTTCGAGCAAAGGCTTTACATTTGAGTGGATAATATTTTCCATTTAGACATCATGGAATTTAAATATATGTATACCCAGATAGAGAATAGGTTTTTGATTATCCAAACATTATTCGCCATCACAATTTCCCTTTTCAAGTTTTGACACATTGTATTTTGATACAAACAAGAGCTTCTTTCATGCAAAGTCTTATTAACCAAACATGAAAGAAAAGACATGACAAAAAAAAAAAGGCAGAAATGAGAGACAACCCAAATGGAGACTAAACCCAAAATCATCATGTAAGACAAAAATATGAAAACAAAAGAGATGCAAAAACTAGATGGGAGATGGAAAGAAGGTGGATGCAATGCAAAGGAAACTAAATGAAACTAAGCCTACTCCTAACCTAACCAGCTAGAAGGTTCAGGCTAAGTGTAATGATATTTCTAATGAAGCCACTGTAATAAGTCTTGACCTGCAAACACAAAGGTAAGAGAAATTACAAATGATATATGATAATGTGAAAAAAAAAGATACAATATTGAAAATATTGCACAAAATGTTGAAAGTCTTTCCTAGTTGTAGGAAGATGTACAATATTTAACCAAACTTCTACCTTACCTTTTCGATGAAAATCATAAGTAAACAAAATTTGATGTTTCCTTGTGAATATACCTACACTTATATTGTCTTGCATAGAAAACATCAAGAGAGATCGAAACTTGCTTCTAATAAATGGGCTTGCTAAGTAAGATGCTTCTAACCGATGATATATTGGATCATAAAATTCAAAATAATCCTCTTGGAGACCCTGAAATCCTTGGGTGAAATAATTTTCAAATAATGGTGTGGAATCAAGATGAAAATATTGCGAGGAAAAATATATTTGATCATAGTTATGAAGTTTGTCAAGATAGTGAGATCCCAACATAACCATCAACGAAAGTTGAAGTGCCTAAAATGCTTGATAAGTATCCAAATATTGACATGATAAACCATAAAGATGAGCTGATGTAAAAAAACCATAATTAGGTACACTAGTGGGAAACTGATCAATTGAATGGAAGTTGTTAGGACAAGAACCATGATCATATGAGATGATTAAGGTATAAGATTCTCAGTCAGGAGACAACAAAGATAAATCAGTTTGAACAACTTTAAAAATGCTTTGAATGACAGAATAATCTTCCTTGTATGTTGAATGTGACAAACCATCTACTTGTGACTAGATACAACCTATACTGACATCATAATCATTAAAAACGAATCCAAATATGGAAAACACATGAAACCAATCGAGATGTAGCAAATGAAAAAGAGGAACTTGATTCAACAAATAACACAAGCATGCAGAAAAGAGGATATATTGTGCCATTAAGAAATAATTAGTATCAGAATATTCACAAGAAGGATTAGGAGCTAGATGTTTTCAAAATAATGTGATAGTTATGAATCCTTTGGCCAATTCTAATATTTAGAATGATCATATTCACAGCTTCACTCATCCATGCAAGGTATAGATTATGTTGGGCATGGAATCCCCCCACGACATGTTTTGGGGCTCAAAGCCCAAAGTTTTGGTCAAATATATTGTAAGACTCCAAGAATTGTGGGCGCAAATTGCGTAATGTACATTGAGTCATACCGTTGTCCACCCTAAGTTTTGTAATGTAATGTAATGTCATGTTGGCCTACCCATGGTCTGCGGACCATGGGATTGTATAAATAGAGTGAGGCTCTAAGTTGAAAAGAAAAGGGGAGATAGAAGAAATGGAATGGAGTCCAGATTATAGAGAGCATAGAGGAAAGGTCTAAGTGTCTTGGGTCATAGTAGTATGAAGAGGCTCTACAACTGAGTGCGCAGAGGCCTAATAGAGTCCACAACTGAGTGCACGGACCCCTATAGCTGAGTGCGCAAGGCGAGGTTGAGTCTGTAACCCAAGAAGAAGAATAATAAATAGAAGTTTGATTCCAAATATTGTGTATCTGCTTTTGTATTACTTTCTATGAATTTATACTATCTTGTTTATCACGCACACTTATATGAATACTGAACACTATTAAGTATAATTGGGCTCATATAGATAAGTTAAGTAATCAAATAATATCAGGTTAATAGTAAGGAACTTGGGTAATAACACAGATCGCGCCTCAAGCAGGGTTGCACGAAGGCAACATCGCAGGCTGCGAGGGACTGATAGATGCACGTAGTGACGTGCGCGCGAGGTCTAACCATGGACCACCAAAAAAGCCATCAGACATCTCTAGGGTGTAAAAACCTGGTTCTAGCACCCTCCCATACTACTTCAGGTGAGACCTCAGTCTGTGCTTCATGGACTATTGCCAAAAGGGCCAGTAGAACCAAGATTTGTTTGGCTGAATCACTTATGAACCTAGGTCATGCCCCTATAAGCCAAAAAATGGTTCTATTGTCGGGACTGCGATCGGCATAAGGGATGTCTGATGTCGTATCACTGGAATCCAACAAATAAATAATTTTAAGGGTGGTTGGACAAGAAGATTCACGAGTTCGCGGCACAGGAAAACAGGAATCCACGAGTATCTAAGGAAAAGTGGTTGGAGCACTACTTATATATGGAAATCCATGAAATTTTCTTTGCATCCATTCATTCTAAGCTATATGGGTGGATCGCGAAGCTAGCAGATAGTCAGGGAAGGTGTAGGCTTGAAAAACCAATCGTGTGGACTTCGGAATTAGTGCGCAGTCTAGAAGCAACATGAGAGAAGATTGTGTGAGTCGTGGACCATCGGCTCGATCTAATTATAGGAGGATTTATCATTGAGTTCGCGGTAGATATGGGAATCAGATATAGTGAGGTGAAGCAACGCTTCCTCAAAGGACTGGGAGGTAATTATATTAAATCTTTGAACACTTGGATTAAGATGTTATTGTGTGAAAAGTGGGTTATGTGAATAAATTAATGTTTGGGACTACACAAATTGGGAATATCTACAAATCAGAGGTAGTGAAGAATTAGAAGATAGTACCTTAATTTCACCTTCGCGGGAAAGTGAGGAAGAGCTCGCGAGAGTTTCTGCAAGAATCACGGTCAGTCTGATAAGGCAGCGAATTATGCACTTATCACCTCCACCACATCGCCACCTGTCTCACCCTCCTCACCTCCATCTCCACCCACCCCACCTTCGCCACCACCACAGTTCAGTATGGCGAGTGCGACCAAATTACCGGTATTCATAGGAGTAGGGAATGAAGATCCAGACCAATTGTGGTTCGTGGTAAGGGCGGTATGGGAAGCACAAGGTGTCGTGGATAACAATATCAAGAAGGCTACGCTGATAAGCGTGTTTCAGGATCATGCATTAACATGGTACATCAAGCATTCTAATGACAATCCAAACGTAGGAATCGCAGAAATCCAGACCGTGCTGAACAAGGAATTTAGCGGGCCAAAGTCAAAGACACAATCAATTATTGGGTTTAAGGAGATCGCGATGCTCCCGGGCGAGACCCCCCGGGATCTAGACCAAATACTGAAGAGTATGATTTGCAAGGCCAACATGACTTTGACGGATGTACAGCACCACGCATGGTTTGTAGCATCACTAACACTGCATTTAAGGATAGCGTTGTCACAACAAAAACTTTCCACCTAGGTCAAAGCTTTGGAGATGGCAATGAGATTGCATGAGACCCCTATACAAGAGCCTGATATGGGAGTCCAACAAATCCATGTGCAACTGCAAAATCTGTGTCTGGAGATGCAGAGTTTGAAACAGGATAGGACATCTTGGCTAGAGGCGCACGAGGAGGTATGGTGCATAAAATGTAAAGGCCAGGGGCATGACAAGGACCACTGTCTAGTGTCCACAAATTACTTGGCGAGAGGAGGGCCGATGCTGTTAAGACATGAGGCACAAGCAAGACCAAGCACGACACCTGCACTATGGTGTGCGATCTATTAGATAATAGGAAAACACAATATGGATAATTTTCATCTATTGTAGAAGTATACGCAAACATCCCAGCAATTATTTTGTAACTTCTACAAGTAGGTAGGCCATGATGAATGCACCTGTAGAAGCTACGAACTAATGATGGATCGGACTCCTACCTACAGGGTGCATATTGAAACATGAGCCCTCGATCCAAATACAGGAATGGCACGCGCTGGATTTCAAAGGTGCGGACGAGGTCGAGGTGGAATGAGACCATGAAGGGGTCATGAACAGCTAATTTGTTACAATTACAAGGGGCGAGGGCACCATGCCCGCGATTGTACAAACCCAACAAGGACATCATGTTTGTACTGTACTCAATTTGATCATGAGGCAGAAGACTGCCCTACATTGATAGTGAAGCTATGCGAAAAAGGGTACTCCAACCTCCTTCGACTCAAAATTTGCAGATTGTGAGGTCTGAGCTGCGTGAAGAAGACCCGAATGTAAACATAGTGCTCAGGAGCGATATGACCACTGGCGATGATAAAGGTAAGTAGTCAGAAGAAAGTGTGTGGGTTCACAAGGCTCCTACAAAGGAACCCGAATTTGATTTAGAGCGTGCGAAGGAGACACTCATGGAAACTAAGAAGAGCTTCATGGAGGCCTCCACTTCAAGTAGTAAGGATCAACTAGAACCAAGGATGGATCCTTCAATGCTCACTACCTTTCTGGAGACATGCATGAAACTGCTATGTGACAGCAAGACAGTAAAAGGACCACAGGAACTTATCACTAGCTGTGCGTGTCCAAAAACTTGGAAAGCATGCATTGCGCACAGGAAGGGAAATGAGGTTGACTGCGCAAATCGATGAGTATGAAATGGATCAGGTAATCCTGGATCTTGGATCGGACATGAATGTACTGTCAAAACAAACATGGGAACGCATGGGCAGACCCGTGCTACAATTGTCTCCTATTCAGTTAAAAATGAAGAACCAATAGAAGATCTTGCCCATGGGAAGATTGCAAGGGGTAACGATGGATATTGAAGGTGTGAGCGCATAGGAGAATTTTGAAGTGATAGATATTTTCAATGCTAGCAATCCCTATCCCACACTACTAGAACTAGACTGGGCCACTGATATGAATGGAGTCATAAATCTGAAGAAGTGCAAAATGATTTTTGAGAAAAAGCCACTATGCATAGTAGTACCGCTAGATCCAGCCGAAAGAGCGCGATACACTGAACTGGTTTGCGACAATGATAGTGATGACGATCTCGATTGCATCTACAAGATAATTGCGTGAGAACATGATTGGGTGAATCTAACTATAGATGGAAGGATTTCGTGGGAGCGCGAAAGCTCCTGCACTTCGGATTCAGATGAAGAAATAGAACGATTGAAAAATCAGCTGCACGAAGTAACAAGGCTCAGCTGCAATACAATGATGAGATCACTACACTGCGTGACCACAAAGGTAAGGGATCTACCTACATATGACAGGTTGCTGAACAAATTTTAAAGTGCAGTACCAGAATAGCAGCGGTTCGATGCTCTGAAATGGGCACTATGCGCGACACTCGCAAGATGGTGGGGTACACATCAAAGAAGTTTTGAGGACTAGCAAGGATACAAGAGGATGATGCACCTATGATTTGGGAAACCGCAGATACAGCTAGTAGAAAAATATGATGGATGGTGTTAACACCCAGGTTGTTCCCTATGACTCCCAAGGGAATACGGCCGGGGTAACCACTAACCAATCTTTGGACTACAGCTTCTAGCCCAGCTGTATTCAGAGAGGGCTCTCTCTGTAAGGTTTGTCATGTTTTAGTGAAGTTTTAGCTGTTATGAAGTGATTTTTGATTGTTTTTTATGTTTGTTTGGGAGATGCTTCTGATAGTTTTAGAGTCTGTCTGCAGGTAAAACTAATCCATTGGGCAATGGGGTCTTTGGCTGTTGTTTCCTTGAGATCCTGGCTTGAGTGTAGCTGGAATTACAGGGCCTGTGTGTATTTCATAAAACAAACTGTAAATTGTGAGAGCGGAATGGAAAACAAATAGCAAAGAGCAATTAAGGATTCTTTACTAAGCTGGGGAGTGTGAAGGAGATCTATTATTTAGGAGAAATTACTTGAATTCCTGAAATAACAGAGCCCTGTGATGATATAGTATTAAAGGTAGCACTAATGAATTACTCTTTAAATACCTTAACTGAGGAAAACATATGAAACAGCTAGGATTGAGCTCAGGGTAATCAAAGATTAAATCCTGGGACTATTCTTTTTCCTGACCATTTAGATATTGAATACATGGAGAGCTTTGAACGATATATGAAAGTATAACAAACATATATGTAACAGAGAGTAACGAGATAACTTATTGAGCCATGGAATACACAGGAATCCTCCAACTTTGAGCCATACACCATCAAGAGATCAAGAGACACAATGCTTGGAGAAATCCCATCATTCTTTGTATTAGCTGTCTGAGAATTTACAACATCAGAGTAACAGAAGAGATATCAAGAGATTCTTACATCCGGAGTCCAACCCTTGCTAACAAATGCGAGGGGGAATATATAGAAGTCTAATAGAAAAATATCTCAGGCATTAAGTCATCTGAGAAGAAAATATCTTCTTACACTCGTACATGGCTTGTAGATGAGAAGTAATTACAGTCTTAAATGAGTTATAAAAGCTCTTAACTCCCGTCAGAGTAATTTTTGACCTTTGGGGTTTGCGGAGTCGGTTGAGCGGCTTTATCATAACTGCTGAGTGATGTGCTGTGCAGCTGTTACTTTTCTGTGTCTTCTTGGCCCTGCCACCTGTGCTTGCTGATGCTGTTGTTGCGGCCGAGTACCTATGCTGAGTTGGCTCAGCATCTTCATACCTGCTGATGTATCTTTTGTCCAGCTGTGTATGTAATACAAACCCTTTTGCTGAAGAGAAATATGTGATTGCTTAACTTTGATTCAAAAGCAATCCTATTAATTCCTGCCATGTCTTTGGAGGAGGCAGCTGATGTTTCAAAATTGACCCCAAGGTCTCATCAGCCTCTGTATATTTATAGAAGTGAGGGGGCTCATTAAATAAGTGTGTGACTTCATTTCTAATAAAAAACAAATTATCTAATATTTCAAAAAGAATTTGCCCTGTTACTGGGCCTACTCCTGAAGATGTACTTGGTGCCTCAGCAATCTGTATTGCTGCGAAATTGCTTACTCTCTTGACATATTTGTCATGTGAGAGTAATTTTCTTGATTCTAACAAGATGAGGAGCCCTCTGTCCTGCAGAGCTAAGAACCTATTCTGAAATTTATTGATGTCAGCTTGCATATCCTGGATTCTTCTGTCCAGGGTCTGAATTAGGTTCTTCATTGTCAGGACCTTTTTGATTAAAGAGATTGTTTCAGTCCCGTTTCCAATTCCCATTCTCACCAGCTGGGAACTTGTCCTGTAATTGAGCACTTCTATCATCTTGGGGGCAATCTCAGGCATATTGCCTAGAGATTCCCTTGCTCTTTGCAATTCTTTTCTTGCTCTACTAATGAGTGCCACCTGCTCATATATGGCCTCAATATACTCCCATTGGTTGGTTATTGATTGTCCAATGGTGGTCCAGATAACTTTCTTGAGCTCTGTTGTAACTTTATCAAAACTGAGCTCCTTTTCTAGCTCTGCAATTCTCTTCTTCAGAGCTTTCACTTCTCTTTCCCTCTCAGCCACATTTTGCTTAGATTTGTCATATTTTTCATTTATCTTTGCTAGGCTGTCCTGGGCTTGGCTGAGCTCTGACATCTGAGCTTCCAGTACCTGTATTTCTTGCCTCAGCTTCTGCATGTCCAGGCTCTCAGCCTGCTCTGTTGTTGGTGCTGTGGTGCCTGGATCATCCTGCTGAGCCTGTTGTTTTGGAGGGACAGTATCTTGAGGGGTTTCCTCAAGGTTTATTGCTTCTGTAGGTGGCTTTGAAGATTGCCCTGCCTCCCTCCTCTACAATGCTGCTTCCAATGTAGTCTCTGTATCTTGCAGCTTTTCCTGTGTTTCTATCAGATCCTTGTATAATGTCATCAATAAGGAAGCTGCATCTTTTTCTTGCCTCTGCTGGGCAACCTCATTTTTCTGTGGGTGGAGAGTTGTGGGGATCTTCAATTTTTTCTTTATTGCAGCCATGTCTACATCCCTCAGCTTAAGGACTTGTTGTACAGCCTTAACATCATTGGGGTCATGCCCAAACTCTATGATTATTTCTTCTAGTGCCTTGATTATGTTATCTTTAGCTTGGGAGGATGCTTTCTCCAATTCAAGCTATGCTGCAGTGTTGTTTAGGCTATTCTGCAGCCTGTAATTAATCAAGGTCTTGCTTGCCAGAGTGGCATAGACCATCTCACCCGTCTGTTTGTGAAGCTCGATCTGATCTATGGGGTGGATGTCTTTCGACAGGACTTCCAAATTAGTCCTGATATAGTCTGCAGTTGTTTATGGTTGCTGCACTGTCGGAGTAAAGTGGCTCATGGTCATCTTGCCTTCCTGCACATCAAATGCAGACATGAGCCTTTGCTGATTTGCTGGAGCCATATTTAATAGGTGATTGTAGAGCCAAATTTTTATTGGCTCACTCCTTCGTTTGGCCTCTTTAAACTGTTCTTTTATAGCTACAGCTGTGCTCTGCTGTTTCCCTGAGGAGCTCACCTCTCCTAGTGCTGCCTTATCTTTCTCCTGCTGCAGGGAGCTGGCAGAAGTCTCCATGCTTTGCATTTCCTCCTCTGAGAAGGGATTTAGCCTTTGTCTCTTTTTTGCTGTTTCAGTGAGGGGGGTTTCCCTCTCTCTTTTCTGCTAATGTCCTCCCTTTTAGGGGTTTGGAGGATGGAGGAGTCTACCCTGGAGTCTTGTCTTGTAGGTGCCATGGTGTTGTTTTTTCTTGGGTAGCTGTTTGGGCCTCTCCTTTTTGTTGTCCTGACCCTGTTGGTCTGCTTGTTGCTGTTCCTGCTGGGTTGTTGGTCCTGTTGGCCCTGTGGTTTCCATGACTTTTCCTTTCCTTTGCCCTGCCCTGTGATTTGCACTTCCTCTTGTTGTGTTGCAGAGGATGAAGCAGCTGCTTTTGTTTGAGGATTTGGCAGAGAAGGCACCTGAGAAGGACATTCCAAGTCAGCCATTTTTAATAAATGCCTTCTAGCCCTTTCAACTAGCTCTTCTTGAGACACAGGCTCTTCTAATGTGTTTCTTCTCCACTTCGGTTGGTTAGCATGTCTTAGAATGTGGAACCTGCTCTGATGCTCATAGCTAGAGAGCTTGCATTTCTATCTTCTCAAGGATATAAATTTGTTGGGGTCATAGGGCTTCCAAAGGAAGCTTTGTTTTAGGCCAAGGCCTTCCAACATCCTATCTGCTTCTTTCCATCCTTCTCTTCTGTTTAGGATGAAGTGGCCTAGCTGGTTTCTAACCTTAAGCTGTGCCCTTTTTCCTTTTCCTGCAAAGTGCACCTGGTCGGCATTGCCAAATTGCCTGAAATACTCCAGGGCAAAGAGCCTCATGGGCACAAATTTGGGCAGCTTGTATGGCCGCAGCTCACACCCATATATCCTAATCACAGTGTAATGCTGGTAAAAATACCAATCTCCTATGCTGTAGGCACTGGACAGTTGCAGAATCCTCTGCATTTCATTAGGGAGTCTTGGAGGGGGGGCTGTCAAGAGTAGAGACATGGCTGGATGAATGAATAAGTCTATGAACTCAGTATATGTATATGGTGAATATGCACCGACGTGGAAGACTGAGCTCCAGTATACCACTGATCTTGGGTTTCCTGCTGCATCCGTTCTCTTGATTTCAAAAGAGAAATTCTCATGTTGATAATACAAAATGAGATGATAAATATATGAGGTGTCTCTGAACACTCTCTCTCTGGGTAAGTGCAGAAATTGCTCATGTATCTTGTCATAGATATATGTGGCATAGTCGTAACAAATGGGGGCCTTACTAGGGGAAAACCTTGTCATCATTACTAGCACAGTTTCCTCTATGAACTCCATTGAACTGTACCCTAGCACTGAGCTTATCATGTATGCTAGGTCCAGGCCCAGTTGATTTAAATAGCCATCAAAGATGGGAGGATGCAGCACTGTGTCAGATTTATTGATAAACAACTGATTAAGCTTAAGGATCTCTGCCTGTGTAAGTACCTTGGCTCCTTGATTGATTAGGTCCAGCAGGGATAAAGGAACCAATTTCCTTTGAGTCTTGAATTGGACCATCTCCCTGATGGCCTCAGGGGTGGTGTAAAATACAACTGCACCTTGTGGGTTGAGCACAGCCCTCTGTGCAGGGTCATAACAGGCAGCACACAAGTGGATGAGTTCAGGGAACCGGTTGACCTGAGGCATCTTGAAGATTGGGAGGGAGGACTCCCAAATGCCTAGGATATCTGTTCCATCTCTGTGCTTAGCCCTGAGCTCATTTAACAAATGAATGTGAAACGTACATTTGGATGGGGCGTCCTCCGAGATTTGGTAATCTAGGTCTGCCAAATCTTGCCAGTCTAGCTCTCTCTGAGGAGCATTCAAGGGAGTAACATTAAGGGCTACTGATGCTGAAGGGGTATCCATGTCTGTTTCAAATATTTCTTTGAGATGACGAGTGTGTTAACCGAGAAAGTGGAATTGCGAGGAACAAAAAGCAGCAAGGTTGCTATACAGAAGAATAGGGCAGTGCCGAGCTTTTTGAGAAGGCTTTTTATGCAGTTTAACAGACCTCCCTTGGCAATTTTAGGAGCAGGCTAATAAGTTCACGATTGCGCGAACAGGGAAGGGTTTTGACTGGAATTTGAAGTATAAGAATGGCTCCGCCACTGTAATTCAACCTTAAACTATTCAGGGGAGACAGGATATACTTGGTTTCCCGGTAATATTTCAGTTTTATGCCTGGTTCAGGTGGATTTTACAAGAAATTGCGAAAAACCAGCTTACGAGGAGATGAAGTGGCAAATACTTGTTTAGCTAGTAGCTGGGAACGAAAGAGTAATTGGGTTGGCACTCTGAGCTTCTTCGGATGGTCGAAAGTTGGCTGGTAGACTGCTGGTCGTAGTTTGCATGTAGACAGCACAGAGGTCCTTTTCACCAAAAATAACAAAAAATGCAAAAAACCGTAAAAATATGGCCTTTTTGCTTTATTGGCGCGTTTTTGGAATGACGTCAGCATGACGTCAACATGCGGGTCCGGGATGGATGACGTCAGCAGGACGTCATCGGGTGATGTGGCGGCCTGAGATCGGTCCACAGGAGCGATGAGGTGGCGGCCAGGTGGGCGAATGGGGGACGAGGTGAGCAGTCGTGGCGATGACGCGGGCAACAGCGGGGCGGGGACGTGGGAAGGACAGGTGTCGCCATATCGGGCCCCCTCCTGCACGGCAAGGAATCTGTCAGAGGGGGCTCTGACGGAGCTTGGCCGCGACACCTGTCCCCGCGTGACGCAAGCGTCTGACAGATATCGGAAGGTATCTGTCGGACGTCGGGGGCCTTCCGAAATTCATAGGAGCCGTTGATCTGCGGGCACGCGATCTGACGGCTGTCGGGCCAGGAACCTGCACGGCGGATAAGGTCAGCATTTATTAACAGTCGGTCGTCGGGCCCCTCCGAAATTGCTGTTAGCCGTAGATCTGGCGGAGCCACGATCGGACGGTTATCGGGTCAACAAGCTCCGCGGAGGCTAATAGTCAA
Source organism: Pinus taeda (assembly GCA_000404065.3). Taxonomy (NCBI): domain Eukaryota; kingdom Viridiplantae; phylum Streptophyta; class Pinopsida; order Pinales; family Pinaceae; genus Pinus; species Pinus taeda. The sequence goes on from APFE030510293.1 coordinate 98,627, forward strand.
CGGGCGGGTTTAAAAATTATATTTCTTGGCAGGCGCACCCAGCGGGACCCTCCACTTTATGGATGATTTTCAAAGGTTTTTTACGGTTTTGTTTGTAAAAATCAACTTTGTCCGCCAACATTAGGAAACGGTGAAAAACAACGAATTTTATGCAGAATTTTTTGTACAAAATATACAAAGGCAAAACTATAGGAAAAGGGGTTTCTGATGAAGTTTATAAAAAAGGCGGAAAGTGGCTCCCGACCTTAGGATAAGGCGGGGTAGGTGTATTATCATGAAATTTTCATCCTTTAATGGTTTAGGGGGTCAAAAAAAGGGTTTCTTTAAGGGTTTTAAGGCAAAAATGGAGACTTGGGTAGGGGAATGGGTTCAGATGGGAAAAAGGGGTTGCACATGGGTTCTTGACCTTAACCAGTTGTTAATTCAATTCCCAGGGAGTAGAAATTATGGCTATAGTGCCAAGGAGGGGATATTTATACAGTGTGTGGGGTTTATACACCATGGTGTTATAATAATAGGGAAAATGAAGTATAGGGAGCTAAATATTAGAGTTAGTTGTTAATGTGGGGGGAAAATATGGATGAGGATCAGTACAACCAAGTTTTCTTGAAAACAACTTGGAGTCAAGAGTAGATCAAAATGAAAAGACTTTTACACAAGAAATGTGGCTTTTAAAGGCCATAAGAACCATCATAAAACTTTAAGTTTTCCTTGTGATCATACCTGGTGCAAGGGTGTTAGTTATGAGTGGAAAACAAAGCGAGAGAGGGGAGTTAGACATGCTCCACTGTGTCATTTTGCCTGTAATTTTGTATAGAAAAGTTGATCTTGGGGGAACACCACTTCTGCAACCACATCTACCTACCCAACTAGTTTGCCTAACATTTTTTATTCCTTCTTGGAGGGTGCACTTGGACTTGCAAACCCTTTGTGTGCCTTTTCTTTTATATTGGCCTTTTTTGCTTTCATTTCCTATCTAATACTACCCTTATTCCTTCCAAGGCCCCAGATTAAGCAGTTGGGAACCTTAGTTTCTCTACCTAGCTACTGATCTGCCAAGATTAAACAGTTTGGACAGATTTCTTTCTCTATTCTACAACATCAATTGAACATATGGCATGACCCAGATTAGACTGTTGGGTCATCCACAAAAATTTTAATAGGCCTGAAGGTATGTACACACCTTGTCTTCTTTTGCAAATATGGATCCTTTGTAGCAGCAAAGTGGAGCATATTTGGCACTTGAATTTTGCTAATCATGAGATATGAAACCTATTGGTATAGGTAACCAACAGTGGCTCCACATGGGGATGGTTTTTCTCCTTGAAAGACCAAGAACAGCAGGTCAGTATGCCTTGGCCCTCTGACTTTCGCTTCTCCAACCTAGGAGTTTCTCATCCTGGATTCCTCAAAAAGCAGACTGATTTATTGAAACTCCATGATGCAGTTCAGCCCCTGCTTGTATATGCAATGTTTCTTGAAATGGACCTATTCACATGTTTTTAGGGATAACAATATGCATAACAAATTCAGGATATATATACAACAAGCTATGTACAGGAGCAGGTGAATTATGTACAAGAGCAGGCATGCTGCATCTATGGAAGGTAGTCAAAATAGTGCTTCAGCATCCTGCCATTGACAGGGCCTTCATCCAAGTCAGTTTTGTCAAGATTTTCAAGAAATTAGGTGTTATTTCCTTGCACTGCTTGGATGAGGAATGGTCCTCTCCAGAGGGAATCAAACTTTCCATGCTTTCCTTTGTTCTCTCTCCTTGAATCCCACTTGAGAACCTTATCACCTATGTTAAAATCCTCAGCCTTGGTCTTTCTATCAAAAGATTTTTTGAGTTTTTCTTGTAAGATTTGGACTATGTTGTAAACTTGGTCCCTGGTTTGCTGTAAGCATATGATTTGATTTACTCTCCTCTGTATATCATTAGGCTCAGCTTGACTTTCTTGGAGTAGCTTCATAACAGGGATGCCTAGTGATGAGGGGAACTTGGCTTCTAATCCATAGACTAACTCATATGGGCTGACCCCAATTGATCTTTTGGTTGTTAGTCTATCTGCCCATAAGGCATTGATAAGCTTCTTATGCCAATTTTTCTTGTTCTCCTCCAACACTTTCTTGATCATATTTACCAAGATTTTGTTTGAGGATTCTGCCAGGCCATTTCCTTGGGGGTAGTATGCAGTAGAATGGCCCAAAATAATGTGGAATTTGTGGCAGAAGCTGATCATATTTTTAGATCTGAAAGCAGCAGCATTGTCTGTTATTATTTTATCAGGGCATCCGAATCTGGCAAGGATATTGGTCTCAAGAAACTGTATGATGGTGGAGTCATTTGCTTGTCTGCATGGTATTGCTTCAATCCACTTTGTAAAGTAGTATGTTGCTGTCAGAATCCATCTATGTTGGCCTGAAGATGAGGGATTAATCTCTCCAATGAAATCCAGGCCCCATTGCTGAAATGGTCTCTCTGTTGCAATAGGCCTTAGGGGTAGTGGCAGCAATTGTCTTTTCCCTTCAAATACTTGACATTTGTGACATGCAGTGGTGAATTTCTTGACATAAGAGAAAATAGTGGGCCAATAGTATCCAGCTCTAAGTATTTTGTCCACGGTGGACTTCCAGTATAGATGCCCACCACAATCACCTGCATGAA
>APFE030510294.1:0-11647 GCA_000404065.3 Pinus taeda
ATTAATGAAAAAGAAAGATAACTCTCAGAAAAACCAACTAATTGGCTCTGTTGAAAGAAAATAAATCCAAGTAAAGTTGCTATCGAGATCAAATACAACTATCTAAAAGTAAAAGTGTAAATGAAACAAAGGATGTTGTTGAAATGAAATGTTGTGAAACTGAAACATATATATAGAAATAATTTTTGCACTATGAAAATAGATGAAATATGTCTAAAACCTAAAATGAGTAAATACATGTAATGGAAAATATGTGTAGTAAAAGAAATTAAGTAATAAGAAAGTCTAGATTGTATAAGAGAAAGGAAATGACCACCATGATTGTAGAGTGGCCCTAGCTCTATAGTCAGCAGGTGCATTTCACATTTTCTGCACTCATAAGAACTAAAATAGCTAAATTCTATTTAACAAATGGTAATAATAGCAATCTCCAAAACATCAAACCCTATGATCTCGACTCTCATAACTTATATAAAAATGTTGACACAATTGCTTGCTACATTTTAGTGGTTTTTTCCAGGAATAAAGGAGGAAATGTGTTTTAGTTATAGTAGTGAGATTTCTCAAAACATAAACCAACTTAATTACTTTTCCTTAATTTCCATTCCACATCCTATTTTCAAGCCCTTTGGAATGAATTTCCTAAAGTGGGTTGAGACAAATTCGTAAGGATGAGTTGAAACTAAAAAGTAGTAATAATAATAAAAAGTAAATACCTACAAAAGAAAAAATGCATAATTACTAATGGAATTTTCAACGGTAATGGTATATTTTATTGAAAATTCTTTTAGCTATAGAGAATGGCTATAAAGATGGTATGAATCTTAATTCTATAGATAAAATCCTCAACATGAGTATGGTATAAAAGATTTTTTGAGTTTCATGATTAATGATGAAGATTTTTGCAATTTTTCTTTCCACAATTTGAAATTGTAAAAGGGTATCCCACTTTACCCGGAAACTCATAATCAACCAACACTCATAGAGCCTATATAATTGTTAGCTTATTATTAAAAACAAATCATTGTCACTAGATCCAATCACTCTAATTATGATGAATAACTGGGATGTAAATGGATTAAAATGGATGAAACAAGTGATTTTATAAGGAAAATGGTGGTAAAAGGGGTGATCAGGAGTGAGAAATCCAACCCTCATCACCATGCTTGATGGTGCTTCATGTGATTTGGAGTGTATGGCATGTTAACGATCAATGGTTGTATTATGATGGACATACACTTCAGAGATAGCTTACTACATGGATTATCTTACCTTAATGTGATGCATATGTAGTACACCTCCTTAAGTGGTCGGAGATGTATGTTTCATGTTAACAGTCTTCATGACATACACATCAACTCCTTGGTTTTGTATTTGGGAGGATAACCTATTTGGAGGAGTGTTGGGAATTTACGAGGAGGGTGTTGTGGCATACATAGAATGGGTACACTTGGATTCCTAATTAAAGACTTGTGCTTTAGTTTTGTAAGCTCGGGTTAAGTAGTGGTGATGGAGGTGTGGTGGACATGATTGTTTGTGTGGTCTAGCAGAGAGTAGTCAATTTTTGGATACCTTTAGAAGAGGAATGTTGGGAACTTACTATGTACTACTCAGTTGGGACCCTTTCTTTAGGGATTTTATACCTTACAACTTGACATGTGTTCATTAGAGTTGTAGTGCTTTGCATGTTGGCCTGTCAAATATTTATTTAGCTTTCTTAGAGGAGTGACATAAAATTGTTTCCTTCACTTTTACTTCTTCTTTGTGCTTTACTCTTAGGTCTCAAGCACTAGAGTTCTTGTGTTTATGCAAGATAGGAGTTAGGGTTATGGTTTTTCAATAAGAAGAAAAGGGATGAAATGGATTGGGAGAAATGCTAGGGAATAAAAGAGAGGGCTTGTTATTATGGTTCCTATGAGATAAAATCACTAGGATTTTGTGGCAATGGAAACTTAGTGCTACTTGGAGTGGTAGATGTGGAGAAGATAACAGAGTTTTCTTTTCTTTTTTACTGTACACTTTTGTGATGTAAGTACAAGTACCAAAGAGGAATTTCCAACGTGTATACTTTCTAGATGTTTGGTGGAGTGACTAGCTTTGGTTGGGAGTAATTCTTAGATAACAGTTGTGAGCTAGGGTATGTTATTTATGGTGGATGCTTTAGCAAGGATTTGGAAAGCATCACATGTGATAAATTCTATTAGATATTGGTATGAACTTATAACTCCATCTTATGTATATATGAAGCATGTTTTTTTTTTCCAAAAATATGTGTACTTAAACATATGACTTTCAAGTTACATTCTTGTGATGATTGAGTAGTTTCTAAGAGTTTCTTACACAAATTTATTTATGTAAAAATGGTAAGATTTTGTTAAGTGAATTTAAGAACACATAGAATCTAAGTGGCTATATTAATAGTTGTAATAAATCTAATATTTTTTTCATATTTAGAAGTATGCCTTAAGTGGTGAAAACATTGTTCCTTTGAAGTACAATCAATTCATGTTTCTTGTTTTGGCCCATATTATGTAATCAATTGGATAGAATTGAAATATACACCATTGTAATTTATATCTCAAATTCATCCCTATGACTAAAATTTCACAAGAAATAAGTTAAATGAACCTCAAATTCAAGGTGAAATTTTTGAATTTGTATTATTGTGGCAATTCTCAAAATTCCATGACTTTCTCCTACTTCCTTTATCTCTATTCACCATTAAATGTAAGTGTTGAAGCATCCAAATGAAACAAGTTTGACCTACTTAAAATCCATAACTCTCTCCGCATTTTTGTGTCTGATTTATGAAATATTATTCATGCATCCTCTTCCCATAGCATATAAGTGGAAGAAACTTTTATTTATATCCCATCCTCTTAATGGTATACTTTTTTCTTTGAGTCTCCAACATCCCTCATCTCCTTAAGGTTTAACTAAAATTTGAGCATATGAACTTGTATGTGGTTGAAATAGAATCATTTAGTATTCTACTCTCCTTCATGGGGTTGACTCCACAAGCTTTTGTAAACTTTTTATTTTTGCTATTAGTTTTTTTTTTCAATTTTTTTTGTTTCTACTATTAGCATCTTATTATTTGTCCCATGTATAAGATGTAAATATATTACAATGACATGGACTAATATTCTAAATTGATGCGTTGAATTTTTGTTAACCAACCCAAGAAATATTATATCTCACTAGAAATGGACCCAAATCCTTTATTTTTCCAATTAATAGGGTCATAGGTTTATCCTAAAATATGGAAATAAAGAGAATGAATAAGGTTAAGGAGGCATGCTCTACTAGGAAAGTCTCAAACTAGGAATTCATGTAACCTTTCTTCTAAAATGTGTAGACCCACCCTTTTCTCTGACCATGTTAATTTCATTATATTTCTTAAATCCAATTACCATAGTTAGAGATATTATCTACTACAATCTCTTTGAATGAGTCTCAAATATCTTCACCCTCCTGGTGAAACAACTAAGAATTGTCTCTCATCTTCATCCAAAATGGGATTAAATTCCTCAAAAATGATTTGATATTCTTATCTAAATTCCCCCTACCCCCCTCCCATTACCAATAACCCTTTCTCATTTTCATCCAAAATGATATCGAAATCCTCAACAATGATTCAATATTCTTATCAAAGTTCCTCCAATGAGACTTTCAAAGAGTCCCAACATGCCCTTTTTTCCCTATTACAGTATGGATATTATAATTTAGTTATTTGGACCATATAATCTATTCCCTTAACAACAAAACCCATAATCATCTAGTGAGTGGATTTAATCACATGTCCTTTCTGAAACATTGTAAGATCCCATGCAAGACCTTCGAATATTTTGACATTATTTTCTAGAAAAAACATTGGATTCTTTAACCATAACTTGTACAATTTCATTGCCACTTAGATATAGATCAATTGGAAATAGAGTGCACTATTAAGGAACTCCTTACCACCTCATTGGTTCAAACCTCAATAAATTCTATGTCATTCTTATCGAGTAGCATGGGTATACCTAATGATTATAGAAATAGTTATTGGAATCAACCCCATTTCATACAAGTACCATTCTGAACCAATTTTCAATTCCACCTATCCCAAAAAATAATGCACAATTTGGTTATGAGGAAGATATTGTGTTTTTTTCTTCATTTATTAATAATCTTGCATTTCATTTTTTTATTACGGCCTAAACCCATGATTTCATGATAGAATTTCCAAACTTGATTTTTTTTGGGATCCTCATCATAAGCTCATAAAAATTGTATATTTATTTCCCATTGCATTTTCACTATTTTTCTCTTGTTTTCTAGTCTATTTAATGAATTTTCACCCTTGATTCACTCTACAACCCTATACCTTGAATAAAATATCCATGTCTCTCTTTATCATTATAAAGATGAGTTGGCCCATATTTATGGGGTCCCTCAGAGACTTTTCTAAGAGATCCTTCAATTGTGTTTGTGAGGGATTATTATGAACCACCCTTGCAACCATCAAGGTTCTCATCAGTGTTCAACCTTATTTAATATTTTTCTTGCTATAATTTATTTGTCCCATGAGTTTGGACATGGTTCTATACATATATTAGAGTGCCTTACATTAGCATTTATCCTTCTTCCCTTTTGAGAAGGGGTTGGAGGTTCTATTTTTATTGCGTACACCCTTAAGATTTTCTAAACCCAAAATAGTGAATCTATTAGTAGTTCCATGATTTGATAGTTTTCCCATTTTCCTTTTTCGTTACTACCAATTTTTTTTTTTTGACCACCATTTGTCCTAAGAGTGAAGATATTATTTTTTACTATCTCTTTCACCTAGGAGATTTTTTCAAACATCAAGAAGTAGTCCTAGGAAAAATTTCCATTCATATGAAAAAAATTGCACTAAAACAATAATTGTTCGTAGTCCATTTTGTTTGGTGAATCTAGACATAAATTGGAGTTTGAACACATCGAGCAGGCCCTTATACAAGTTAATTACTATATATAAGATATCAAAAGCATATTTTTCACCTTATTGAATGCTATGTATGTATCTACCTAAATATTTACTCATCATTTTGAAAGTTTTCAAGTTTGGTAGATTGAGAAGTGAGAAGGGATGCTAGACCCACATAGAGGTACTAATTGGAACCTCCCATTTTGGGTTGAAACCTAATTATTGACAATTCAAATAAATGCCACAAAAGCTTCCAGTCAAGGGTCCATTTCAAAAAAATAATTTTCCTTAGAACTAGAAGTGAAATGCATAATAGAATTTTTTATAGAAATAAAAGAAGGCATTAGCATTCAAATGGCGTGTCCAACTCTTATTGATCCAATCCTCTAAATTTCTAGTATTGAGTAATATCCTTGTAAATTACACAACCAAAGCATGGCAAAAATAATGAAAATCCATCCTCTTCAAGTTATTAGAGGGGATTATAAAATTGTGCAATGTGCATTTCTTCCATTCAATTGACAAACCTTCTCTTAAAGTTTGTTAGGCCATTTTTAGATTTCTCAGTGACTACAATGGTCTTTTTTTTAAATCTATTAAGTTAGCCTCAAAGCACTAATGTAACCAAGAAGTAGAACCACCAGAAAGCATGGGCAAAGCCAAAATTCAATTTGATTAGAAAAAACAAGAAAAACTCACCACTTACACTATACTTTTGTTTCTACTCGATGTGATTTAAAACAAATAAACTTTAATATCAAAGAAATTAGTTTCCATCTAATTATATTTAGTTAATAAATAATGGTAAAACTAATTTTAATAAGTGAAACAATTATAAATCCATTATTTTTGCACTTCACCATTAGAGTATTTAGGCATTTTGATCAAAGTAGTACACACATTTCTTGCAAGCTAAAAATAATTATTCAAGGCTTAATGCAAATTCCATTTCCGTAGAAATGGGGTGATAAGTTTCCCAACACTTTATCAACATAATCTTTAAAATTTTATTATTAATATGATCATGTTTCATAGAGATTAAAAAAAGAAAAAAGAAAAAAAAAATTACATTTCATCATTTTATTTTCCTTTTATTTTGTATTTAACTTCATCAAATATCTAAAAACATTGTAACCAATTGTTTGATATATTGTGAAATCAACTTTCACTAACTTTATAAATCCTTTATTTAATTATTTTCATTTGTTTTGTTCAATGATTGTTGGTAATTTCTAACGAAATATCTTTTTCCACTATAACATTTTTAACAACTATTTTTCTTAACTGGAAATTCAGTGGAGCTATTACCAAGACATGTGAAAACACTACATCCCACACTATGGAGACACATACCCCTTGATTTTCATCACAATGACTTTAAATTTAAAGGAAAGTGAGTTTCTGATGTTAAGGAACTGTCCCACAATTTTAGCATGCATCCTCTTCACCACTAGTACTTGCACTTTCTATAATCTCTTTAAAGAATAATGGGTTTAGGGAATGCATAAATTTTGCTAAAATAGATACAAATATTCTACTTCTCACTAATATTCATCATGGAATACATATGCATTTTGATTCACCATCAGATTTAATTTATTTGTAAATATTTAATTATTCACATCCACACAACATGCTCCATAGAACAAGCATACATATTGTTGAAAAGCTCCAACAAATCCAACTTTTGAAATTGAATCTAAAGCCACGAAGTATTAAAAAAGTCTAAATTAAAAAATAAGCGAATAAATTGTTCATAAAATATTCGATGTTATGTATTAATTATGTGGTTTTCTTTGCAACAATGTGCTCTTTGACATCTCTATATTTCTTGCACTAGAATTCCATTTAGTTAATATTATTTTTTGATTGGGAGCATTTTAATGTTTTTTGGAATTAGTTTCAATAGAAATAATAGGATTTGTTTGAGCTTCCCAACAATGTTTACTTGGGCATAAGTCACCCACCCCCTTATCCTTAGGACATATTATGTGGACAGATGTCAACAATAAACATGATGACAAGTAATGTTTGTGGCTTGGAATACTTTCTAAGTATAAAATTTCTTCTCTAATGTTTTATCCCACAATAGTTGTAAATTTTGGTTTAGGGTAGCATATACATCCCAACTTACCATGATCATTATGCCAATGTAGGTGCCGACAATGCTACCGACACTCCTACTAAAATATTAATTGGTTGTAAGATGAAATTGTATTGTTTTATTGGACCCCCTCATCCTCACTCTAGGGTGGATATGTCATGTGGATAGTGTGGATATTAAACAATTCTCTCCCCTCTCCAACTATATTATAAACATTATTTTAGTTATAAAGTAGTTTTCAAGCATTGTAACCAATTTTTCAAAAAATCCTCTCTAACAATGTTATTTCATTTTGTTAATGAGTAGAAGGAAAAATGGAAATAAGATACAAAAGTCCAAATTAATATAAAATAAATAGATATCAAGAAAGCATTGTGCAAAACATAAAATATTTAATTATCATGTGACTAACAAGTGAAAAACATAATGAAGGAGTTTTAGAGATATAGGTTGAATAGAAAAAGTGGTTGAAAATGTGCTATTTTATTTCATGTGAAAAACATGAAAATAAAGTACAAACAATATCAACATCATACAAGAAAAGAGTTTCGAAAGAAGACAATAAAAGTCATTTTTAAGATGCATATTCCAATATATCAAAAATAATGAGGAGTTACATATAAAGAAGCCAAGTTCAATACGCTCAACTCTAATACAATGCTAATATCACCTATAATTTTAAAGATTCCACCAGGAATCAAAGTATAAAATATGTACCTCAATGTTCAATCTTGCTAAATTAGAAGGTTGTGAAAAGCATTTGTGCACACACACACACACACATATATCATGTGTGGAAGGAAGAATGAGAATATGTCAAAGGCCAAATTGACATAAAGTAAATAGATAAAAGGAAAATATTTTGTATACATAAAATGTTTAATTCTCATGTGACTAACAAGTGAATAATAGAAAGTTGGAGTTGTGAGAGAAATAGGTCAAAATGGAAAAGTTGTTGAAAATAGTGTTTTATTTTATGTGAAAAACATGAAAATAAGGTACAAGAATGTTAAGAACATATAAGAAAAGAGAGAGAGAAAAGAAGAAATATACATTCATTTTTAAATTGCATATATGTAAAAATAAACGTGACATATAAAAAAGAATGACAAATTAAATATAAAGGCCTCAAGGTAAATTCATTAAAACATTAATAAATTGATAAGGCCTCCATATCTTGTGAATGTGAGACTTAAAAAGGTTGTGGGATTAATGGTGAAAAAAATATTATCTTTGTATGTCATAAGTTAAATTAAAAAAAGGAGCGGGCATGTACTTTTTAATACACTAAGAAATCAAATCAACATGCAAAGGGGGGGCGGGGTCCCTTGTTAGAAAGATAATAGTGTCTTGTACATCAAGTCTCAAAAGGTCAATCAGCTTACCTAGTTCTAACAAGGTCCACAAGGCTTACACCTAAACTTTTTTCTCCTCAATCTTTAATGGATCTCAATTAAAATGGCTATATGATAGTAATAAGAGTTTCTTATTAAAAAACATATATAAAAAATTTTACTATATTATCATATATTAATATATATATATATATAATATATAATTTGAAATAATTTTATACATAACGAATTGCTTCCCCATTTATATCTTGTAGTTATTCATTTATTCATATTTATATTCCTCTTTATTTTTAGGGTGCTTCCCTATTGGTTTACTGATCTCATTGTACTTTAATTTTGTTGTAGATTTGCAAGGTAGACTACCTTATTTCTGAATTTTATCCTTCTACTTTTTCATTAATTTTCTCAATAATGTCTACTTATTTTCACCATCTCTTCCACATCATTAAATCCCATAGCACTAACTATGTATAAAGGGCTATGCTCTCAATCAAGGATTTTGGTATATTTTCAACCAAAACACATCAAATTGATTTTTTCTAGGTAATGTTCTTGTATGTAGTTCTATGTAATTATATAGACATGATACAATGTCATCCTTGACAGATGCTACAACCACATATTTTCTTGGGTTTAAAGAAAAAATTCTTCTTACTATAGGTGAAAAGAAACAAAGGGTACTAAAACCCACATCAGTGATGTGATTATAGGGCCTCTAAGGATATCCAAAATGAAATGTAACCCTATTAGTTTTTAAACTCTTTGTACATTAATTTTGGCGAGGGGTTTTGCATTTTTACAAGGAAAAGTTGCTTGTTTTCTTAGTTTTATTCATCCACTTCCTCTCTCTAGTTTTATCAAGAATTTGTACTTAGTTTGACAATCTCTTTCACATTAGGCCTTCTGATGGTACCATCAATATTTAAATGGATTACTCTTAATCAAGAATTTTTATATATTCTTAGTGAAGAAGCGTTAAATTGATTTTCCATGGGAAACATTTTTCCTAGATACTTCCACACAAATATGTACACATAATACAATGGCATCCTCAAAGGAGTCTACAACCTCGAAGGTAACAGTTCTTCTTTACATAGGTCAAAAGAGACAGGGTACTGCACCTTGTGCTAGTGCTTTATTCCAAACTTTCTCCAAAGCTACCACAAACAAGCAAAAATTAAATAGAAACAATCATCTTGAAAATAAAAGAGCTACAACTAAAATTATTTACTACTCCTCCCTATCAAAGTGTAAAAATTTCATTGTCAAGCCTAATTAGACTCCATGGATTTACCCCCTAAGGTCTAATAGCAAACTATATGCTTTATAGTCATTCTTATTAAGGTAGGCCACAAAAACATTATTCCAAAGAATTTTTCCATTTTTTCCTAAGTTTTAGTGATATGTGACATCACTAGCTAGACTCCATGGATTTTCCAACTAAGGGCTAACAAATCAAGTACTCTATATAATTAGATTTACTAAGTGTAAAACCACGCCCAATATTTTACCCAATTCATGGCTTCTATATTTGTCACAATTTTTTGGATTTGTGTACTAATAGAGTTTTAAAAGGCTAGAAACAACACTGCAATGCGTAAAGGGAAAATTCCCTTTAATTCTCTATATTGGGCTCACTCGAGCCAAAGCTCCCCCAAGCAAGGGCATGCCTAATTTTTAATGATCAAAATGTTCATTGTCAAGGATGATCACCTATGGCCTAATAACAAACCATGTGCTTATGAGTCCTTCCTATGTAGGTGGATGACAAAAATATTTTCCCAAAGAAGTTTTCCATTTTTGTCTAAATTTTAGTGATTTAAGAGTTTACTGTCCATGTTATCCAAACTCCATGGACATTTCAACTCAGGCCTAACAAAAGGAGTACTCTATATAATTAGCACTACTAAGTCCCAAACCAACTCCAACATTTAACCCAATTATTTATGTCTATGTTTGTGATAGTTTCTATATATATGTATCAAGAGTTTTTAAAAGAGTAAAAAAATTATAATGACGAAAGGGGAAATCCCCTTTAAGCCTCTCAATGGGAGTCACCAGAGCTAGAGCTTCACCAAGCAAGGGTATGTCTAGCTTTTAGTCATCAAAATGTTGGTTGTGAAGTCTAATCAAACTCCATGGATCTATTAGCCAAGGCCTAATAAAAAATCATGTGCTTCTCAATCCTTCCTATTTAGGTGGGTAACAATAACCATCTCCCAACCAAAATTTCCATAATTTTTAGTGACCTGAGAGTTCATTACCTCGATGGATTTGATAACAAACCAATTACTCTACAAATTTAGCTTTACTAAGTCACAAACCAATTCCAACATTTTACCCAGTTCACGGCTTCTATGGTTATCATGCTTTCAGGATGTTTGTCCAAATACAATTTAAAAAAGGTAAAAGAAAAAATCTAATGACTAAAGGGAAAATCCACTTTAAGTCTCTCTATGGGAGTCGGGGAACTAGAACTTGGGAAGCAAGGGCATGAATGAGTATGATCTCTTCAACATAAGGGAATATAGTTAAAGCTAAAATTGGTGCCAAATCCATTATGTCTTCACTCACACAAGGTACTTCAATTTATCTAATATATAACTAACAATGAAAAAGCACACTAATTTGGTTGTTAGTTTGTAAGGGGACCTAGAAATCCCCAAGCAAGGGCATTGTAACAGCACCAAATAAAACTAAAATTAATGTCTTAATGGAAAACAAATACTTACACTGAACTTACCTCTATTACCTGTACTTGCAGTCTGCCAAGTGATCACAAGATTTTGGGGACGACTCTCCTCCCAACCGTAGGCTCAATTGTGTAGGATTCTGCTACAATTGGCCACCCCCGAGCCCTCAATCGACGACTACTGCCAGTGCTCCTAAGTCTTAGTATACCATTCTCCCAAGAGAATGAAAGATAGAATCTTGGAATGATGGAATGCAAGAATGCCTCTCATCTTCCTCACCATCTATTAAATAGAACAACATTGGATGGGGAACCACATGCACACACTCCATGTGTCTACATACAACTTTTGATTTTTAGCCTTCTTGATTTATTTCTTTACTTTTCTTTCGATTTTTAGCTTTACTGATTCTTTTTAGTGCTTTCTTTGTTTTATTACTATTTATTCTTATTTAGAGCTTTAGTGTAGTTATTACTATTTTTATTATTTTTATTTATTTTCTTGTATATTTTTAAATATCATTTATGATTTATTATTTTTATTA
>APFE030510294.1:11781-31201 GCA_000404065.3 Pinus taeda
CTCCATGTTGCCAACACCCTCTGCTGAACTAGTATAACTAGTAGGCATCGAAAGTCCCCATCACCCCGGGAAATCTCAAGGAATCTCTGTCCTTTTTCCCACTTTCGGTACCAGGCTAAGCCTGACCCGGTTTGTATCCTAGTCCAAGGCTGGCCCCAAAGCTCGTGCCTGACTCAGACCTCATCTGTCCCAAGGCAGGCATCTGGTCTGGTACTCAATGACCTCGGGCATCTCGTAGGCTGGCCCACTCCCTCCACAACTACTAAGGCGCACAACCCCAGGCATCGAAGTCCTTTACATCCCTTCCAGACTTCGGCATCCCAATCCAATAACATGCACCTAGCCTGGAACATCAGGCACCTAGCCTGGAACATCAGGCACCAAGCCTGGAACATCAGGCACTTGGCCTCCTGAAGATGGTCCCATAGCTCTTCAAGAGCTATCCATCAAGAGCTATACACAAGACAAGAACCATTGGCATATGTAGTGTTGATTGAGTTTTGTCCCTAGCCCATATGGTGTTACTTATTCTCCCTTGTGCGTATGGGCTCGCACGAGATCATCAAATAAACCAGCCCTCTCGGCCCATTTGTGGAGTCCTGTGAATCATCACATCTCAACATACATCCAATGCATTAACCATACCATCATAGTATCATAGGAAATAATCCATATGCCATCTCTTGCATGTCATACCATATGTAACAGCGCCAAATAAAACTAAAATTAATTTCTTAATGGAAAACAAATACTTACACTGAACTTACCTCTATTACGTGTACTTGCAGCCTGCCAAGTGATCACAAGATTTTGGGGACGACTCTCCTCCCAACCGTAGACTCAATTGTGCAGGATCCTGCTACAACTGGCCACCTCCGAGCCCTCAATCAATGACTACTGCCAGTGCTCCTAAGTCTTAGTATACCATTCTCCCAAGAGAATGAAAGATAGAATCTCGGAATGATGGAATGCAAGAATGCCTCTCATCTTCCTCACCATCTATTAAATAGACAACCTTGGATGGGGAACCACATGCACCACACTCCATGTGTCTACAGCAACTTAATTTTTAACCTTTTTGATTTTTTTTACTTTTCTTTTGATTTTTTTTAGCTTTACTGATTCTTTTTATTGCTTTCTTTGTTTTATTACTATTTTATTCTTATTTAGAGCTTTTAGTGTGTAGTTATTACTATTTTTATTATTTTCTTGTATATTTTTTTAAATATCATTTATGATTTATTATTTTTATTATTTTATTTTATGATTATTATTATTATTTATTGTATTTATTATTATTTATTATTTATTATTTATTATTATTTATTATTTATTATTAAAGGGAGGGATATTACAGGCATGAACCATTATGATCTCTCCCACCTAAGGGAATGTAATAAGTATGTTGAAAGCCAAATTTTGGTTCCAACTCAATTATCTCCCGATTCACACAAGGTACTTCATTTGATCTAATATATAACTAACAATGAAGAAACACACTAATTTGGTTATTAATTTATAGGGTTACAATAAGAAGGTATCAAAGGATGATTATTTTTCCCATATAAGTAAAAATCACATCATGCACAAGTAATCTAAAGACTGTTTTCTCTAACTTGTTTGGAATGGTGCATAATACGAGCTCAATAACATAATATAACATAGAAATCTACACTCATTACAAAATGACCTATATTGTCCCTCAATATATAGAGGATGGCAAATTGCATTTCCAAAATACATTTCTATTAAGAATGATGTCTAGATAAATAATCACTTCATCAAATCCATAATGACTTCATTTTTAATCACTACTATTTTACATCAAATAAATGGGCAACTATAACCTCACAACATTGTTACAACAATAATATACAAACTATGTGTCTGTGGGCTTGAATAAATTGGTGGGTGTCAACCTTGTTTTCCTATCCATCAATTGATAACTAAAGTGATTTTTCTTTACAAAAAAATAACTATCCAGGAAAATGAATGGCAAAATTAAGCAAAATAATTTGAATTGAATTGAGTGGAACTTGAAGTAGTATTCATGTTTTCTCAAAAGAGTGTGGCTCCTAAAGAAAAATATAGAATTGTATCAAAAGTTTAGAAGAGACCAATCATAAAATTGAATGAGAAGCTTAGAAGAAACCAATCAATATATAGACAATGATATAGATATAATATATAAGCTAAGAAGGAAACAAATTCATCATAAAACTATTCAAACTAAAAGCTTTTGAAAAGTTTCTTATTTTAAAACAAAACAAAAAAATATGAAATATATTAACCTTATTTATATTTAATATGTTTTAAAAATTATTTATAATATAAAATAAAAATTTACTTATTATTATAAAAAATATAACTAATTTAAAATGACATAAAATATTTTATGAATTTTAATTATTCATTCTAGAATTTATCTATAACTTTAATTATAATAATACTTAAATATCATTAATTATATTTTACATTACCCGCTCCTTAAATAACTCATACAGTGTGACACAATCAAGAAACTAAATTTTAAATCAAAACAATTTTTTTTAAATCCCAACTAAAAAATTTATGCTTACCCAGAACTATATGACCCATGGAACTATTAAAAATGGAAATTCTCTCTATATCTTCATTTTTATGGTTTTCTATCTCTATTTTAAAACCTAGATGAAGAGGCAACAATATTAACTTCAATATTGTTGTCTTCTTACTTCAGTTTTTAGATTCAAATAAATAACTTAGAATATGGTGATCTCTTATTTGTTTTCTTCTTTATTTATGTGGTGGTCTTTATGATGTATATTTTTCTTAGTTTCAATTTTTACCTTATACATTTTAATAATTTGATTTTACCAATATAAAATTATTTTAATTTTCATATTTTATATATTTTTATAATAAAATAATTATAAACAATGTTTTATATTTAAATAATTATACATTTCTGCCTCGCATTACATTTTAGAAATCACATATTAATATAATCAAATGCAAACTAACAATACTTTAATTTTGACAAGATAGTAGAGGATGAAGCCCATTTCCACTAGTGTAAAATGCCGTAGTCTAATTAGCCAGAAGAATTGCCCAGAAAGTTATGGAATTTCTAGTCATATTTAGAAAAAATCAGACACAGATTTTTGTAAATCCAAGTTATAGCTGTTAAATTTCAAAATTCTAGGGGTCTTAGACGTTTTTGATGGTGCTGAATCCATTTCCACCATCAAAAACACGATTCAAACACTTGTAGAGTCCATTTCCACCATCAAAAACACGATTCAAACACTGCCTCTACAAGATCTTTTGAAAAATTTTCCGTGGATTCCAGCCACTTTTGACTGTCTAGACAATTCCTCCACCTCGGTAGACGACTCTGTGTAAAATTATTTCTAAACCTATCTTGGAAACTCCATTACCTTCTACAAGAGGCCAAGTCACATCAATTCTAAAACTGTCTTGCAAACTCCATTACCCTATACATGAGGCCAAAACTGTCTTGGAAACTCCATTATCTTCTACCAGAGGCCAAAATTGCCTTGGAAACTACATTACCTTCTCTAAGAGGCCAAGTCACATCACAGGAAAATTGGTAGAAATTTCAGAGTGAGAACTGTGTAATAGATATGATAACTGTGCAAATCTCAGATCTTTTATCAGAGAAAATGTTAATCAAACTCGGTTCCAAAATGGCGGTCTCATCACATAATGAGAGAAAATCGCTAAAGCCAAACAATATATCTCGCTAAGGCCAAACAATATATCAACAACCTTCAACTAGATTTGGTTGTTGCAGCTGGAAAACAATTTGCCTCTGGATCGACACAAAGCCGATCTTTCTTCCATACGCCAGTGTCAGGTACAATGAGAGGTACCCTATCCATGGTTCAACTTGTCGATTCCGAAGAGGTAAATTGTAGGTCAGAGACACCAGTTTTTAAAGATGTACCTGCAAACCCTACCTATGCTCCCATTCTACAAAGATTCAAAGGCACTCCAACATCAGTAGTGAATGGAGGGTGTGTTAGCTGAAACTTTGACCAAAACCCTTCCGCCTTTCCTCTCTGCATAATGGTTTACACGCCTCCAAATTTATTAGAATCTGATATTCTGAATCGACTGGTATGTGGCGTTCAAGCTAAACTGAAGGAGGTAGGACCTTTCGACCTGCATGGCGATATTTCTTTCTCAGGTTAAGGTCGCGCAGAACTGGATATGTGGGTTATATCTCGCGGCATATACGACTTCTCGGTTATGCCATCAAATTCAGTCGAATACGCGGATTATCGTCTGAAATATGCAATTATCGCCGCGAGTTAACCGCCTGGGATATGCCATTCTCACTATGTACGCGAATTATCACCTGATTCAACAAAATATTCCACTGGTTATCACCAGTGGTTACGCGAGTTATCGTGTGAAAAGTGAATTATCACCGGTGGATTCGCCAGTAATAGTTCGATACGCGAATTATTATCGCAGAATATTCGCATCACTAAGCTGATATGCCACTTATCCCCACAAGATAGGCGCGTTATTCAGTGATACGCGGTTATTAGTGTATGATATGCTTCTCATTACACTGATATCCGACTTGTTTTTACCGTTTATGCGAGTATTTCAGCCGGATATATTAGTAATCGCGGCGTAATATGCAGATTAATTCTCGTTATGCGAGCTCTCACAGGAGTTACGCGAATTATCATCGTCGGGTACGCGACTTATAATCTGATACGCGAATTATCATCGGATATGCGAGTTATCAGCTGATCTGCGACTTATCACTGTCGAATATGCGAATTATCAGTGTTTAAGCGGGTTATCACAGCAAGATCTGCAAGTCATAACGCTGATGGGCAAGTTATCTCTGTTGTTTATGCGAGTGATCGGATCTGACACTAATCACCTGTAGCGAGCTACCCCGCTGGATATGCGGATGCGAAGTCTTAGCCATTTATGCGACTGATCCGCTCCCCTGGTATTGTATGTACCGATTCGCTTGGTCGCGTCCCTAGTTTGCCAGGTAGGTACTATAGGATTTTCTTCAGAGGCCCTCATTCTTTCTCTTCATTCTTTCACGGTCAATTGATCGAAGCCGCTACGACGTGCAGAAAGAGATCAAGACTCTCTTTTCCATTACTTTCATTATTTCCCGAGTGCTAGGGCTGCTTCTCCGGATGCTTTTTGGGTTGCTGCTCGTTCCGTGATGCATTGGTTGCCACGGGACGACAGACCCATCCCTCACCCAAATCCTCGGACAGCGTGCCCCTTAGACCATCGTTAGTTACCAAACATACAACTTTAGCAGCCGGAAGCCTGTCATTGTCTACTCATTAGTGGGGAGCTCGAGGCATGTAATTCAATTCAATGTAGACAGCTACAGAGCCCCGCGGATGCCAGCCTGTGCGTTAACGCATTTTAATTTAAGAAAAAAAATATTGATAATACACAATTAAAGGGTTCGTTCAGTCGCGGGGAAGTCAATTAATTTATTTTTATTGAAAACTTAAATAACCTTCCATATTGATTCATGGAATGTCGATTATAAAAATTAATGGTTTTTAATATTGTAATTATATTTTTAAAATTTATAAAAAATTATCAATTTAAAATAGTAATATTATTTTTCATAAAATTTGCATTTTTTGGGTCAAATTCTTATAATTTAGTGTTATTTTCTATATTTTAATAGGTTATTTTTGTTTGGCATTCTCTATCTTGTGAAATGACTGGTTTTTTTCTTTTTAAAATAAAATATTTTCTAAATAAAAAATTGTGTCAATTATAATTAAAAACAAAAAAGAATATATGGATTTGGTTAGTGGTTAGTTTTAATTAAAAGTATTATTAAATATCAATATTCTCACTTTTATTGTGTTTGGTGGGTTTGTTGTTGATTTTACAACTTAGAAGATGTGGTAAGAATATTTCACTCTCACGCTCAACCATAAATAAAATATTTGGATGTTCATGGATAATTGGTTGGAATAACATATTTACATGACATGGCATGAATGAAAATATCCATGCCACTTTCCAAAACCTTGAAATTGATTAACTATTCAATTGTTGTTGTGGTGTATGCATTGCCACCCTACATTTGACTTGAGCATTAAACGCGATTTGGTGTCTTTCTTGTCTAATTGGAAGTAATCCAACCAACAATAATCCATCTCAATCCATCTATAAATGAAAACCGTGTGGTATATTCCACCTTGGGGTGCATAGATATGACAAATAATGATTTGGGTTACTAGATTTTGACTAATGTTACAGGATCTGATCCTCACATTAGAAAAGGAAAGCTTGAGCTCAAATATATTTAAAAATAAGGGAAAATCATTGAATTTAACAACATCATAAATTATCAGCATGTGATGACCATAATGCAAATGATTGTGACAAAAGGGAATGATAATAGGCTACATGAGGGAATAGAAAGGGAAAAACTCACACTTCTGATAGATGTAAAGGCCTCAAAATGAAGGCCCAATTTGTCCCCCACACCTAAGATTTTGCAAGTCCTTATAAAATCTTGGGTGAATAGCCAAAGCTAGATCCAACAAGATCCCTCAAAACAAATGAAATCTATGTTCCCATCACCTCCTCTAATTATCATAATGCAAGGGTATATTTCACATATCTCATTTTACTTGTCTCTTTAATCTAGTTTATTACAATTGTAATATTTGTGAACTTTTAATTTAAATTTTAGATCTATGGGTTATAAAAACTACACATAATAAGTAAAAAAACTAAGCAATTCATAACTAAACAAAACCATTATATATGTATTCAATATATATATTATATATATATATATATATAGAGAGAGAGAGAGAGAGAGAGAGAGAGAGAGAGAGAGAGAGAGAGAGAGATGTGTGTGTGTGTGTGGACAAATCTACCATCATAATATTAATATATCTATAGTTATATACATGGACATATTTACCTAGTATATATCTACATAATATGTTTCTCTCATCTCCTTATGAAAGCATCACTTAGACCATTTGCTAAAATACAGGATATGTTCATATTGGTTTCCATTCTTATTGCTTTACACAACAAGTCTACGACAATTTTTAAGTAGCTTGGTTTCCCTAAAATTCCTTCTACCAAAAATTAAAATGCTATCTATAAATGAAAAGTAGGTTACCTCAATGGATTCCTTAACTTGTATATCTCTGAAAAATCCATTTCCCTTTGTTTCGATAATCAATCTAAGCATTTCTGCTACCAAGGGACACAAAAATGGTGACAATGGGACATCCTTGCTTATGACCCCTAAATTTCATGAAGAAATGTAAAGCACTGTCATTTATTGACACTTCAAATTTTGTAGATTCCACACACCCAATAATTTAATTAATAGATTGAAGTGATAGACCTATTGAAGGATAACCTAATATGAGAAGGAGCCTTTTCACTTTGTGATGTTCCTTTGAACGATCAATTTTCATAACTATTATGGGTTATTTTAAAGTTTTTATTTAATGAAGCCCTTCCTATGTTTCCCAACAACATAATGAAATTTCTTATTAAAAATAAATCCAAATTGTTCTTCTAAAATGCAGTAGATAGTGTTTGTTTCATTTTGTTTCTAATGGTCTTCAAGAAAATATTGTAGATAAGGTTTCAAAGGGATATTGTTATGAAATCATTGAAGGTGAATTTTCATTCTTTTTTTAAATGAGTCTTATAAAATCCCCTAATATCTTTCCATATTTTCTTCCTCTCTAAATCACCCTAAGAGACTTATTCTATGTGAAGTTGTAGAATCCTAAGAAGAATTCCACAATCCAAGCATCAAGGTGTGGAATTTTGGCGATCTAAAAAGTCTTAGAGAATATCTTTTAATTCTTCTATTCTTATAACTCTGTAAATTTATTCATATCATCATTAAAGAATGTAGGAAATAATCTAACTATTTTCATAATGTCCCCTATATTAGCTACAACATTCTCCTTAAACAAGGATTGGAAGTGTTGTTTACTTACATGGGAAATATCCTTAAAGGATGAGACCTATGAACCATATAGGCCTATCAACTCCATAATATAGTTAAATTTCGTTCTATAGAAAACATATTTATGAAAAAACTTCATATTATTATCTCCTCAAAAAAACAAATTTACATGGATTTTAAATGTCTACTTAGTTTCTTCCAGCTTTAGAAGAACTTTCTTTTACCTTTAAGGCATTTAAACCATTCATCCTCATTGTCAATGAAAATACCATTGTTTTTTTGGTCAAAACGTTCCTATGTCATTGCATCCACAACCTTCAAGTCTTCTTGGTATTATTTTTCTTCTACTTTTTCCCAAACTGTATCCACCATCTTAACTCTAATAAAATAATTGGAGAATTGAAGCATTGCATATTCACCAATGAAAATTTTATACTTTATTCAATTGCTTAGAATTAGATGTCTAAAGATTTCCTCCAAGAGCTAAGAGTGATTAAAAGTAAATGGAAATGAGGCACTTTGATTCTCCACCTCAAATTAAAATAGGGTAGGTAGATGGTTATGGTTCCCATCAAAACCTACCAAATGATTTTCATCTACAAATCTCATAAAGGGTCTTCTTAGAAATAAGAAAATGGTTCAATTTCTCCAAAACACCAACCTTGCTACTTTTTGAATTTCACCAAGTTTAAAGAACCTTAATTGGTTCAACAACCATTAATATTAGGTCTTCAAATGCATGAGTGAAATATTTTTCTAGTGGATCTGATCTACCATCCTCACCCTACTATTCTCTTGAATTCAAAGTCAGATTTAAGTCAATTCCTATGATCACAAACTCAAGGTTCATTAATATTTTAAATTGTTCTAGAATGTAGCTAGTTTTTATATGGAGTCTACAAGTTCACAAGTTTAATTATCTCATCTACGTCCTTAGCCCTTCCTTCAACCATAATTCTAGAAATGAGACAGAAAAAATTAGTAGCCTTAAATCTATCATTATAACTAGTTACTAGAAGATTAGAGAATCCTTGTGCGGTCATACCACAATTTTTTTTCTCCTTCAAGATAGAGCAAAGAAACTCAATTTATTTAGTGTTATCCCAAGGAGAAGCATCCAAACATGTTTGATACTCATTAATTCATAAGGGGGGTCAAAGCCTGGCTTCCAACTTTGCAATAGTGAAGTGGAAGGCTCTTAAAACTAGTCATTTTTAAATATTATAGTATTGTTCTATTCTCTATTGAATTTGAAGGCTATCCATCCCTTGACAATCAACTTATATTGGGAGGAATATCCAAGAATATTTCACAATATTGCTTCTAACCAAAGTATCAGAGAGTCTTCTTTTACCAGTTTCTCAATAATATTGTTGATCAAGGGTTGGTTCATCAAGACTTCGACCCTATCCATAATACATCAAGTTTGATTACTAGTTCCACCTTGTCCTTTCTATATATAATACATTTTTTTCCTTTTCTGTGTGTAGCTCATATTGGATTGAATTTGTCTCTAAGATGCACACTTCATGGTTTAACCTTAGCTCCATCCCTAATAACACCTCTCTCACTCTTTCCACAACCTGACTAGAGTTAAGGACTTTAAACTTTATGTATCTCATACACCAATTGATTGTTGCTCCAAGGTAAAATTATCCATTTACGGAACCTTTTGTGAGCAGATGCATCTCATATTGGTCGAGGTCACCAACATCAATGGAGATAAGCTTGACGATGACTCCCTGACCTGAATATATATTTTGTATTTTTTATTTACATCTAATTTTACTTTTCCACATTAATATTTTATCTTTCTCTAGATAATTTTTTTTTGGGGTTATGTTTCATTTTTAAAACCTTATAAATAAACACTGATACCATTTCTTTAATTAATTTTTTTATATCATTTCTCTAATTATTTTTTTCTCATTTTTTTTTTTTAAACAGAGGTTTAGAAAAACATCTAAATAAGATAGGTAAAGAGGGTAAAAGGAATATGGTTGTGCAATATTTTGATAGGTTAAGTATGATTTTAAGGTGTATACATTGACAAAGTAAAATTTATAAAATAATAGCATTATTATACGCAAGGACTATCATGTAGTATCTAAGACATAAAAGTAATACTTTATGTTTCCTTTAACCAAAATATAACGGATCATGTGAGAACAATCTCAGGTAATGAAACCAAATTAATAAGGCTTACTTTATAGCAATTCCATATAATTCTTGGGGTTACATCACACAAAATGATCTCTCAGAAACATGGTCAATAACAAAACTAACTTCACATTTTTCATAAACAAATAAGGAATAACCTCCTTCATTCACTCATCCCTAATGATATGGGTGAAAGTGAGGATTGATTGGAAGAACCATCGTTTTGACTAAGGCAATAGAGACCAAATTCTTAAAGTCAACTTAGCCACATAATTATTGATTTGTTTGTTATAAGTATATAATAATTCATGATCTTGAGGTGTCTAAGTGCAATTCATGGGCATGAGTTGAGGATTTGATTTGATGGCTTTTTTTATGGTGATGATGCTAATAGGTGTAGAGGAGTGGATTATGGTTCAAAAAATAATTCTTAATAGTGAATTAGTGTTTTTGGTATAGTAAGCAACATTGTTTTGAGATCTGGTCTTATGAAAATTGTAATACTTTCCAGGGCTAGAAATGGAGAGTTCACCTAGAGCATGTAGAACAATTTAATGTGTTATTGTATACCCTAGCTTGTAACAACAAAATTGAAACCATGAGAGGATAGGTCCTCACTATAGCTAGGATGATAGAAACTTTCATGAAGAATAATGTTCAATGTGTGCCAATTGGTGATGACATCCAGAACTTGGCTAAAATACGTCCTTAATAAGTTCAATCCAAAGATAAGTGCATCATTGAACCACATCTACTAAGAATTTTCCCAAAATTAGGTAGCCATACCTCAAAGTTAAGCTTCTATCTCAACAAATCAAATTTATCCTTAAAGCAAGTGGACAATTTCCTAACTTGTTTTTCGTCAAATGAGCGTAAAAGATAAGGAAGGGCCAACCTTTAGATCCCACTATAGGACAATAGGTGGTGATGGTTTGGAGATGTTAATATTCATGTCTTCTACCTAAGTGGTTAGACCTTAGCTGACCTATTACTATTATTTGACAAACAAATATTATTTTTAGAAAAATGTTTAATTTGCAAATCTATGAGGAAGACTTCCTTTCATTCATTTTATGAGGAGCCATGTGTATTTCCATAGAGAATTTATTTTTTTGTTTTTATTTTAAATAAGTGAATTGTTTCTTGGGATAAACACACGTTTTATCTTGTTCTTGTAATGAAGCATACTCGTCGTATATCTTGGCTACAAAAAATAGGTATACAAGGGACTACATGCTCTTGCTTGTGTTTCTTTTCAAAGGTAGGAATACAAGCTATAACACTAATTGATACGAAATATCATTTGAAATATCAATACTTGTACTAATCAAATTTTAAAAGCACATGCAAAAATAATTTACATCCTTTTATAGACAAGATAGATACTAAATTGGGATGATAAAGTTTGACCTTCTCTCCTAGTTTTTAACAACATATAATATCAAGCTACCCTATATTAAATAATAAATAAACATAGAAATATAATCAATGTCATCCACTTCTTCTTATATAGATTCCTATACCATACTTGTTATTAGAAAAAATTTATTAACTTCCATCTAAGCATTAACCTCACTAATAATTATTCACTACAACAACATTTATCGCCCTATCATCAAGTTAGAAACTTTTATTGGATGTAGCTTCATGTTTCGGATTATCCACAGTTTCCAGTTCAGTCTGTCGACGTTTCGAACCCCAACGGGGGTCCATCATCAGGACACTTCTGAAAGATAGAAATGAAATGAAAGAAAGATGAAACATTCATTCATCGTCTAATTTTCCTTTAGTAATAGAATATTACTACAATTTTAACATAAATAATATGTCCCCAAACACTAAAATTGTGAACTTCATGTAGGATTTTGAGCCCAAGAATGTCATCAAGGTGCCACAAAATACTACATCAGTGATTTTCATGAAAAACAAGAAGAGTGATTGAAAAAACATTCAAATAGACTAAGTAGATGAAAGTCCCATTCAAATTCATGTATATTACTTTGCTTGACTTGAGTACAATTAAACTAGCATACCTGCTTAACAAGTTAGTTGTTACATTAACGTGAATGGCGAGGAGGATAGATAGGATGATCCACGTTGTACAAGGAATTGAATGAAATATAGGAAAATAAACAGAACACATAGAAATAAATATAATATAGTTTACAATAATATGGTGAAAACCAAACTTCTTTTAATAAATCAGATAAGATAATATTATAGAACACAAACTGGCTCGAATGGTGATAGCTATCTCTCAATAAAGAGAGAAGTCGCACACATTAAAAGAAATTATTACAAGAGGAAACAAAATTGTTTATCATAAAGAGAGAACCCTAGAAGTCCAAAAGCATTGCCCTAGAAGATAAAATTCCAAAAATATTATGGGCCTCAAGGTGGTTAGTTGGCACATCAACTTTCTAGCGGTGCACTTTTTACATGTAATGTCCATTTGGTGTGTGGAATAGTTCATTCCAAAGAAATATCCGAGGAATACAAGATTTTGTTGGGCCTAGGGCGTGCATTTGTAACCGCTAAACCCAAAATTTCTAAAGTACATTTTTTAGGGCCTTAAAGCAACCCTGTAAGAGGTATTTTTCCTAGAAAAAAATAGCCCTAGAAGTTTGGGACCCAAAAATCATAGATAAAACACCAAGAAGATAGAGAATTATCAATAGAATAGAAAAGGTGTGTATCCACCGATACCCATTTAGATCATTCCTCCATCCTTAGGATGTAATGGTCCTCATTGCATCAAGTCCTGTTATTAGATGGGGAAATTCGATTAAATTGAATTCCTCGTGAGCCACTTTCCTTTGTGAAGAATCTTCCTTGCTTTGACAACCTCATAGAATTTTATGCATTAATAGTGGGTATCCTTTGTCTTGATGCCCATGATCTAATCCATTGTATCATATTCAATGCAATCAAGATTAAACTCTATGGGGGGCAATTTATCGATTTCCTTCCCAAAGATGTGGATAATATAGTCAAAGAAAGTCTACAATAAACATTGGGCACAAGCAAAGGAAAGGAGGAATGCTTAATTAAAATTAATTTTCACCCATATCATTTAAGATTTTATAAGGTCCATATTAAAGTGGTATGGGCTTCCTATGGAGGCTTGTGAGGTGCTCTTTCTATAAACATAAATACACTTTATCACCAGCCTGAAACTTATGGGGAACCTATGTTGGTCATCTTGCTACTTGTACTTTGTTGGGAGTGTTATATTGCTTCTAAAAATTTTGGCTACTTTATGTGGCTCAACCTAAGCATGGGAGGACATTTTTAATATAAAATAATTGGGCATAAATACATTAATTACATCCAATGGATGGAACCCCAAGCACATCTGAAAAGGACTTGTGTAAATAGAGCTACGGAGGGATCTATTATAATTGTGTTGAACATATGGAAGGATTTCATTCCATGTACATGGATTCTTGAATTTTGACATGTTCAAGATATACAATCATCTTTTTGACCACTTTTTTTTTTTTCCATTTGATTAGGGATAAAAGGTAGTTAATTTGGTTAATTTGGTAGAGTGTTAAAATTCTAGTGATGCAATGCTTGAATATTTTTTCACGATTTGTAATTAATTTTATTGATACAAATAGTTCCTTCCTTATCATTTAATCAACAAGTAGATATACATAAAAAAATTCAATCATTAATTCTTCAAAAATAGTAGTAAATAGAGACCATAGTAGATAATGAGTTGGTGTCATAATTTATAGTGTTTGTGTCATAACTTATAGTCATTGTCATATTTTCCTAGACCCTTATTAAGATTTTTGTATCAAAGAATAAAATTTATTTTTATGTAAATTGATCTAATATGTCTCCTCCACCAAGTCGTCTTTCCCTCCAATCATGCCATCTTCATGAAGGGATTCAACCCCCTTGAAACCACTATAATTAGAAGTGTAATTTGACCTATTTAGACATCTAATCAAGAAAGCTTCTATCTTAAATTGAGAAGGAGAGAGAAGGAAAGGAAAAAGGGTAATAAAGGCTTAAAAATAAATAAGAAATCTTAGAAAATGAAGGAAGAACCCTAGCAAAGGAAAGAAGCATTTTTTCTCTTTTTTCTAGGTCACACATGTGATTTCTGGACTATAGGAAGGGGCTAAAATTTCAAGTCTACAGCAGGAGGTCAAAAAAATTTTGCAGGAGGACAAAGTCTGTGATTTTTGCAGTGTTGAAGAATGTTAACTCTTGTTGACTAGAATTTGATCTTGATCATCTTGAAAGGACACTCTTGGGAGGCTGACTTGGTTGATTGGAGGAAGTATTTGTGTTGGTCAAAAGGTCTTGGCTATCTCATTTTATTTGGTTCTAAAGGAAGAGAAAATATTTTTTAGGTTTTCACCTAAAAGAGGGGTTTTAGCCCTAGATGAGGGCATACATCTTGTCTCATTGTTGTATTGATCTACATAGGTTTATGTTTGATAGTTGATTGATGACAAGAAGATAAAATAAGATATAAAATAAGCTAATAATATGAATAAGGAATCACAAGTAATTATTAAGTGAAGGAAACATTCCTTCCTTTTTTATTTTCTAAAATGGTATCATAGCTTAGCTAAAGAAGTAGAAGGGAAGAGGTAGCTTGAAGATCAATATATCTCATCATCTTAAGGAAGAATTAATGAAAATTTTCTAAGTAAGTCTTGAGAGGTAATTGAAAGATACAAAGATATCTATTTTCCATTAATTAAGTACATTTATGGCCTCATCAATGAAATATGAGAACAAAATCAAGGAGAATTAATGAAAATTTTCTAAGTAAGTCTTGAGAGGTAATTGAAAGATACAAAGATATCTATTTTCCATTAATTAAGTACATTTATGGCCTCATCAATGAAATATGAGAACAAAATCAAGGAGCTG
The DNA here is from genome assembly GCA_000404065.3 of Pinus taeda. NCBI lineage: Eukaryota > Viridiplantae > Streptophyta > Pinopsida > Pinales > Pinaceae > Pinus > Pinus taeda. The sequence goes on from APFE030510294.1 coordinate 26,810, forward strand.
ATAACTATAGAGCATGGAAAACATGTATGGGTGTCATCCTAGCAAAGAATAAGGCATTGAATTTTGTATTTGTAAAATTCAAGGAACCTTTAGATGATGCTAGAAAAGAGGGGTACAATGAAACTAGCATTATTTCCATGAACCTAATTCACTAGATTCTTTAATAAATATGTATGATTCCATATCTAGTTTGCTAAAAATCAAGAATATTGGGTAAGTGCAATGTCTAAAGAATGAACTTCGAACAGTTAAAATGGAAAATGATGATACAATATCTTTTTCTTTTTTTGTTTGTAAGAATTTCCCCTATAAAAGATGAATGACAAGCAATTGATTAAATAGTCCCTAAAAAGGAACTTGTGATTGTTCCCATTCTAGGACAACCAAAGTCTTGGAATGCCTCTGTAGTTGGAATTAGTAGTTGGACTAATTCTCCATTGTTCAAACAAATGTGGTCTACTTTTGTATAAGAAGAAGCTCTTCTTTCCTCGGTAAAAGGTAAACAATAAAATGAAGAAAATTCCTTGAATTCCTACTCTTCTCATGTCAAGAAGAAAGGAGGAAATATGAAGTTTGAGGAACTAAATAAAAATCAAGGGCAGATTGATCTCTCTAAAATAGAATGTTATCATTGTGACAATATGAGACGTTATAAGAATCAATGCATGGATTATCCTGAGAAAAAGAAGAGAGGAAGGGACCAAGCTACAATTGCTACTCATGATAATCCTCTAAGGAAATTTAAAACTAAGGATTCTGAAATTAAAGAATTATTATATTAAGTCTCATATACCTTTTGTTTATAGTATATATTATTTCTTTAGTTATTGTAGAATCAATATTTCTTCTTCATTTATAGGGTTTATAGATTTCATATGTTTTTGTTAGAAGGTTCTTGATTTGTTTCGATAAGTTAAAGGAATCATTAACAAGATTATATTGATGCAAGATCAAGAGGGAGATTCCCCACTTTTTTCACAAAAGATAAGTATCATGTTCTTTATTTCCATTTCCTTGTTGATCTCCTCTATATCTGCCTAGTTTCATTTTTGTACTTGTTTATAAACCTTTCTCCTATATTTTTCCTTCGAAGGAAAGTTTGTTGGTATACTCTAAAGAATGTTTGTAGTAAGGATTATGGATAGATTCAAATGAAGACTCCAATAAGAAGAAATAAGCTTTGCTATAGTGGTAGCCCTTCAATAAGGACACCTTACAAGGTTTGTAAAAGGAGCAACTGAAGATACATTTAATGCCACATGATTTATAACTAGTCTTCATGTAAAAAGTACGATCATTTTAAGATTTTATTTATAATAATAACTCTCTCATGTTTAGGGTTTTGAATCACAAATATTCTTATTTGTTCAAGTGATTGTATTAGGAAAAATACTTGTTGGGGTAGGGGAATCAATATTTTACATACTTCATTTTTTAAATTTATTATTATGATTTATGTACAATACTGTCATTAAGGAAACAAGTGTATGTACATGACTATGATTAATGCAATCCACGTATATGTAGATAGCTAATTTATCTTTAATTTCATTCACTCCTAATCTTCAATTAGTGCATCATTACTTCATTATTCATTCATAAGAATCAACAAAGATAAGATAGATCATCAACACACAAGAAACATATCAACACACATTAATGCCAAGGTTTTAGGGAAAAACGCAATGTGGGATAAAACCATCACTCTTGTCGTATTTCTCTTCCTATTTTATTATAAAGGAAAAATCCTTACAATCTTGTACTGGCGCAGACTCTAAGGAGTATGGAGGTACCCACTTGCAGAAGGATACAACCTTCTCATTTTCTCCAGCGCCTACTGGAAGGGAGCTACAACCCCCTTTCTGAAGACTGTTATGCTCAACTCCTTGGGGACCACTGTTTAGAATGCTTCAAACTGGATCCATCTGTCAAAAAATCATTAAACGAACTTGTAGGCCACCTTTCATCAAAATTTCAAACTAGACTCATATCAACCACAAACCGAAGCACTAAATATGAGACATTGTCTTATAGTAAATCAACTAAAGTTATGAAATATAAAGATATTTAATGTAGAACCCCGACATAAACAATAAATATCAAATTGTGCATGTGAATATATTGAATAAAACCTACATATATACATTATTTCTCTGTATAATACTTCCATACGGTTCTCAAAATATTGAACACTGAAATCATTAATGACTGAATCATTCATAAACCATCTCACCAGCTACATATCATAGAATCAATCACAAATTTCTAAACCAATTACAGATCATACACTTTTTTTCCATTAAACTTGAAAAATTCAACGAATTCACTTAAATCATAATAAAGACATCATCAATAGACAACAAAATGTAAACCAATCATTAACTATAAACTTTAATCATCATATCTATAAACATATATTAACATATCAAACCATGGTTTATATATGAAACCTTCATAAGGAGTATCAATGTATTTATGTGCTTACCATGCACAACACCCGCTTACATATCTTGTTATTAAACCAACTCATAGAAAGATATAAAAGATAGATCAAGGCCTTAGAAATAAGCCTCTTCGAGGGGGCAACCTCCTTTAAATTACACAAATGAACAATTCTTAGATGATTCAAATGAAAAAACCTCCTTTCTATATATAGGAGTCTAAGGGTTAACAATATAACCAAACCTGACCTAACAATAATAATATAATGGCACTAAAATAACAATAGTGGGATTCTATGGGGCACAATAATAGTAATATGGGGACAATAGGGGCACAAAAATAACAATAAGGGATACAACAACAATAGTAATGGGGGAATCACTAGTATTATAGGGACCTAATATGCCCCTCTCCTTCAAAAAAGTGTTGTCTTCAACAATTGAGTAGTTATGGATGCTTCCGTATAAAATTCTCATCCTACCATGTGGAATATTCAACGGGTAAGTTCTTCCACTTGATGAGATACTCTGAAATTAATTGATTTTGTAGCTATTGAGTTCTTGTTTCTTTGACTGGTTCAGGTTCCAATATGATTTTTCCTTCCTCATCAAGTTCTGGCAATATTGTTTGAACTGGAAGCTTGTCATCTATAACCTTCTTTAAGCATGAAACATGGAAAAATGGGTGCACTCAGGAAGCTACAAGAAGCTCCAATTTGTATGCCATAGTACCTATCTTTTGCAACACCTTGTACGGACCATAATACTTTGGTGATAATTCATTATCCTTGTTAGCTTTCTTGAGGGACATTTGTTTATATGGTTGTAGTCGTAGGAATACCCAATCACCTACATTAAAACTTCTTTCACTACGATGTTGATCTGATTGCTATTTCATTCTATTCTGCGCCAAGGTGAGGTTATCCTTTAAGAGTTGGAGAACTTGTTGCTGATGCTTGATGTGATCTTCCACTTCTTAAACCTTAGAATTTTCTCTTAAATATGATGTGATGGATGGTGGATGATATCCATAAAGTGCCATAAATAGGTTCATTTTTTCCGCAGTATTGAAGGAAGTGTTATACCACCATTTAGCTAGAGGAAACCATTTGACCCATTGTGTCTGTTTATCATATACAAAGCATCGAAGATATCCTTCCAAAAAATTTTTTACTATCTCAGTTTGCCGATCAGATTGAGGATGATAAGATGAGCTATGAGCTAACTGAGTACCAAGACAGGAAAATAATTTTTTCCAAAAATTTCTAGTGAAAATGGGATCCCCTTCGCTTACAATAATCATTGGTTTTCCATGTAGCTTTTCAATTGTTTCTATAAATGTAGTAGAAATTGTACTCACTTTAAATGGATGAGATAATGCACAAAATTGTGCATACTTGGTAAGTTTGTCAACTACCACCATAATAACACTCTTTCCTTCAGACTTGGGTAAACCTGTGATAAAATACATTGAAGCCTCCTCCCAATGTTGGCTTCGAATGGATAAGGGTTGTAATAGTCCTAAGGTCTTAATTGTTTCAACTTTATTTTGTTGGCAAACCAAACATTCTGCCACAAACTTTTGAATATCCGATTTAAGGCCATCCAAAAAAAATCCTTCTTAACCTTGTGGTAGGTTTTTAGAAATATTGAGTGCCCTCCTAAGTGAGAGGTGTGCAATTCCCTAAGAATATTTTGTTTGAGTTGGGAATTCTTATTTAGGTATAGCTGATACTTGTACCATAACAAATCATTTTTCCACCTAAATGTATTAGATGTACTGGGATCTTGTTGTATCTTTTGAATGAGTGACCACACTTCCTCATCATTCTTCCATTCATCCCTTGCTTCGTTTATCCAATTGGGTTGGATAATAGAAATGGCATAAAGAAATGCTTCCACGTCCTCATCCTTTCTTGAGAATGCATTTGCCACAACATTTTACTTCCCT
>APFE030510297.1:7137-19227 GCA_000404065.3 Pinus taeda
TTAAGTTAAAAAATAAATAAATACAGAAACTAATGAGATAAAATAATTGTAAATATTAACTTATTATAAAATAAAAAGATGAGACAAGAAACAAGGTGAGGGGAGGGGGAGGGGCAGAAAGGAAGAAAGTGACTAAGAAGAGAGAGCTGGGACCCAACATCTACTGATCTTTCAGCCATCCTCTCTATTGAGATTGCTCGGCCTCTTTCAATCTCCAGAGCTTCCCTAAATTTCCGATGACGGAACTCTGAAACTTTAGCAATGACACTAGCCTCCTCAATACAAACATGATGATTAGTTTTTTCTGCATGCTCACCTAAAGCCGAAGACTTTGATCTCCTATGCTTAAGGTCAGCTGCGTGTTCACTAATCCTTTGATTGATGGAGCGACCCGTCTCACCAATATAGGGGGTCCCACAGGAACAAGGGATAATATATACCCCTTTCATATCTTTAGGGTCGATATGATTGTTTGCTGATCTGAGGGACATACGAATGGTGTTGAGGGGCATAAAGGTTATACGGACACTATGCATCTTGAGAATCCTTGCAATCTTATCAGTGGTCCCCTGAACAAATGGAAGATGGACACCTGGAATCCGCTTCTTCGGTTCCCTTTTAGCAAGAGAATTCTTGGCAGCTTTTAGGAAAGCCTTCTGTCCCATGTATCTACTATAACCATTCTCAACAAAGACATCAAGGAGATGGGATTTTTCTTTTGCCAAAAGGCCGGCTGAAGGATCAAGAACGCCCAATGGGCTCACGGATCAAGGGCCGAAGGTCAAGGATCAAGGATCAAAGGCTGAAGGTCAAGGTCGAAGGCCGAAGGTCAAGGATCAAGGTCGATGGCCGAAGGTCAAAGGGTCGAAGTGTCGATGGGCCAAAGGGTCATGTGACCTTTGGGTCACGTGCAAGTGTTGTCAAGTGCAATTAGGGTCATGTGCAATGTTCGGTTCAAGGTTGCATTCTAGTGCACCTGATGCTGCTGTGGTGAAAATAAAAGAGTAGTATTCCAGCGGTTCTGCTATTCCTTGTTGGGGAGGAGTGCCCCGGTGCGGTGGAAGGGCAGAGTCTGTTTTCCGTTCGAACATAGGATGGCGAATACGCAGGCAAAGTGGGTGAGGATAGGGGGTGGGAGAGTTTGGGTGAGGGTAGCGGATTCCTCAGTTTCCCAAAACTCTTTTTATCCGAGATCCTTAGGGCCCTAGTAGCAAGGTTATTGAGAACCCCCATCTTCTGAGCTGGGAAATGGTGGGAAATGACATGAAGATACTGCTCCGTATGCATTTTCTTTTGAAAAACTTGGTGGGAGAGGGAACCATCACTATTCTTAGAAATAAGAATATCAAGGAAAGGGAGACACCCATCAACTTCCTGCTCTTTAGTGAACTTAATGGTCGAGGATTGATTTTTGAGATGATCAAAGAAGAGATCTAATTCCTCTTGGCCGTGAGACCAGATAACATTGATGTCATCCACATACCTTTTCCAAAGCTTGGGCAGGAGACGGGATGATTTAAGAGCCTTGGACTCAAAATATTCCATAAAAATATTAGCAACGACAGGGGATAGGGGTGAGCCCATGGCAACCCCACAGGTTTTCTCAAAGAACTCTCCCTCAAAACTGAAAAAGGTGGAGGTGAGGCAAATCTCAACTAACCGAGCAGTGTCAGGATCTGTTAGGAGGTTGATAACCTCCAAGGCCTCATTAATAGGGATGCAAGTGTACAGGGAAACAACATCAAAACTAACAAGAATGTCCTTGATGTCTTTGTTGAGAATGGTTATAGTAGATACATGGGACAAAAGGCTTTCCTAGAAGCTGCCAAGGATTCTCTTGCTAAAAGGGAACCAAAGGAGAGGATTCCAGGTGTCCATCTTTCGTTTGTTCAGGGGACCATTGATAAGATTGCAAGGGTTCTGAAGATGCATAGTGTTCCTGTAACCTTTAGGCCCCTTAACACCATTCGTATGTCCCTCAGACTAGCAAAGGATCCTATCGACCCTAAAGATATGAAAGGGGTATATATTATCCCTTGTTCCTGTGGGACCCCCTATATTGGTGAGATGGGTCGCTCCATCAATCAAAGGATTAGTGAACACGCAGCTGACCTTAAGCATAGGAGATCAAAGTCTTCGGCTTTAGTTGAGCATGCGGAAAAACTAATCATCATGTTTGTATTGAGGAGGCTAGTGTCATTGCTAGAATTTCACAATTCCATCATCAGAAATTTAGGGGAGCTTTGGAGATTGAAAAGAGGTCGAGCAATGTCAATAGAGAGGATGGCTGGAAGATCAGTAAATGTTGGGTCCTAGCACTCTCTTCCTAGTTGCTTTCTTCCTTTCCGCCCCTCCTCCTCCCCTCCCCTTGTTTCTTGTCTCATCTTTTTATTTTATAATAAGTTAATATTTATAATTATTTTATCTGATTAGTTTTTGTATTTATTTATTGATTTTTTAACTTAATATTATTTTATTCTAGTTAGTTTATTTATTTATTAATTATATTATTTTTTTTTTTTTCTTCTAAATCTATATAATATTTAATTTTAATTGCAACCATCACTTGACACCATCAATAAACACTATTACCTTTTTGTTCTTGATATGTCCTTCTACCTTGAGAATTTGAGGAGTGGTAATTCTTGCCAATGCGTTACAATATATGGTCATATTCATTTCTTCTTTCTCTAGGGTTGGTTCCTGGTGTATATCCTCTTCTTTTGACATTTCTTGTTCCTTTTATTCCTCCTCTTCACAGTCTATGTAAAATAATTTATTCTCAGCACACTTATGGCCTTTAGTGTATTTTCTATCACAGTTGTAACAAATCCATTTTGCTCTTTTTTCTTCCAATTGTTGTGTTGTCAACCTTGTAGGTTGTGGAAGATTAGGAGCAACAACACTTCCATCTTTGTAGTTGTGAGTGGTAGAAGTCCTTGTTGCCATAATTTTGCTTTTAACTTTTCTTGCCGCCTGAATACCTATGAAGACATCAATCCTATGCTCCTCTGGAATATCGTTTACCCTTATATTCATTTTTTGGAAGTCCTCAATGTGTTATGCCATTGAACCCTTTTGTTTGAGTTGTATCAATTGGCTAAAGAAGATGCTTCTCTTTGTATCCTCATAATGTGCTATCATTTCCTCCATAAAATTTACCAAGTGACAAGTGGTTTACGAGAATAAAGCCATCGATACCATACAAACTAATTGAGTTTTAAATATAAATATGTGATGCATAGCTTTTGTGTGTGTTGCACATTATGGAGCTCAAAATATTGCTCCATCTGTAGTATCCATGTTACCAGATCCTTACCATCAAGCTTCCTCATATCGATGTTTGGAATATGGCGGGTCTTCAATCCAAAGCTAGAGTCCTTGAAATAATGATTAACATTCATTTTGTTCTCATCATGAGTTTCATTGAATACATTTTCTGTATTAGGAAGCATTTCTTGTAGCAACTTTGTCAAACCTTCCATCTTAGCTTCCATGTCTGCTTTTAATCCATCCTTCAAACCTTCCATTTCTTACTTTAAATGCTCCATGTCCCCTTTTAATCCATCCTTCAAACCTTCCATTTCTTACTTTAAACGCTCCATGTCCCCTTTTAAGCCATCCATGTCCCTTTTTAGTTCATCTTCGGATTCTCTTTGTGAGAATGATTTTTTTTCACTTGGTCCCATAATTTTGATATATCATGTTGCAATTATTCCTCTTCATGCATCATAACAAAGCCTTCTAAGGGCTTAAAGGGTGTCGATTTATTTTGTTTGGGAGGAATTTTAGACCCCAATACCGATATTTATGCTTCAATATGCCCTCAAAATCACTTCAAACTGATTTTTCAAACAAAAGTTATGTAAAATTTAAAAAAATACACACCTTTTTCTTGCTTTTTAGGACCTCGATATTAGAAATGTTGTATCTCTATAATTTTGGATCTCCAAGATCTGAAATTTCGTCCTGTGGTAGCTCTCTAAGTCTTCTTTCCAACCCCAAAAGTCAAACTGAGATTGGATTCTTTACGAAAGAGTTATTCTCGATCTCCCACGTTGACCTGATTATAGACTATTTCAGTAAAGCGAACTTGTATGGAGTGCTATGTGTTACTATTTTGATTTGCGGTCGTGGAAATGATACACAAAAACTAGATTATGTTCGCTTTCATTCCATTCTTACGAAATTCAAATCTTATGCTCGAAGAGAAAGTTCTGACGATTTTCCCTAGGTCAATTGTTTGAGATTGAATTCTCGAGCCTGCAAAAACATTAATTCCTCATATCATATCTCCAAAAATATAGCGAATCAAGATCTGAAATTTTTACACAAAGTTAACCACTATTTTGGCTGCATGTGTTCAACGTTCCAGTTTTTGGAGCTTCGTATAAACAAAGTTATAGAAAAAATACCAAGATGACCTGTTTGAAGCAGCGAAACCCTATAATCCAAAGCTCTGATACCAAATGTTATGCAACCAACTCATAAAATAGAAGAAAAGACAAATCAACAACTTGAGAATTAGCCTCTTCGTGGGGGGGGACCTCCTTTACATCACATGAATGAACAATTATTGGATGTCACAAATGGCAATACCTCCTTTCTATATATAGGACTCTAAGAGATCACAATATAATCAGAGCCCACATAACAATAATAATGTGAGGGCACAACAATATAAATAGTGGCCTTTTATGGGTCATAATAATAACAATATGAGGACTACATGGGCACAAAAATAACAGTAAGGGGGCTACACTAATGATACACTAGTATTATAGGGACCTAACACAATAAACTAACAAACATACTAGTTAGCGACTCTGGTGCTTTGAAGGATAGGCCAATAGATTTCAAATGGGAAGAATTCCGATAAGAACCACTCAAATCCTATTGTATCGAGATGGTCCAATAGGGTATCCAATTCCTAATGGTTGGTGAAGGCATAAGGAAATGAATGTTGGAAAGTGACGAAGTAATGAGTGGGTTATATGTGTGTTGTAGTTTCTACAATAATCCTCTGCAAATTTTCTAAATGCCTTGAACCTGAAGGGATTGTGGGGCCCACCTAGTCAAGTCAATTTAAGGACTTACCTTGCAAACCCTGGTTAGAGCTTGTAAATGCAATCAACCTCTAATGACATGAGGAAGTGATTGGCAGCTTGTTAAGACATGATAAAAAATCAAGCAGTAGGAAGGGTATCTAACACTAATCCAAAAGTAGAAAAGGATCTTGCAATTCTTCAACACATTGAGGTAACTTTTTAAGAGAGGTTTTGACTTGATTTTCTTTACAATTTTGAGACTTTATGTGGTAGTGTAGCATTACACCAGGATCCAAGCCAGTGCTATAACTCCCAGGGGACCTCTATCCCAATTCCATGCTTTTGAAATTATCTTCGCAACTTGGTTTTGGCCTCTAAGCTTTTATGTAGCACCCTCCTAAACTCCAAGGCAGTTGTATAACACTCCTCTAACCCTCAAGCCAGTGTTATTGCCTAAGGAAAATCATTCTTTTTCCTTGTCTCAAATTTTGGACTTTTGAAGTTGCCTCAGGGTACCATTAAACCTCATAGGAGCGCCATGCTTCTGTACTAAGCCTTAATGTAGCGCTATGGTCTCATTTTCTCTCTCATAAGTTAATTTTGTGGCTCCCTTGACTTCCTCAATCACATTATTGAGCCTTTGAGGGGTGTTATAATCCTCGAGCTCAGCCCAAATAAGTTAACTTTATGTTGATTCGCTTGGTTTTAGATTTTACATTTTGTTGGTTATGTGTTATATTCTTCTCATGACTAGTCCCACGTGTTGTTATGTTACATGTAGCACAGCGGGGAGGGGGTCGTAGGGGGGTCGACAACCACCGATGCACGGGGTCTGGGGTAGCACCCTGATTTTTTCATTTACTATGCGGACCCAAGTATGGTGGGCTAACTCAGCCATGGTTTTGCGCATGGTTTTGGGCATGATGGTTTTTCTCATGGTATTTATTAGATATGATCAAGGGAACTACAATTATGCTCTAATGCAAGGTTAATGGACTGGGTTTATGAATGCTTTGACATGTATATAATGTATTCTAATATTAAAAGAATACAATGAAAAATCAATTTGGATTTCCCGGTTTTTAGTTCCAGGATAAAATATCTGTGTATATTTTTTGATGTTCTCACCATTATATATATAATTTTTTTAAGAATTCGTTTTGTAGGTAATTTATGTATAGGTTTAAAACCTACGTTTAGTATCAAAGTTGTTTTGGCATCAAGGGGATGCCTTTGCGGCTAATGGGTTTCTTGTTCGAGCCTATGGTAGACCCTGTTATACCAGGAGATATGTGGGATTGCTTCTTGCAGTGAAAGGAGATGGTGAACAATGGAAAGATAAAGATTGAGAAATTAAATGGATATAGTTTTGAGCTATGGAGGCATAAGATGGAGGATTTTTTGGTGGACAAAGATCATTGGATTATTGTAGATCTAGGTACATCGCCAATAGGAATGTACAGAAGACTGGGCCAAGTTACATTAGAAGGAAATGATCACAATACAATTGTGTCTCTTAGACTCAGTATTGTTGGATGTATCAGGGTAAGCTACAATAAAGGATTTATGGGTCAAGTTATCAATCTAAGTCCCTGGTGAACAAATTGTTCCTATAGAAAATGTTGTATAACCTGAGGATGAAGGATGGAGGCTCGGTGATAGAGCATTTGAATGCCTTCAATACAGTGTTAAGTTAGTTGTTATATGTTGATATTAAAATTTAAGACGAAGACAAGTGTATGTTTTAACCCCGTACAAAAATTACCTGTATAAGAATTCTAAAAACATAAAATAAACAATGGCGAGAGCGTAAAACATAAAACAAATATACACAAGAGATTTTCCCTTGGATCCCAAAACCGGGACTACCAGATTGATTTTTCATTATCTTCTTTTCAATGTTACAATACATATATACATGTCAAAGCATCCATAAACCCCAATCCATTAACCCTGGATTAGAACATAATCGTAGTTCCCTTGACTGAGATACAAATTACCATAGACAGAAAACCATTGAGCCCAAAACCATGTGCAAAATCCATGCACAAAACCATAGGTAGGTCTTCCCACCTAATATAGGGTCAAAAAAAAAATTCTCGGTGTGCTGCCACCCCTCCTGTTAGCCCCTAACAGCGCCCAACACAATGTACAGGGGGGGCTATCGCCCTCCCCCATGTGGGGTAGTCGTGGAAAGAATATAACACAACCCAACATTCTCCCACTTATTGTTTTCTTTCCACAAGAGAGCTTAGTCATTAATCCAGCTCTACAATGCCCATTATTTGTCTACACCAAGAGAACTTCTCAATGCTCACAGACTTTGTCAATGCATCTGCAGTATTATTTAAAGTGTCCACCTTTACCAGAAACATGTTTTTGTCCTCAACCATATCCCTCACAAAGTGATATTAAACATTAATGTGCTTTGTCTTTGAATAACAAGCAGGGTTCTTTGGCAAGAAAATTGCACTTTGGTTGTCATAGTCTATCCTTATAGCTTATTGTACTAACCCCATACTTGAACACAATCTCTGCAACCAAATTGCTTCCTTGCTTGCATGAGTGGATTCCATGTATTCTTCCTCTATAGTTGAAAGTGCCACTACAGATTGTTTATTACTCATCCAACTAACTACACCTCTAGATAGGTTAAAAACATACCCACTTGTAGATATTCTCTGATCCAGATCTCCAACCCAGTATGCATCAACAAAGCCACGATTGTCCAAAACTATGTCTAATCCTAGTCTTCCTTGGTAGCACAAACCATAATCACTAATGCCACGCAAATATCTGAAAACCTGCTTCACTACTGTCCAATGCTCCTTCCCTGGTTTTAACATAAACCCGCTCAATACTCCCATTGCATGTGGAATGTCTAGTCTAGTACAGACCATTGCATACATCAAGCTACTGACTGCACTTTCATATGGAACACGAGACATTTCCTCTTCCTATTCTTGTGTCTTGGGACATTGTTCAACAGATAACTTTACACCTACAGGAATAGGAACCTACATTGGTTTACTATCCTGCATTTTAAACCTTTGCAATATTGTCTCGACATACTTCCTCTAGTTTAATGAGATATTCCTCTTTGCCCGATCTCGTTTAATTTCCATTCCCAAAATATAGTTTGCAGCACTAAGATCTTTCATGTCGAATTTGGAGGACAATTGGGTCTTAAAATCCTGGCTAATTTCTTTGTCATTTCCAACCAACAACATATCATCCACATACAAGACCACATAAATAACATAGTCACCAATTAGTTTAAACCACCTCGGTTTTTTACAGGGATTTTGTTTGTTTCTATTTAGAGTCTTTGTTTCAATGTAATTGTGAAATTTTGCCATATTGACAGTGATTTAAAAGGTTTGTGAGCTCTTTGAATTGAATTATTTAATTGCCTAATATATAGTGGGTTAAATTGACAAAGTGGTTGCCTGGGGAAGAGTATTAGTTGTGGTTAGTTGTTTCTTTAATATATTTAAAAATATAAAATAAAATAAGTGAATCAAAGTCACCCCATACCCATTTCAAAAAGTTCACAATGCTTTGGATTAAAGGTTTTTCACGGTGCTGAATCCATTTATACATTCATAAATGTATTTTGAATAACAAATAATCTTCAAATTGTATTGTCTAATTTTGGTGAATTCCTGTGAGTGACCAAGGGGTTTTTTCAGGGTGCTAAATCCATTTATACATTTGACAATGTATTTCGAATAACAACAAATCTTGAAATTGTATTGTCGAATTTTGGTGAATTCCGGTTAAAATGGCTATTTCGAGACTACGCCAATAAAAATTGCTTATATACAAATGAATGTTATAGATAATAATGAAGGACTTATTATGGAGGAACTTATTAGAATTGGAATAATCTTAAATCCTTAGGAAATTGGTGGGCGAGAGCCACTTGGCATGAATCTAATTTTTAAATTTATTACAAGTAATAGAACATTTTGCTAAATAAAATTTGCATATATGTAAATGAATGTTATAAGTGGAACCTAATTTATCTTTTCATTGACAAAGAACTCATTGGTTGAGGAGAGCTAGGGTTTGTAGAAGAAAATAAGCGTTGGGCACGAAGTAGGGGTGTAAGGGGGGGAGTTCCACTCCCTCCTATAGTCAGGCAGTCTCTAGTCACGACAAGAAACTGTTGGAGGCTGAAACAAGTATTTTAGGAGGAGGAAAACAGGACAACAGAGACACACAGGAGCAGGAGAGTAGGTGGGAAGACCTCAGAAGAGAGAAAAGAATAGAGGAAGAAAATCAGAATGCAGACACCAAAAAAGAAAATGGACCGTGTAAGCCCAGGACAACTATCACACCTAGAGTGGTGTTCAGTGATCCAACACTACAGACGCATAGGGAACATATGGCCACTTACACAGTGATTTGTAAATTCATGGGGTTATGGCCAATGGAGAAGCGTTACAGGCATGGATAAAGAATCACTAGAAACCTAAAGGGGATATAGACCTACACCTTGGGTCAAAGGGTTTCTTCACTATAGTATTCACTAACATTGAGGATAAAGACAGGGTGTTTGAAGGAGGGCCTTACTTCTATGCTGCTGCAGGCCTCTATATGTGGCCTTGGGTGATGAATTTTGTCCCGGAGCGAGCGACATTCACTTTGGTCCCGGTTTGGGTAAGACTCTACTCCTTACCATTGGATTATAGGCAGCCATAATCATTAAGAGCAATAGGAAATAAACTAGGGCATTTTGTAAAAATATCTTAGGCCACTAGGAGGGGAAAGTACACATCCTTTGCCTGTGTATGCGTGGAGATGGATCTCTTTGGAGTTCTACCAGATGAAGTGATTCTGGATGTTTTTGATGAAGAATGGGTACAAGAGGTGGACTATGAGCATGTTCCTTTCAGATGCCGCAAATGCCATGAACATGGGAATCTCTTCAGGGATTGCCCTCTAAACAAAATAGAGAGTAGAACTAAAGCTACCTTAGGGAAAGAAACTGATAGCTTTCAAAAAGTGGGAAATAAAGGGAAAGGAGGGAGAAAGTTAAAAAAAAAAAAAGCAACGAGGAAAAGCAGACAAGCCATAATAGGTACAAGGTACTAGAAGAAGAAGAGGAGCTAGATAAGGCAAATCAGACTCTGGAGGACAACCCAGGGGAGAAGGAAAAGGAAGAAAATATGGAGGACACACATGACAACAACCAATAAAAGGAGGATTTGCTGAGTACCATGGAACTTGATAAGGACCAAGAGATGACCTCGAGTGAGGTGGAAACAAAGGATCATGAACTACAGGATATTCTCGATAGGGAGCATCTAGATCTGGAAAAATTCCTGGAGCAGGGAACCACAAAAGGAATGGATTCGCTACCACAAGAGGAGTTCAATAGAGTGCAACAATTGTTTCTGTGGAGAACTCAGGCAAAAGGGTCGGCAGTCAAAAGAAACCTCGATAGTTAGGACAACGAAGGGGCGAAAACCATGAAGAGAACATCGGGACTTGCTCCTAGGAACCCAGGTAGGAAAAGGGGTAGGAAAAAATAGAACGAGCTACTAATAGAATGTGGAAAATTGTTGATAGATTCAGGTAAGATGAAAGACCTAACTAGTTACTCTTTTACAAATCTTTCTTAATGAAGCTCACAACATGGAATATTAGGGGTCTAGGAAGTAAAATGAAACAAAGGAATCTTAGCAATAGAATGAAAGAAGAAAAAACAGATATGACTTTCATCCAAGAAACTAAATGTTCAGTCGAAAAAATAAGAGAAATACACAGCAAATGGCTAACTAGATATGAATTTCTAGAAGTCAAAGCAGACAAGACAACAGAAGGTATTCTCACACTTTTGAACCCCCAGAAACTAGGTATCTTGGATGCTGAAGCATGTAGGAAGTACTTATTAGTGGTCATTCAACCTTTGGGGGACATGGAAGTTTATTTAATAAATTAATAAACATATTAATAAACAATAAACAATAAAATCAATTAATTTAATCAATCTTTCTATTTATTATCAAATAAATAATCAAATTAATAAAACATAATAGTATAACCAAATCTTATAAGGATTAATTAAATAAATTCACATCAAATAAAATAAATTAATTAATTAAACACGAAATAATACATAAAATTGAATTAATTGACAATTCAACGAAATAATAAATAATAAAATTAATAAATTAAATATATTTCTTTTTAATTAATCAACAAATTTAGAATAATTGTTTAAAAATATAATAATTTAACAATCAAATTATTAATAATAATTTTTACTAAAAGAAATGAACATAACAATTAATCAACAAACAATAAAATAATTAATTATTCACTTTCTTTTAATTTATCAATCAAACAAATTAATTAATTAAATTAATTAAATTCAATTAACCAAAACTATTTGAAATAATTAATTTTACATTAAAAATAAAATTAATAACTATAAGTAACCAAAATTCTCTTAAAGATTAACTTAATTAATTTAAAAAATAAATAAATTTACTCAAATAAAACAAATTTAATCAAATTAAAAAATAAATAATATTAAACATGAAATTAAATACATAAAAATTAAATTGATAAACATATTCACAAATAATAAGTTAATAAAATTAAATTAATAGACATATTAACAAATAATATAATAAATTAATATATTCTTTTAATTAATCAAACAAATTAGATAATTAATTATAAATATCAATAAAATTATAAATAATTAATTTTACATAAAAGAAATAAACAAAACAATTAAATCAACAAAATCAAAGAGATATAGAACAGTCGGTGAAGGAGCGCGCTGTTAAGGCGCTCCATCTGCAAAAAGGTCACCGGTTCTAGTCTCGCCGATACCAAAAAATCCAGCATGGTTTCCGCTGGTGCGGCTCAGGCCGAGTGCGATCCCCCGGTGTCTTTGACAGCTTAGATGCCCCTGAGTCGTGGCCTTTCAGCCACAGGGTAAGAGTGATTTTCAGGATTCACCCACTTATCAACAAAAAAAACAATTAAATCAACAAACGATAAAATTAATTTATTAATTTAT
>APFE030510316.1:3424-25991 GCA_000404065.3 Pinus taeda
TTAATAAATTAATTTATCATAAATAAATAATAATAATATATAAACATAATATTTATTAATTTTTAGTTATAGAAGTCAAAAAGGTTCCTTTCGAGTTGAAACATGATGCTATAAGGTTATACGATAATGTAATTGCCAAGTTAAAGAGCAATGAGGGGTGGTCGAAAGATATTAAGTGTAATATCGGAGTTAAACAAGGTTGCTCCCTCTCCCCTACCCTATTTGGCATTTACATCGACAAGCTAGAAGGTTGTTTAGAGGAAGTAGGTTGTGTTGGCACAATCTTAGCTGAGATAGTCATCATCCTTATTCTGTATGCTATCGTTATTGTTCTTCTCGCAAGGTGCCCATCTGATCTTGATAAGCAACTTAGAGTTCTGAAGGATTTTTGCTCTACCATGGGTATGATTGTTGACACTGACAAAACAAAAGTTATGATTATCAAATCCAAGAAGGACACTTACACTAATTTTAAGTATGAAAATAGTAACCTGGAGGAAGTTCTTATTACAAGTACCTAGGAATTGATATTCATCACAAGCTCAACTGGAACTATAGCATTGAGAAAAGGATTAATGGGGGGTGGAAAGATTATTTTGGTTTTGAAAATAATTGTAAAATGGAAAACCTCGTAATGTGGGATAGAAAGAAGTTCCTCCTTGAAACTTTAGTCACTCCTGTTATTTTATATGGATGTGAGGTTTGGGGTTGCAGCATCTCTAGAGAATATTGGAGAAAGATTGACCAAATCGAGAAGTGTTTTATAACGTATAACCTCAAAATTAAAAGAAATACACCCTATCCTATTCTCCTTATAGAAGTGGGTCTTTCCCCTAACGAGAGCCTAGCTATGACTAGGCTTCTGTTGTAAAAGCACAAACTCAATAACATAGGAGACCATAGACTTCCTAAGCTAGCTTTAAATTCCAGCCAAAACCACCTAAGGCTCAAACAAGGTTGGTATAAAGACACCATGGCCTAGTTAAACCATTGGGAGATTGACAAGAATGTTTCATTGCAAAACATTAATAACATTAAAAATATTGTTACTTCTAAGTTCAAAGAAAAACTATGGTGTGAGAAAGATTTAGCAGCTAAAAGAAAATTAAGATATTATAAGGACGTCATCAACCCCACCCTAGAAGATCAAAAGTATCTGCCTGTATTAACTAGCTCAAAGAAGAAAATTAATATAGCTAAGATTAGAATGAACTCTCATGAGCTCCATAGTGAAATAGGTCGTTGGGAAGTTCCTAAAACACCATGGATGGAAAGGATCTACCATCTCTATGAGAATATGAACATCGAGGATGAAAATCACTTCCTCTTAGAGTGCCCCTCTTAAAACCACATTAGATCTCAGTTTGATAATCTTTGTTGCAATACTGACCTTCCTAGCCTTTTACGATGTCAAAATTATAGTGAGCTCAGGAGGCTTCTCTCCAATCTTTTTGAGCATAGGAATAAAATCTTAAATCAAACTAAATAATAATTTGTTTCTTTAGGTTCAATAGACCAAAGTTTGGTCTTAGTAGACATTAGCCATCGTCGTCATAATCATCATCATATATGAAATTATTCATTAATAATAATAAACTATTATTTATTATTTTATATATATGAAATTATAATAACATATTTATAAATAAAAACATAAAGGGTCCAACAAAAAAGGAGAGAAAGAAGGAAGGGACGTAATAATGGGGAAAAATCATGAGGAAATAGCCAAAATCCAGCTCTCACTCAGTTTCCACTCATCATCCCTATTGAGATTGATTGAATTCTTCTCAATCTCAATCGCCACTCTTAGCTTCCTATGATGGAAGTGATCAACCATCGCACTGGCCTTCACATCCTCAATGCAAAAATGATGCTTATATTTCTTTGCATGATCCACAAGAGCTAATGAGCATGATCGGTTATGCTTGATGTTTGCTTCATGCTCTTGGATTTTATATTTAATAGAGCGGATGATTTCTCCAATGTAGGGAATCTAACAAGAACATGAGATCGAGTAGACCCCTTTCATGTCTTTATGGTCTATAGGGTCTTTAACGGATCTGAGAGAATTTCTAATGGTAAAAAGGAGTTTGAAAGAAGAAGAAATTTTATTTCTCTTAAGAATATGGGCAATCCTTTCAGTGATCCCCTAAATAAATGGGACTTGCACCTTAGAGATTGGGTCATCACGAGGAGGTTTAACCATCGATTCTTTATGGGCCCTTTGAAAATCTTTGAGGCCTTGAGATCTTCTATAACCATTATTTTCAAAAACTTTAAGAAGATGAGATTTTTCCTCTTCTAGGTGTTTCTCATCCAAAATTCTTAAAGCACTGGTGGCTAGAGTACTTAGAACCTCAAATTTTTGAGTCAGAAAATGATGAGAACTGGAATGAAGATATTATTCCATGTGACTTTTTTTGCGAAAGGCTCAGTGAGAAACATAACCATCATTCATTCTATAGAGAAGGATGTAAAGGAAATGAATACACCCATTCAATTCAACCTCCATTGTGAATTTGATGGAGTCGAATTCATAATTAAGATGGTTAAGAAACAAATCCAAAATTTCGTGTCCATGAGGCCAAACCACACAAGTATCATCAAAAACCTCTTCCATTTCTTAGGGACAAATTGGGAAGAGGCTAATGCTTTATTCTCAAAATATTCCATGAATAAGTTAGAAACTATAGGGGAGACAGGAGAACCCATCACTACCCCATAGGTTTGTTCAAAGAACTCATGTTGTAGACTGAAAAAGGTAGAGGTAAGGCAAAGGACAACTAATTTGGTAGGGTCTTTGCAGTGATCCGGTTTATGACATCAGTGGCCTCTTGAATAGGAATATTCATATAAAGGGAAACAACAACAAAACTTACTAACAAATCACCAGGATCCAGCCTAATATCCTTCCATTCTTTAATAAAGGAATTCGAGTCCTTAACAAAGGAATATGTGGGACCAATAAGACGTTTGAGCTTCTGAGCTAATAATTTAGCTAGAAGATATGTAGGCCCACCTATTATGTTAACAATAGGCCTCAAAAACACCCCAACCTTATGAATCTTCGGAAGGCCATAAATACTGGGGGTAAGGGGATTGCTTTCCATAAGCTTCTTATAGAGAGGTTTAACGAAATTCAATGGAATTAATGGTGGTTGATATTTCTTTATTAACTTTTTTAATAGGATTCTTATTATGCTTGATGTAACTACGACTATTATAGAGATGGTCAATCATTTTGTTCACATAGTCCAATTTATCAAGAATGACGACAGCTCTGCCTTTGTTAGCTTTATGGATGACAATGTCGGGGTTCTCCTTTAGAGCTTTAAGAGCAACAAATTCATCTTTGCTAATTCTTCTTTTAGGAGGCTTAGCCTTCCTAAGAATGATAGCATAGTCTTGCCTGATAACCTTCTTAACATTATCAGGAAGGTCTTTGATACCAAATTCAATGTTGCAAATAATGTCATTAATGGGACTCTTATTAGGGGCAAGGGAAAAATTAAGACCCTTATTTTAGAGGTTAAAAATGGATTGACTAGAAATTTTACTAGAGATATTAATAACATTTTTAAAATGAGAACAGAAATTATTATTATTACTATTATTATTATTATTATGATTAGCATTAATATTATAATTATTATTTGAATTTTTTTAATTATTATTATCCTAGGATTCATAAGGCTAGGATCCCCCCTGAGACCTATTGTTAATACAATCGGTGGGCCTATGTGTCTTCTAGCTAAATGCTTAACTTAGAGGCTCAAACCTCTTGTTGGTCACGCTAATTCCTTTGTTAAGGACAATGCTTCCTTTGTTAAAGAATGGAAGGATATTAGGCTGGATTCTGGTGATTTGTTAGTAAGTTTTAATGTTGTTTCCCTTTATACCAATATTCCTATTCAATAGGCCATTGATGTCATAAATTGGATCATTGACAATGACACTACCAAATTAGTTGGCCTCTCCCTCACCTCTACCTTTTTCAGTTTCCAAGGTGACTCCTTTGAACAATGTTATGGGGTAGCGATGGGTTCTCCTCTCTCCCCTATAGTTGCTAACTTATTCATGGAAGATTTTGAGACTAAAGAATCAGCCTCCGCCCAATTTCGCCCTAAGAAATGGAAGACGTTTGTTGATGATACTTGTGTCGTTTGGCCTCATGGATGCAAAAAATTGAATTTCTTTCTTAACTGTCTTAATTCTCAATATGACTCCATCAAATTCACAATGGAGGTTGAAGTGAATGGGTGTCTAGAATGAATGATGGTTCCCTTTCTCACCGAGTCTTTTGCACAAAAACTCACACAGAGCAATATCTTCATTCCAGCTCTCATCATTTTCTAGTGCAAAAATTTAAGATTCTAAGTACTCTAGCCACCTGTGCTTTAAGAATTTCGAATGAGAAACACCTAGAAGAGGAAAAATCTCATCTTCTTAAATTTTTTGAAAATAATGATCATAGCAAATCTCAAGGCCTCGAAGCTTTTCAAAGGGCCCATAAAGAATCGAGGGTTAAACCTCCTCATGGTAACCCAATCTCTAAGGTGCAGCTGCCATTTATCCAGGGGAACACTGACGGGAATGCCCATATTCTTAAGAGGAATAAAGTTTCTTCTTCTTTCAAACCCCTTTTTACCATTAGAAATTCTCTTAGACCCATTAAAGACCCTATATACGATAAAGACATGAAAGGGGTTTACTCGATCTCATGTTCCTGTGGGATTCCCTACATTAGGGAAATCAACCACTCTCTTAAACAGAGAATCCAAGACCATGCAACAGACATCGGGCATAATCGATCGTGTTGATAAGCTCTTGCGGAGCATGCAAAGAAATATAAGCACCATGCTTGCATTGAAGATGCGAAGGTCATTGCGAGGGTTGATCACTTCCACCATAGGAAGCTAAGAGAGGCAATTGAAATTGAGAAGCATTCAATCAATCTCAATAGGGATGATGGGTGGAAACTGAGTAAGAGCTAGATTCTAGCTGTTTCCTCCCGATTTTCCCCTGTTATTACCCCTCCCTTTTTTTATTTTTTTTCAACCTTTATGTTTTTATTTATAAATATCTTATTATTATTATTTCATATATATAAAATAATAAATTATAGTTATTATTATTAATGAATAATTTCAAATATTTACAAACAATTAAAAGGCCAATTTGAAGTTATATAACTAAAAATTAATAATATTATATATATATATAATATAATAAATAAATTTATTTGGATATTTATTCATTTATGATAAGTTTATTTATTAATTAATTAGAATATGTTTATGATTTATTAACTATAATATTTTTATGAACAAATTTGTTATTATAATTTCATAGATAATATATAATAATAATTTAATATTATTTCTAAATAGTATTATATAATAATAATTATTTATATAAATAATTTCTAATTATATATAATAAATATATGACTACTTTATAATAACAATTTTAAATTAAAAATTAATAAATGTTATTTTATTCATTAAATAACTAGTTTTTTACAATTAATTATGGACTCTCGTTAACTATTTATTTTTTTAGGATCAATTATTTTTTCCACCAAAATCTTGAAAATAAACCACATTAATTAGTTTAAAAAATAAACCAAATAATGATGATATAATTAATCCAAAAAACATTCATATTTAAAATTAATTTCCTTTTAACTTCAATCTTTCATTTTCCATGAGAAGTGAGAATGAATTAATTTCCTTTTAACTTCAATCTTTCATTTTCCATGAGAAGTGAGAATGAGGTAATTAATAGCATTCAGAGTAATGGTGCCAAAATTAAATATAATTTTTTATTAAATATTAACCTATTACTTTTAAGAAAAAAAAATTTGGTTGTTATTACGAATAAAAAAAAATGCAGGCCTTAAATAAACCTCCATGGAAACTACCGTGTGGATTGCAGTGGCAGCGTCGAGCCGAGAAGGGAAGTGTGAACTCTAAGTTTATGCGAATAACTAATAAAATATTGTTAAGTACACACAACTCATGAGGGTGACGCATGATATAAACCTGGCTCTGATAAGTTGTGTGTGAAATGGTTTTTTTTAACATACAGTCGAAACCAACAGTCTATTTAAAACACCGGTGAACCAGGTCGAAACCTAACAGTCCATTTAAAACACCGGTGAACCAGGTCGAAACCTAACAGTCAACCAGGTCGAAACCAACGGTCTTTATTAGAAGAGGAGAAAACAATATGCACAATTCCCGAATAGATGGGCTCCTGAACTAATCCAGCTTCCTCTCTCTTAACTTGTATCAGCTTGTGCTTTACTTGGCATGCTCACTCTTAACTTGTATCCCTTTGTGTTTTACTTGGTTTTTCACAATCTGAGTTTGTGAAAAATGGTCGTTATTGCAGTCCCAATACAGATCTCACAAAATCGACTTGGAATTCTCCGTTAACAAATAACACCCCTGGAAATAAAATGGAAGGGCGAGGGCAAGACCTTACTGTCGGACATGGGAGCAGGGGCAGGAACCTGCGCATTGGTGGAAGGTGCGAAGAGATTAATCAATGCGAAGGGGACGAAGAGCATCAACACCGTGACAGACAGTGACCAGCAAATTTCCCACGAACTTGTGAGTTTGAAATATGGGGAGAAAGTGGTCCAGTTAGAAATAAAGTGAGAAAGTGGCCTTCAAGGCTACATATATTTATTGCATTAATTACAGCTTTCCCCTTCTCGATCCATTGGAAAACATGAAGCAACATGCATGTTCAGCCACTCAAATCTCAAATGGGTTTTTGGATCCATAGCATGGTTTTATGTTTTTAGTGTAATTTTTTTTGGAAGTTTTTAGAGTAGGTTTTTCTGGTCTAATTTCTCTAAAATTTGATAGGAATTTATTGAAATCACAAGCTTGATAGTGATCCTGTGCAACTAAAATACCTTAGAGATTTTTATGGTGCTGAATCTATATATAGTCAAAAAAACTAGTTTAAATAACACAAATAAAAGTTTGACCACTAATATTTTCACCAAATTTTTCTGATACAGGAAATCCAAAAAATCCAACCAAAAAAAACTCATTTTATACACTCGCCCGATAGCAGGCCAGTTATTAGTTGCCGTCTTCGTTGTAAGAAGCAGTCAATGTCTCGACACGCCGAAGACTCAGCTTCTTCGTTATCAAGTGGTCAATGTTTCAACCTGCCGACGATAAAGCGGGCAAGAATTGCCTGAACGTTGTCACATATCAACTAGTTGCGTGGATTCATATTGTCCAGCCATGGTTACTGAAAATCCATATTGACCAGCGGTCAATGTCTCGACACCCCGAAGACTCAGCTTGTTGTTCCGCGGATTCATAGTGTCCTGTAAATGTTTCTTAAAATCCTGCAAGAAATTGCTGTGGAACTGCAAGTAGTTTCAAACATTGGTTCCATGGCTGGATTCATTGTCATCCAGTAGTCTTACAGTACCAGCAGACTCGGTTCCTGCCTCAATATTCAAACACCCCGGCAGCTTTTGAGATAAGCAGGCCCTGGGTCTCAAACATTGGTTGCATGGCCGAAGTTGCCCATTTTCCATTTCTGGCCATTATGGTCGCAGTTATGATTGCAGTAGGCCTTTCGGCCAATGATCCGGAGTTGGAGTTGGAGGTGGGTGAAGGGTGCAACCCCAATAACGTTAGTGATACAATGTTCACAGCTTTCAGTGGCAATCGGGATTCTGTTTTGGCATCCCTCAGCTCAGATCTTACCTCACAACTTTATGCTACTAACAACGATGGTAATATCTATGCTCTTGCAGTGTGTAGGAAGTATTTAACCTCACGCCAGTGCTCCAAATGCATTACAGGAGCAGTTACTCAACTAAAAGCATACTGTTCCCGATCTCTTGGTGGTCGGATTTATCTGGACGGTTGTTTCGTTCGCTATGAGAATTCTTTTTTCGATGGTCAGGCTGTGGACGCTGGGAATTCCTCCAACTGTCTGTACAGCACAAACTCCAGTGATCCGCGATTCTCTGAAAGAGCCCAGGCTTTATCCACGCAACTAATCACGAACGCTTCTGCAAATAACCATTATGCCGTCGGCTCCATTAACGGATCCTTATATGGTCTCGCTCAATGTTGGCCTTCTCTTTCCAACAATAGCTGCCAAACATGCTTGAATGATGCTCGGAATCTTTTACTCAAGTGTACTCCCAGGAGTGAAGGACGGGGTCTCGAGGCAGGCTGTTTTATGCGCTACTCAACTTACATGTTTTATAACCAGACTTCCCGTACGGGTATTCTAAATCTGTTGCAACTATTTGCGGTTTAATTCGCATTTAATATCTCCGTTGATTTTTTTGTTTTTGTTTCAGATTCGGGGAACTCGTCATCAAAATTAGTGGCCAAATTGTCAGTCAGCATTGGCGGAGCAGTGCTGGTTGCGGTGGTGTGTTTCGTACTGTTATGTCGACGAAGTAGACAATGGAAGAGTTACAGTCGACCAGGTGATTTATCATCATTATTAGGGCTTCCAAACTACATTTTCCAGATTTCTTTGACTTGGTCTTATTTAATCGTTGTGAGAAATACTGTGTGCAGATGACAACCTAACTGCGATTAAGGAAAGCTTTGAGGTTTTCGATTACGAGGTTCTGAAAAATTCTACCGTGAACTTTGAAAGAAACAATATAATTGGCAGAGGAGGATTTGGTGAAGTTTATAAGGTATAATATCAAAAGTGACTTTTGTGAGTCTGTTCAATTATATGGATTATTTGCAGATGGATTCTAATGATTTAGACGAGCAGGGAAGACTTCCGGATGGGAGGGAAGTTGCGATTAAAAAGCTGAATGGCAGGCATCAGACTACTCAAGCCACAAAGGAGTTTCTCACAGAAGCGAGGCTCATCAGCAGCGTCCGTCACCGTAATCTTGTTCGTTTGTTTGGATGTTGCACGCAAGGGCATGAACGCTTGCTGGTTTATGAATTTATGTCATATAACAGTCTTGACAAGCATTTGTTTGGTAAGTTGTTCTCATTAAAGCTGTGGTTTTAGCGATTTAAGTTGTTCGTTAAAAAAAAAATTGTATTGGTTCAATTACATGTATTGAAGCATTCAAATATTATTTGTATTGAAGCTTGCAAATATTTTTTTCGAGATCTACAGGAGAGATAAGGAATCCTTTGAGTTGGGAAAATCGTTTAAAAATTATAGAGGGCACAGCTCGGGGCCTTGCATATCTCCACGAGGATGCTAATGAGCGCATTATACACAGAGATATCAAATGTGCAAATATACTTTTAGATGAGAGATTTCATCCCAAAATAGCAGATTTTGGATTGGCTAGATTCTTCCCGTATGACCAAACCCAGGTTTCTACCAGCAGATTCGAAGGAACAAGGTAAGTTGTGCAATCCATTTATTAATTTCTCTCAGAAGCTCCTCTTTATAAAGAGTCTCACAGCATTGTTCCTTCCATGAATTTATTGTGAGGCAGAGGCTACGCTGCTCCAGAGTATGCCGTCCATGGGCAATTATCAGAAAAAGCTGACGTTTATAGTTATGGGATTGTTGTTCTTGAGATTGTGAGTGGGAGAAAGTGCTTGGATTATAGACTGCCAGAGCCTGTGCAGATTCTTCTCCAATGGGTGCGTCTCTGTCTCTGCTTGAAAGAATCTTTTATCAGATAATTTGGTTTGAGTATTACAGGAAAATTATTTTGCATAAAATTTCAGAGTAGAAACTTGATGATGGTGCAGGCTTGGAATAAGTACGAACAGGATGAAGCTTTGGATATTGTTGATTCAACAGTAGAGGGACAGTACTCAAGAGAACAGGTGCTCAAAATAATCTCAATTGCATTTCTTTGTACTCAAGGCTCTTCGACGCGGCCAGCCATGTCACATGTTTTAAGGATGCTAAACAACGATGGCGATATTCCAGTCCAACCTAAGCAGCCACATTTCATAGATAAGGTCACCACAAGCAGGCCTACGAATTCCAATGCCACCTCTAACTCTGAATCATCGGCACCTGATCCATCTCACGGCTCAATAACAGTGTCTCTAAGCCCTCGTTAGTGTGTAACGTATTTAGCATTTTACAGCAACTCTCACTAAAGCCAGCAAGTGCACCAACAGCTATAGGAAACCAGAAGTTAAAGCGTCAGATGCATAGTATGCTTTTCATTGTTGAATTCGATGCAGAGACATAGATATATAACTTAGAAAGATGAATGAGTTTGATTTAAAGATTCTTTGTTTATTATTAAGTGCCACAGCATCGACACTGGTAATAAATGCAGTAGATTTTGAAAAAATTGTGGGATTTGCTGTAGTTTACTGTAATGTTTTGTAAAATGCAATGTTTATGAGAAGATCGTACCTAAAACAATTGATTTCAGTGCTTTTAGTTGGTGAAGTATTTGAAAAGTGAGAAATTTCGAGTAAATAAAATAAATAAATAAATATTTTTATTTTAAAAATATTAAAAAAGTGATTTAGTATGTGTGTGTGTATATTAAGTATTTATATGAAAAATATATTTCAAAGTAATAATAAACAGCATAACATTTGTTTTGCGTTTTGTAAAATTTACAAATAACATCGTGATAAAATAACATGTTTTTTTGAGATTATATGCGTTATTATTAATAAAAAATATTATTTTAAGAAAAATATTGATGGCAATATTTTTCTATTAGAGTTAAAAGAAAATTAAATAGTACTGAACATCTAAATTTAACTAAATAAATTTGTATTTTAGGTATCTAAGAACATTAATTATCAAAGCTCAATGTTGATTTGCAACAATATTAATACACTTTGAACATTTATTATATTTTCTCTATTGTACCTTAAACATTTAATATATCTACTCTATTATAGAGGCGACATTTTGAGATTGATGCTTTAAAATTTGGCATTGAGAAGTGGAGGTGCATTTGCTTGGTTCATTAGTCATCTAACATTCTGCAAAAAGATGTAAAACTCATTAGTCATGTAACATCATACCAAGGCTTGTGAAACTTGTTATGATGTGGAGTTGTAGAAAAATGTGAAGAAGAAAATTACAGAGATTAAAGTATATGAAGTCCTTAAAAAGGAAAGAAAGATATAGATGAATGAGACTACTAAGTACATATTCTTTTGTTTGCAAAGAAATTATTTTTAATGTGTTTCAAGTCCAATAATATTTTGTTGGTTTTTTTGTGCTTTGTTATTCCTCTGTTTACATGCATTTGTTAGTTTGTGTGTTTCAACTTACATGTATTTGGTTGGCTTAGCAATTTGTCTTTGTTTGTTTGTGTTTCAAGTTGTATGCATTTGGTGGGATTAATAGCCTAATTCCATGAACTATGAAGCAACAATTTAGTTAATAGTAATACAATAGCATAAAATATGAAGCAAGAATTTAATTGACATTAATATACAATATAGTCAGAGTCTAAGTGACCTTATTAGTAGGTCTTATTCTTTGTTATGATATGTGTCGTGTGATTGTTGTATATATCTAGATAGAATTACAGTGATGAATGATTTACCACCTAAAACTTCTCGTAAAAGAGTGCAATCATTCTTTGGACAAATAATTTTTATAAAAAAATTTAGATTAAATTATCTCTTAATTGTTATTATGATTAACAAACTATTAAAAACTAATTATATTTTTTTATGGATTTAAAAAAAATTAAACAAGTAATATCAACAACCAACCCGCTGCTCGGAAATTTGGATTTTAAACGAGATTTCATACCTTATTCCTTTGTGAGAGAAGAACCATCACCACCCTTCTACTTAAAAGTATATGATAGGATAGGAAATACCAAATTCATTCGTGAGTAAAATAATAAATGATTATGATTTGAAAAGTTTAGATTTGAAAAAGCAAGCTTATGTTTTGGAAAAAACCAATTGCTCACTTTAGAACTTATATCATCTCAATCCAAGTTATTACTTGGATACTAAATCTTCCTATTTAGACTATGCTCAACTGTATTATTGCTTCAATACTAAATCTTCCTATTTAGACTATGCTCAATTGTTAGGGCCTCACTACTAAATCTTCCTGTGTAGACTATGCTCAACCAATAGTTCAAATAAAGAATATGGGAAACTTAATTAACAAGCTATAAGAATACAATATTGAGCGCAATATAATTACAAGTATTGAAGTTGTAAATATCATTCTTATAGATTATGAAGAAAATCTTATTAGGTTCTTGCCCAAGCAGATATAAGGTATTGGATATTTATTTTGATATATAATTAGTTGTTAATTAATTGCTAGTCGACAAAAAAATTAAATCAATTAAACAAAAAATTAAATCAATTAAACAAAATTAACATTACACGGTTTGATTGGATTTTTATTTATTAATAATTTAGTTTAATTATTTTCATTTTTATTGGTTAGAGTTTTATTAGGATATTATTACCATTTGTATTGTCGCAGTTACTTGTCAACACATTAATTCATTAATTTTTGGGTGGTAATTTATTAGTTCAACAAAGCATAAAGTCGTAGTCTGTCTGGAAAGTTATGGAAATTCCAGTTATATTTAGAGAAAATTCGGCAAGGATTTTTGTAAATCCAAGTTATAGTTGTTAAACTTCAAAATTTTAGGTGTTTTAGAGGTTTTTGATGGTGCTTAATCAATTTCCACCATCAAAAACATGATTCAAACACTGCCTGTACAAGATTTTTTGCAATTTTTTTATGGATTCGAACCACTTTTAGCCGTTCGGGCATCCTCCGCCTCTATAGACGACTCCAAACATAAATAATGGTGAATGCTCGCGTGGCATAAACTCTTGATCGCACAATACCCCTAATTGATTTACTCCTATTTCAAATTAATATCTCAAACTCGCTGGCCAAGCACCTACTTCTATAGGCACTATTATAATTTATAATCCTCACATTAAACAAAGTCTTTCGCTAGAAATCACATGAGAGAATTTTTTGGCCGATGCCTTTTGAACCAACAAGTGTGGTTCGACCATATGAAGAAGCATACCATGGCATGGTCTGCCTCTTCCTCTGGTCTTGATTGCCATGGTATGCCTCTTCATCTGGTCTTTCATCTGGTCTTGATGATGCATCACACTTGTTAGTTCGAAACAAGTCCGCCAAAAAATTCTCTCATGTGATTTCTACCTAAAGACTTTGTTTAATTCATTATGGATAACAAAAACTTGAATATAGAAATCCTCACATTGTCAATAATAATCAAATAGGTAGAAAACCATTTTTAAATCAAAATTAAAAACTCCACTTTTAGAAAATTTATGAGAAACTGTAATGACTAGCACTGAAAAGCAAACAGATTCTCCTATTTAACTGAATCTGAATTTCTTTAAGCTATGAAGTATCCACTCCACTCTCATAAATTCAGCTTTATCTATATTCATTTAATCTGCTTTTCAACTTTCAAGGGACCAGGAGACGAGAATACAGAGCACGCAGCCTGTCCTCTCTTATTCCTCGACAACCCACAAATGAACATATAATAATTTTAATAAAATATAGTGATGTAAAGAATATACCCAAGGTTGTTAGGTTGTTAAACAAATAAACAAATATATTAAATGTTCTAAAGTATTTTAAAAATGCTCTTAAGATAATTCTAATATTTTGGCATATATTTTAGTGCCTTAAAGCTAAAGGAAAATCTGTGTAATTATTAGTTTATAATCGTAATGAACATGCGTATTACTAATTTACTATTATTATTTTTTGTTTTTTTATTGTAAATAAATATATGCACCATTTTTCACTTTTATAGGATTTTTTAAAAAACTTTAAATGGGTTTAAAGAATCTTATAAGATTGTTTTTTGAGTGGTTTTTTGTTTTTATGTAAATATGTTTTATAGTAAATATATATTTAATATATATATATAAATATAATATATATATTATATAAATTTTTTTTTCATTTTTGTTTTTTATTGTAAATAAATATATATATTTTCTCAGTTTATAAATTTTTAAGTAATTTAAAATTGTTTGGTTTTTTAAATTGGTAAATACATATAATACTATTTCTCACTTATAAATTTTAAATAACTTTAATGGGTTCAAGAATCTATAAAAGATGTGTTGGTTTGGTTTCTGTTACAAATCAACACACAGTGGTAATGCTACTACTCATTAACTTTACACATTTGCAAAAGTTGAGTTTCTAAAGGATTGAGATTGATTTGAAATCTGCAGCTCCTTAAAGCTTAAATTTATATTAATAAAATATTAGTTAGTCAAGTTGTTTTAAAATTATTTAATTCATTTACAATAGTTTTACAGTTTCTATACAATAGTCTAGCTTATAAAAAATATCTTCCATGGCAATACTTTCACTCCTCAAATAATTTTTACATTATTATGGGGAGTAAAGTGGTTGAAGTTTACCAGTTTACCACCACTAACTTAACTCAATTTTAACGGTTGGGTTCTACTCCAAAGATATTTGTATCTTGGTTCTACTCTAGAGCTATTCTTATATTGGTTTCTTCCTTTTGTTTATAGAAACATATTTTTGGCACTACCTTACCTATTGGTAAATTTATTTTCTAGTAATTAAGAATTTCCAAGTAAACACCTTCTACTCCAAAGATATTTGTATCTTGGTTCTACTCCAGAGCTATTCTTATCTTGGTTTCTTCCTTTTGTTTATAGAAACATATTTTTGGCACTACCTCACTTATTGGTAAATTTATTTTCTAGTAATTAACAATTTCCAAGTAAACGCAATAAATAATTTAGATATTTAGATATATATAAAGCATAGAACTTCTGAATTTATTTTTAAACTTGGAAAGGAGAATTATTTTTAAGGAAAGGAGATTTGAATTTAGTTGGAGTGTGTTTTGTTTCTTTTAACTATATACTTCATGATATCTGAGAAACATATGTGAAATACGAATTCTTTCTTTACAAAAAACACTAGAGAAGTTTAAAATCTAATGTCTACTTCATTTTAAGTATTAAAAACAACATTTTGTTAGGGTAGGAAAGTTAGTGTAATTTCTTATCATCTAATAAAGTGGCTATATACATTTGTCCAAAAAAGTTCATGTAGTGAAAGTCTTATGAAAACATTATTATTTTTCAGCCAATAAAAAATTATTATACATCAATTTGATTTACAACTAGGTTGTAATCTTAAAATTAAACTTTTATTATGTTTTATTTTATATTGTTAAAGAAGTTCCTATTATTTTTTTATTTTTAATTTGAATGAATAAAAATATCTTTTTAATTTTTAATGAATTAAAACATCTTTTTGCATTATTGTTCACAAAAATGCTATAAATAAAAATATTTATTATACTAATTAAATTGGAGTTTTAAAAAAATTACACTTTTAACTCGGAAATTGAAAACATTGTTAAAAACATTATTCTAACAACTATATTAGGTATTATTAATTCATATATAGAGAGTGAGAACAAATTTCCAATATAAGGAATCTAAAACTTGTTTGCTTAATTGATGTGTCTAAGTAATGATATATATGAATTTTATGAATTAAGAATGTTTATTTTCTTTGTTGGTTTGGCCCACATGGCTTTGAATCTCATGGTTTACATAAAACAAGTAATCACCAATTTAGCTACCCTACTTTGTAGCCCTTTTTTAAATGTAGAGGTTGGTTCGTACATTCCAAATTTCAATAATTAAACTAAGCTGCAGGAAACACTATCTAGACGGCCTTGTTACAAAATGTGTCTAGTACAAATATATTGTCTTTTATTTAAAATCAAGGCAATTCCTAGTAGCCATAGCTCCAAAAGAGAGCATCACATTTAAAATAAAAAGAAATAACAATTTTATTTTTTATTTTTGGAATTTTATTCAAAATAAATTTTGTTGGAATGTTATTAAGATGTTTGAATCCTAGGAAATATCAACTTGTTCTTCATGAATTACATCAAGGGGTTTGCAGTGAAAACTTTTATCCTTTGGTAAGTATTCATAAATTTATCTTAACTAGTTGTTTTTCTTGCTACAAATTTTCAAGAAAAATGAAATGAAGAAATATGCCTTTGAAACCCATTTCTCGAAAACCCATTTTCACAATTATTATGGGAATTTTGAGATCTAAAATGGGCATTTTAAGGAAAATAATAAATTAACGGTTAAAATAATAAAATAAGAGTTATGTAACTTTAAAGTAAAAGGAAAAACACTAAACATTTTAATTGTCTTTTTGGTTTATCTCCTTATAGGTTTTGTAAGTGTCAAGCATGAAAACCTATTGGATGTAGAATGTAATTCCATATTCAAAGAATATCCACTCTACATACTTTTGAGTAGATCCACACCAAAAAATGTTGAATATACATTAAAACATATGTTATTCAAAAGAGACATGTTTCATTAATGTGTTTACAATATTTTTTGGTGCGCATATACTAAAAAACATGCAAAATGTGTACTCATTATATGTGGCATAACATCCAATGGGTTCCTACACTTGTGTAAACCTATGAGAAGTTAAGCCAAAAAGATAATAAAAATTCGTTTTCTTCTTTTCCCTCACAAAACATTTCACCTTATAGATGACATTGTCATCTTGAATCTTATTGTTTTATTTTTTTTTAATTTGATTTTCTTATTATATTTTTCGTTTTTAGGCCCAACTTTACCTCAAAAAATACCTTAATAGGGATTTCAATGTCATGAGACCAATAAATCCAAATCCTTGTAAAGGATATTCACATATTTTGACACTTATAGACTATTTTACAAAATGACCCAAAGAAATAGCATTGAAAACTGCAAATTATGAATAGTCGATATATTTTTTGAAGGATATATCTCGATTCAATATCCAATAATATTCATGGTTTTATAATTTTATTCAGGTTTGTATTAATGTATACCATATTAATGTAAATATATAAGCCCTACTCCTATTTGATGTCCTTTCTTTTTCTTATTTATCCTAAGGCCTAGTCCTATCTTAAGCCCTTTCTTCTTCCTATTATTTTTCATTTCTGTAATAATTATTTGCAAAAGAGGAGTGCCAACTCTATAGAAATGAGGGGAGAGAGATTAAATCCCTCACATATTATCATTGTGATTTGATCAATCCCAACGATCAATAGAATACTTCGATTAATGAAACTATCAACAAATATTTATCTTCTTCTTCCTCACCTAATGCAAATCAATTATTATGAGTGGTAAATCGATTCTCCTATTTTCGATAATAAAAATGAATACATGCTCGTGAGACTTGAATCCAATGACAACCTTCACATTTAGTGGGATACTTTGATGGGAAAATATTAAACACTATGTAGTAAGCTAGTGATTAGATTATTGTCTTTTCATCTTGTTTTTTGCATATTA
This sequence comes from Pinus taeda, assembly GCA_000404065.3. NCBI lineage: Eukaryota > Viridiplantae > Streptophyta > Pinopsida > Pinales > Pinaceae > Pinus > Pinus taeda. Next base: position 20,761 of record APFE030510316.1, read on the forward strand.
TATTATTCTCATCGAATGGAATTGCATGGCACTTAATATTTTCATTCCAAATGCTTCGTATACAATGATATGAATTCCTATAACATGAATTACAAGTCTGAAATATGAACACTTTGGATCAAATCTATCACCATCAAATAGCTCTAACGAACCTGAGTAGGTGAAAGTTGGGTCAAATACTCAAATGGTTGTATAATGGTATCTCGATAGTAACATATTAAACACCCATCACTAACTCAATAATTAGCTTACTACCTCCTTATCTTGTCCCTTAAATATCACATTATTCTCATCCAATAGACAAGATGGAAACACAATAAATTAACAATTAACTTATTATCTATGCTTAATATTTTTCATTATCAATTTCAAGACTACTAGATAACATATACATTTGTTGACGGTGCTGGACCCGCCAACATGTCAGGGGATCTACCCAGTAAGAAGTCCAAATTATACGTCAAATGGTTTGGTGTAGGAGTATTCGTTGTGGATCGTACGGTAATGCCTTGACTGCAATTTCGCACAGAGGCAAGTAAGATAACTCTATTTGTAGAAAGGGTGTAACAGATGGAGTGAACCAAGGAAGGTGCATGAGATGTTATAACACACGGGGGTTGAGATGGGTGCACCCCTTGGAAACCTGTGATAGCACGGAGTTAAGAAGGGAACACACGAGAAAAGATGCATCACAACATGGGAGGCAAGTTAGCTAGCAATCGAAAGTGATGGTTAAACCAAAAACACATTTCAGAAATATTCATACATACATACATAGATAGCTACACATGCATGCGTAAGTAAACAGATACATATATCATTTAGAGTAAACCAGATAACATAGAATACAATGCAACATATGCATGAAATGTGTTGGATCTTGTTATATTAAGAAGTGTAAGTTCCAGTGATATAATACATCCATGTCCAACCACTAGTTCTAAGAAAGGAACATTACAGTCTGAACCACATGCTCCTCCAAAGAGATATACTAGCTCTGCGCAGTGGGGAAGCCGAGGCTCATTAAAATACTATCCAATCTCTCTCTAAGATAGTATTATCGGAAGCTTGGCTGACCAAAAGCCTTTACAATGAGTTATGAAGGACTATTTATAGCAAAGGGTGGGGTGACCCTTGACATTCCCCTTTCTGACAGTTCATCTACCCTCATGACTCTTTATCTACTCTATGACTGTTACATGCAACTATTGACACTTGACTTACACTTGACAAGAAGTTACATTACAATGCACATGTACCAATGTGAGACAAAATGGGTTGAGCAAGCCATGCTAGACATCACTATGACTTAGACAATCATGGAAGTCCAATTCTTCAACATCCTCGTGATGATCAACAGTAGTGTATTGATGCCAAGATCGGTAGTCTGCGATGGTGTCTGTGTGCTCCAAGGTGACATCTTTCTAGAACTTGATTCTTGCCTCCATAGCATCCGGGTACACTTCTCAGGCTCCTTTGTCCAAATCATCTGAAAGCATGTGTATCATTGTCTTTAATGTTGTCAGGTCAGGAACATACTTGTTTATGATGTCTGTACTGATGGGCAAGTCTGGGCTAGTGGAAATGCACATCAACTCGTCGAAGTATGAGTCAAGATCTATTCGGACCTGTTCCTTTGTCTTCACATGGGTGAGAGTCCCAATAGATGGGATCACATGTGCATGCACCACAACATCCATACTCTTGAATACACATGCATGGGAAAATTGTGGACTAGTGATGAGCTACGGGATCTCTTCATAGTTTTCGATCTAACTCTGGATATGTGCCTTCATCTTGACTGCTCTAGATTCCCTCATCTTAGGCAAGAGAAGCGAGGTTCCCTTGTATCTCATCGTCTATGTTTGCATGTAATCAGTAATAGCATGTAAGTTCGCTAAGATACGTGCTCTTCTAGCACATCGTTGTTGCCATCCATTGAGATGGACAGCTTCCTTATGCATGGCACAAAAATTCAAATACAACGCTCGCATAACTATGTCAAGGGACAATACTTCACCTAGTATTGTCTTCTTCAGTTCATCTCGGGCGGATGTTGTCACCAACTCTCCTCCTTACTTGGCCATCTATAGTTCCTTAGCCGTTCACTCATTTTTAGCTATCAAAAAGCGAACACTCAAACTAGTGGCTTCAACATACACTCTGGTAGCATTGGCTAAGGATGCTAGATGTTTGTGCACATCAGACATGATCACTCATTCCTCAACTTGCGTAGGAGATGTATGATCATTTAGAGTTAACACTCTCCGAGACTACACAAATCTATGTTGAGACACGTCGAATGAGACATTGTGCATCTCTCCTTCCGGTTGATCTCCAAGGACTGCAATGCCTCCTTGGTCGCTTGAAACTTGCTCATCTTCTGGACGCGGTGAAGCAGGTAAGTTGATCCCTTAGTGATGACGCATAAGGTCGATGTCCTGTTCCAATTCTTGTTGCTCCATATCCGTATCCAACTGTTGAAGTGCTTGCTCTATCTCACAAGTGAAGTCTTGCTCCTGCAATGGTTCACCCTATTTTCCTGATGCCAGCTATTCTAATGAGTCCACTACTTATATGGAAATTGTTTCATCCATTTGCACATGTTGCACCACCTACTGTACCTATTTCTGATGCACTTCCCTCTCCTGTTTGCACAAATTTTGTTCCTTCTGGAGTTGCTCATTCAACTTATGCAACCCCTTCTCTATTTCCTCCATTCTTCTCTTCTCCCCGTTCCTTTATGTGATTATCTTGTTGTGCTATTGGATCTTTGCCTCTATAGCCATAGATACTTTCTCCACAAGTGGATCTGCTCGGAACTTGCAGCTTTTCTCTTCCTCCACGTGATAAAAAATCTTCCTCTTTCCCTTGTTGCGCACTGGTATGCTTACTTCTACTGCTTATGGTTCTCTCTGAGATGATGCTTCACATTGCTTTGCCAACCATTCCACAACAAGGCCGACCAGTTCATTGGGTCTAGAGAAGTTGTAACAATATCTCCATGGATCCTCCTGCACTGAATGACATGCCCCGTGGATCTAGTTGAACTGTACTCTCGCGTAGTGATCTTCCACAAGACAATCTGGGTCATACGGATTATAACTACGGAGGTCGAATGGATACTTCTTCATCTGTTTTGCTTCGACATCCACTTGCTTGAAACTTTGGATCTCGTGTAACCCAATCCACAAGGGAAGAGTAGGCCAAGGTGCCTTCTTCTCGTGCAGTCTAGTTGTCAATCGTGCCAAGATGTGATATGCTACTTCCTGCATGACGAGTATGTCCAAGGAAAATTTCAGTAGAAAATGCAGAAGCCTCTCTGCATTGTACATTCGTATGAAGGTGTTAGACGATGATGCATACCAATCAACAATATCTATCAGTGCCTCCATTGCTGCCTTCGACATGTAAGGTGGATCCTATTCGAATATCATCTTGTAAACCAAGGTGACAAAATGATCGGATAGACGTGTGATAACTCCTCTGAAGCTACATTCAAACAACAACTTACAATAAGTGTTCAAAAAAGTCTCCACCGATGACCATGCCCACATCAAGCCTAGGAAATCCTATCAGGCACAGGTTTCATCCAAGATGTCGGTGGACATGTATATTTTTGCTCTCATACCTTTGGGTGACTGTTGAGCCCTTGTTACCTATTCCTTCAGCTGATGAGCCAACATGCCAGACCAGTTACATGGTTTTCCTTCTCTGGCCAGTTGGCCCAGCACGATCACCCAAGTCTATGGGAAGGTTTCTGTTCTTTCTTGGCCACACAGTTGACATGAAAATATGACCAATTATTGAAACTCCTTCCGCAGTATCTTCGTCTTTTATATGTGGTCAGGTGTAATCCTGAATCTAGTTTGCTCCTTTACCCAATTCTTCAAAATGTCTCTGGAGTTGGCATTGTAGCTAAGTATACTAAAGGGAGTCTACATGATAGTCACGAGCTCCAACATTTGATACATCTTATCATAATCCTATGCCCATAAGGTTGCAATCTTCATCCCGCTAACACTACTCAAAGTCATTTTCTGAGGATTTGTGTGTGAGACGACCCAATGTATCATGTCTGCGCATTAGAACGCATGGTATCTGCATCCAATCCGGTACAAGACAGACTTGTGAATGTTCACGTATACTTGGCAGTCCTCAAGGTCTTCCCCAAAAATGACTGCAAATGCATCATTGACCTCTTGCCATTTTATCTTGATGTCCTTGTCTAGAAGCAATTTGGTACCTTCATAGTGTTGGCATTGTGGTTCTGGTGTGACTATATGTTTCAGATGTTGTACTTGATGGCAACACCCATGACATGACTCCCATTTGATGAAAAATAAAGAAGTACGCAGGAGAACAGATCAGGAGGTGCGTACCCGCAGCCATACCGTGCAGAAACCGCGTCCAAATACGCTGGTCACCCATTCATGGGGTGCGTACCCCAGTGCTCACATTCCAAGGCAGTTAAGCGCCCACCCGTGGGGTTTCTCAGTGGTATTTAGCCAACAGTATTGGGTTATCATGGTTTTGGCCCGCGGTATTGATTATTTTATTACTATTATTTAGCCCCATGATCCTTGAATTGAGGAAGAGCTAGCCTATATAAAGCAAAGGAGATCATTTGGCTTAAGCATCTTTTTTATCTTGAATATCTTAAGATCTGATCTATTGGGTTCTCGGTTCTTAAAAGATCGATTTATAAAGGAGAAGGTAGAAGCGAATTGCGAAGGGTGATCTCTTGATCAAAAAGTTCAATCTGAGCATCTGAGGTTATTTCAGCCCTAGTTCAAGGTACGCAGAGGCGCCGAAGGTTCAGTGCGTGGGTACGCAGAGGCGCCAAAGGTTCAGTGCGTGGGTACGCAGAGGCGCCGAAGGTTCAGTGCGTGGGTACGCAGAGGTGCCAAAGGTTACCTGCGTGGGTACGCAGAAGTGGCCAGGGCCCAGTGCGTCGGTACGCAGGGCGACAGTGGTTCAGGTGCGTGCTTTCTGCAGCAGCACGCGGCGCGATTATTCCTTTGGGTGCGTACTTTCTGGAAAGTACGCGACGCGAGAGTGTCATTGGGTGCGTACTGTACGCAGTGCAGTGAAAGGAGCAGTGCGTGTCCACGCAGTCCAGCAAGAAGGAGAACTGCGGGTATACGCAGAGTGGCAGAAGGTGAACTGCGTAGCAACGCAGGCCAGTAGAAGGAAAACCGCGTATCTGTGTTAAGATCTTCTGTTGATTG